>CM064578.1:59656321-60014546 GCA_032716605.1 Paralithodes platypus
TTATGTTATGTTAGGTTAGATATGGTTAGTTTCATACAGGTTAGGGCGAAGCTAAGATAATTTCATATTTAGAGAACAGTTTATCATAATACTCTAAGTGTACATGACACTATTTCACATTTTATTATATTCATGATCTTGTAACATTAAGCAGCTTAGGAGAGAGATATCTAGGAATCAAAGGGCAACAACTATCTTAATTAATCAAAGGGCAACAACTATCTTAATTAATCAAAGGGCAACACCTATCTTAATTAATCAAAGGGCAACAACTATCTTAATTAATCAAAGGGCAACAACTACCTTAATTAATCAAAGGGCAACAACTATCTTAATTAATCAAAGGGCAACAACTATCTTAAGTAATCAAAGGGCAACAACTATCTTAATTAATACTCTAACTTCCACAAGGTTTGTAGGTCTTCTTGTCGAAGCAGCCATGGCCTGTCTGTCCCAAGACCTTACATTGGGTGATTATCTCTTATGGGACTTTCAGGGCTATATTGCTAATAAGTCATGCCTCAGCTGTCATTACCTTAGGCTCCTTCTGTGCTGTATTAATGTATGTCAGATGTTGAATAGGGTGGTTATGATTAGGAACATGTATATATATCTCACTCAAAACGATTAAATCAAGTTTCAGATATAGCTGATACCAATTATTAATCAAAATATACTTGGTGCCGATCAGTCATCACTTATTAGGCCGATTGTACATCATTAGCATTCCTCGTTGTTAACACCATTCAGTGTAGGCCTTTACATTGCAACATGCAATAAGGTTGTATTAGTTTAGATCCAGAAAGGTTAACATTGGGTCGAAATAGATTAGGTAAGCCAAATAAGGAGGTTTGATTTGGGTATTACTAGTATTGTGTAAGGGCATGGTAAAGTTAGGATATGAATATGTTAGGTTATACTAGAGTTTACTGTATATATAATGCCGAGCCTAGAAATCCTCATCCCAATCTCTCCTATCTCACTCGTCATACTGAACAGACTATAGTGCAAATGATGCGGCTTAGGACGTGAGGGCAGCGACTGTAAACGAAATTACCATCGTACGAAACGACCCTATAAAGCCATTACCAGTATTAAGGTATTCCCCTCCCCCCCCCCCACAAACCACCGACACTGAGTAATTACTCAGCCTCTGTAATGGCGTGTAATGAAAAAGGTTGTAATTACGAGGATTCGATAGATTACCTACGTTTTAAAGGGGCACCACACGGGAGATTTCATCTTATCACACGAGAGCTTTTACCTTACCCTTTCGATGGTCAATATTTTACCGGCAACATATCGAGGGTCCTTTCCACCTGTATCAGAAACTGGACTGAAGACAAATTGCAGAAAGTGACAGAATGATTCAATACGTGTACCTCATAAGTTGCTAGACTATTGTTGACGATAATATTTGAGGGAAAAACGGTCGAGCTTACCTTCAATTATTACTCGTATTCATTAGTTGTTGTTTTTTCCTATAATATCTCTTTAGTTAGATAATTTATGGGTAGTTCGACAGGTATTTACCTATGTACAATCAACTCGTTTAAACCGCAGTCTCAGAAATTGTAGTTATGCAATTATGTTTCCAGATTGCTATATGATGTTTTTTCGTTTATATACATATCTTGATTCATCCGTTTTCCATTTTATATATTGAAAATTTAGGTCATGCAGTAACTTTTAAGCTGCTAATACGCCTAAATAATATTATGAGACACTGCGGATTAAACGAGTTGAATGTACTATATAATTATATCTATAACTCATTCTGTGTCGATCTCATCACATTAAATTTATTATCAGTTTTCAACCTCCCCTGTTGCTCTCACTATTACCTTTTCTCTCTCTCTCTCTCTCTCTCATTGCCATCATCCCAGGGTCTGATATGATATAATGTCTCTGTAGTCCACACTCTCTTGTTCTTTAATTCCGTCTCTAATGGGGCTTTGATCACGAATCTCGATCTCTATCATCTCTCTATCTATCTCATATCTTCTCTCTCTCTCTCTCTCTCTCTCTCTCTCTCTCTCTCTCTCTCTCTGCTCTCTCTCTCTCTCTCCTCTCTCTCGCTCTCCTCTCTCTCTCTCTCTCTCTCTCGGCTCTCACTCTCTCTCTCTCCTCTCTCTCTCTCTCTCTCTCTCTCTCTCTCTCTCTCTCTCTCTCTCTCTCTCTCTCATATGCTTGGGGTGACAGGTGGTAATGTATGTTGGCTTAACAAAGTGCCTGCCGCTCCCAACCCTCTTCAGGCAATCTCTTGCAAATTGAGCACCGCCAAATCTTTCCCAATATTAAGACATTTCGTGCCATCTAGGTGTCGATTTTTTTCCTGACGAGCGATAGCGAGCCTGTATTTTAAGAGGAATTGGCCTTCGGCCGGGACAACTTCTACCGACAAATTTACAAATTTATATATAAGGAGGGTCTTGGGGGTAAATGTTTAAGCTTGTTTAGAGGTTTAGAGAGCAAACTAAACCCCCTCATTGAACCATGGAGCCAAACCAGTAAATTATGTTGCACAATACCGTCTGGGCTCCCTTAAATTCCATCCCGTTCGTCGATAGCTATGGCACCAAGATGACTATGATAAAGAAAACTATGACCACTCTCTCTCATTACAGGATCTCCAATGAGAGGCTAGCTAAAAGATCGGGTTATATAAGAGAGAGAGAGAGAGAGAGAGAGACGAGAGATATGAGGAGAGAGAGATGAGAGATGAGATTGGGAGAGATGAGTGAGAGGAGAGAGAGGGGAGAGGAGCGAGATTGATGATGACAGGAGAGAGAGAGAGAGAGGAGAGAGAGAGAGAGGACGATGAAGAGAGGGAGAGAGACGATTTTGGGAGTAAGAGAGAGAGAGAGAGAGAGAGAGGAAAACAAGAGAGGGGGGGGGGGTTCTGCGCTTTTGTAAACTCAAGTACTATATGTTTCGTAAGAATGTGGATTTTGGCTTTGATATAATAGTAGGCAAATGTTGATTGATCTGACTTGCTAAAGGATGGGTTCTGGATTACCTACACTGTAACATTTCAAGGGAATTAAAAGGATGTGTTAAAGGTCTCTTACATTTGGAATCCCATTACGCCATCAGACAGTACACTAGGACCATACGGCTGGGAAAGTGTAGATAGCAGAGAAGGGGTGTTGTAGATAGAGGAAGCTGTTGGAATGGCTTTGTTGTGCGTGTTTATTATTCTGTATACGTCGTCGAGGTGTCCCCCGACTGGGTGTAAGCATGTGAGACACGCTAGGACGTTCTACCACACCCACTAAATAGTCCGGCTTGGCTGGGATCGAACCCAGGTAAAGTAGATTCACACGTGAGCCGAGATCATTAGGTATATTGATGGTGATTTACCTTTCTGTTTGTAAAAGACGAGCTTATTACCACCAACATGCTTTTAAATTAGTATACTAATATGGGCACTTTAAATAACCCTTGCATACTCATAACATATTACGGTAAACTATATTTATATGATCAGATATGGATTTAACATGACCTCGATCAGCCCCAGAGGGTTATAGTCATCAATAATACATCCATATAACGCTATGTGATGACAAGTTTGTTATATATATGTTACGGTCTTTTTTAAAAAGTGGCCTTTTTGCGAAATGACCGGGAGCATTGCAAAATGACCAAAAACCTAGCCTTTTTGTAAAATGACACTTAATGTCTGGCCCATTTGCAAAATGTCCAGCATATTGGCCTTTTTGTAAAATTACCTGTGCCTTTTTGCAAAATGACACCAAACGTCTGGTCAATTTACAAAAAAACAGCATATTGCCCTGTTGTAAAGATCTAAATAACTATAAACATATATATTTGTAAACATTGGGTAGGCCTAATCGAAACAATATTATTTTTTAACATTTTAGGTTAGGTTAGGTTAGGTTAGGTTAGGTTAGGTTAGACGTTTTTTTTTTTTTTTTTTTTTTTTTTTTCTATGTGATTGAGGGAGGCAAAAGGCATAACTGCCTATAGCGAGTGCCTCCCCCATAGTTGAAAGAGTGACAGGGCCAAAATCAAGGGACGTTCGAGCCAAAATGCATGGACACACGGAGTTTGAAGCAATTTAAGTCATAGGAAGAGGGAAAGACTGATTCTGGGAGAGAGAGTTCCAGAGCTCAGCTGTTGAGTAGAAGAAAGTTGAGAGTAACGTTTCACTCTTGGGTTGGAGAGTTGCACAGAGTAGGGGTGTGAGTGAGTTGCAAGACGGGTACCACGTGCCCTACCTAAAGGAGGTGGTATGCACTGGGATAGCTCTGAGGAACAATGATTATTATAGTAGCGAGAGAATAGCGAGAGAGATGCAACATTGCGGCGGAGAGAGAGAGAGAGACTGCAGAGGAGTTGGGGAGTGGACGGGAGTTAATGATACGAAAGGCCTTCCTTTCAACTTTCTCCAGGAGAGCGGTGTGAGAGGAACCTCTCCACACATGTGATCATTACTCAATACATGGGCGCACTATGCCCCTGTACAGAGCAAGAAGATGTGCAGGGGAAAAGAACACCCTAAGGCGGGTTGAGCACACCCAGCTTCTGGGAGGCTGCCTTAGCAAGACTGGTAATATGGTCCTTCCAAATGAGAGCAGAAGAAAAAGAGGACACCAAGAATATTGAGAGAAGATGAAGGGTTGATTTTTGTATTGTTGAAGAATAAGGGATAGTCCACTGGGAGATCCTGACGGGTAGATAGATGGAGAAATTGGGTTTTGGAAGCATTAAAGTTAACAAGGTTTTCTCTGCCCCAATTGGAAATAGTATTTAGATCAGAATTTAAGAGTTCTATGGCGTCATTACGTTTGTCGTTGAGGGATTGCTGGCTGGGGCGTTCTGAAAAACTAATGGAGTAGTGTAAGGTTGAGTCGTCTGCGTATGAATGGATGGGAATTAAGGTACAGTTAAGGAGATCATTTATAAAAATTAGAAAGAGAATAGGAGATAGGACAGAGCCCTGAGGAACACCGGAGTTTATAGGGTGAGGAAGTGGACAATGGCCGTCCACAACCGCGGCTATGGAACGGCCGGAAAGGAAATTAGAGACAACGGCACAGATGGAGGGATAGAAACCGAAGGAGGGTAGTTTAGAAATTAAAGATTTATGCCAGACTCTATCGAAGGCTTTCGATATGTCTAGTGCAATAGAAAAAGTCTCACCGAAGTCCCGGACGGAGGATGACCAAGAGTTAGTAAGATATGAATGAAGATCACCAGTAGAGCGACCCTTAAGGAAGCCATACTGGCGATCTGAGAGCAGATTATGAGAAGAGAAATGCTTAAGAAATTTGGAAGCAAGAATAGTTTCAAAAACTTTAGAAAGACAAGAGATAAGAGCAATTGGACGATAGTTGGAGGGTTGAGAGCGGTCACCCTTCTTTGGGACAGGTTGAATGTGAGCAAACTTCCAGCATGAAGGGAAGACGTTAGAGGATAGACAGAGACGAAAGAGTTTGCCTAGGCAGGGAGTCAGCACGGAAGCACAGTTTTTGAGAACAACAGGAGGAACACCGTCCGGACCGTACGCCTTATTAGTGTTAAGCCCAGAGAGGGTAGAAAGTACATCTTTAGAAGAGATTAGGATATTAGGCATAAGTAAGAGAGAGGAGGGCGGAGAGGGAGGAATAGCACCGGAATCATCCAAGGTGGAGTTTCTAGCAAAAGTTTGAGCGAAGAGTTTAGCTTTGTCAGAGGAAGAGAAGAAGTGATGGTTGTGCCATCAGAGTGGGAAAGGGGAGGGAAAGACGAGGAAGAGAAATTGTTGGAGAGGTTTTTGGCTAGATGCCAGAAAGCTTGGGAAGAGCTAGAGTTGGATAGTTCAGTGCATTTATTATTGATGAAAGAGTGTTTGGCAAGTCGAAGAACAGATTTGGCTTGATTCCGGGCAGGAAACATATGAAGAATGAGAGTCTTGAGTTTTAAGGCGTCGGTACCGTTTGAATGCTTCCTCCTTATTGCGGACAGCAGTAGAACAGGAGTGAGTAAACCAAGATTTTTTTAGCATTAGTCCGAAGGAAAGAGAATGGAATGTACGCATTGATGCCCGATAGGTTTACTTCGGTAATGCGTTCAGCACTCTCCGAGGGTCCTCGGCCATGGAAAGCAGAAATCATTCCATGGGAAATCAAAGAAGTACTGCCGAAGAGCCTCCCAGTCGGCAGCGCCAAAGTGCCACAAGCGCCGCCGGCTAGGAGGATCGGGTGGCTGTACTGGAGAGATAGGACAGGTGACAGAGATAAGTTTATGGTCGGAGGAGCCCAGAGGAGAGAAAAGATCGACAGTATAAGAAGAAGGGTTAGAAGTTAGAAACAAGTTCAAGAATGTTGGGCCGATCTCCGATGCGATCCGGGATACGGGTGGGTTGCTGAACTAACTGCTCTAGGTCATTTAGGATAGAAAAGACGTAGGCTTGTTCACCAGGTGGATCAGTAGTGTGAGAGGAGAGCCAATGGCGTTGGTGGAACGTTGAAATCTCCTAAGATGGAGATTTCTGAGAAAGGAGAAATGGATAGAATGTGTTTCCACTGTAGAGTTTAGATAGTCAAAGAATTTCGAAAGTTGGTAGAGTTAGGGGAAAGATAGACAGCACAGAAAATATTTAGTAAGAGAATGACAGGAAAGTTGAGCCATAAAGTTGAGAATTCAGAGGAGTCGAAATCGGGGAACACGAGAGCAAGTGAGTTTGTTGTGCACATATGCACAACATCCGCCTTTGGCTTTGAAACTAGGATAGAGAAAGTAGGAGGATACAGAGGAAGGGGTTGCTGGAATTTGCTCCAGACACCTGAGTTTCGGTGAGGAAGAGAAGATCAGGTTGTAGGAGGAGAGATGGTGCTCAACAGAGTGAAAGTTAGAGGAAAGTCCGCGAATGTTGCAGAAATTAATAGAAAGAGTAACAGGCCGAGGTCCAGGTAATTGTGTGGGGTCGTTAGGGGATGGTCGGTCGGATGAGGGGGCATTTATGGTCCCCCCCCCCCTGGGGACTCCGAGGCTGGGCTACAATTCATCATTTTTGTTTTTTTTAATTTTGGTGTGGAGGAATGAAGTGTGGTGTGCATGTTTAGTGCAGTGAAGTGTATAGGAGGAGGAGGTGTTTGTGAGAGCTAGCTGGATTGCTCTCAGTGTAAATGAGGCACAAAGAAAATCAGTAAGAGAGGCCAAGCAAATGAAACAGGAGTTCCAGCGACTCTTTATCACATGCCTATAACCTCACCTGGGTCTAGCCCTGATCGATTGGTGCCTACAATCTCCCCAACGTGTCATTGCAAAAGGGCACAGGTAATTTTACAAAAAGGCCAATATGCTGGACATTTTGCAAATGGGCCAGACATTAAGTGTCATTTTACAAAAAGGCTAGGTTTTTGGTCATTTCGCAAAAAGGCCACTTTTTCAAAAAGGCCGTAACATATATACAGTATATGTTTGATATCAGGCGGGTTTCATGTGAGGGAGGGAGATGTTTGATGTTCACGACTGAATGCCAACGACAGCCAATATATTCCAAGGTTGAGTTATGGGAAGCTTAACCCCTTGAAGATCATGACGTATTATGACAGTTTATTCTGGCTATCATTAGACGTTCTTATACAACTTAGGAAGGATCTGTGGGCATCAAAGGGGTAAATACTACATCAATTAAACCTCTGACTGCCACATACCCTTCCTAATCTGAATAAAATCGACAACTAATAGCCTGAATGTATTGCTAAAACGTGTCATAATCTTTAAGGGGTTAAGCCGGTATCACACGAAATATTGTTCCCTCGTTTTGTATTGGCAATTCCGATCTGGCAGTGCTTGAACTAAACGTGTGTAAGAATTATGTTACTTAATTTAATATATCCTCAGTCTGGTTTCCGATATCAACAATGCACAATCTCTTAGAAATGTTGCTGGGAATTTATTGGCTCACGAAAATTGACATTAAAAGCTTTCGTGTGACTATTTTATTAAGGAGGCGTTACACGAGCGTCTTTTCCAACACACTTTGATTTTTTTTTTTTAAAGAACATAATAATAATAATAATTATTATTATAATAATTATAATAATTATAATAATAATAAAAATAATAATGATAACAATAATAGTAATATTATTAATACAAATAATAATAATAATAATGTTTATTTCCGAAATAATTGTCCTACTCGGCGAGACAGAGAAACGGGCGAAGAACGCGAAAGTGGTTTGGATCCTGATAATAGGAAATTTAAATGTTTCTGTTTGGGCTCTGTCTCGTGTCGGCCACCCCCAGCAATGGGGTATGTGCCTGAGTATATACACATATACCACCTCTACTACATACCCGTCTTGCAACACAATCCCACCCCTACTCTGTGCAACTCTACAACCCAAGAGTGAAACGTTATTCTCAGTCTACCTTCTATTCAACTGCTGAGTTCTGGAACTCTCTCCCAGAATCAGTCTTTCCCTCTTCCTATGACTTAAATTGCTTCAAACTCCGTTTGTCCAGGCATTTTGGCTCGAACGTCCCTTGATGTTGGCCCGGTCACTCTTTCAACTCTGGGGGAGGCACTCGATACAGGCAGTTCTGCCTTTTGTCTCCCTCACTCACATAGATTTTTTTTTTTTTTTTCGAAACTGCCACTTCAGAGTTGCCGAAAAGAGTTGCGGACAAATCGCTGGTGTACATCCCCGTTCAGGAATATGGAGAGGTGATTTCACAGGCCGTGCACATCAAGGCTGCTCAGAACATGAATTTTTGCATAATACAGTTTCTTTGATTTTCATTGATCTTTGCCTTTTAATAGTATTGAGGAAAGATTATTTTATGTTAATTTGTAATAGCTGCTTTGCATAGAAATAGGCTTAAGATGAAATGAATAGAATGTATTGGACATAGATAGACAGTATGATTGATAAGTATTTTGATAGATTGATATATATATATATATATATACCCGGTATATATATAAATATATATATATACTGTATATAGATTAATAGATAAATAAACATTAAGATGGATAATTTGATATATAGAGACTGAAAAATAGATATATACAGTAAACTATACAAGTAGCTAATGACATAAATAAAGCCAGCGAAGATATAGCAAAATACCAGTAAACGAATGCGTGTATATCAATACAAATAGCATGAAATAACATCTATATAGTTTCAAATTAAATATAACATTAGATATTCCTTTCTTATCTCCTTCAGCCAGATGACTCCAAATATCGTTTTATTATGCTATCTCCAAATGATTATATTCTACTTAGGAAATACCTGTCAGAGTTAGAGGGTATATTAACCCCTTCTGTACCGGCAACGTCTTTTAATTTTATTCTAACTATATTCAGACGATGTTGTGTAGTTTAAGAAGGATCTGTGGTAGTTAATAGGGTTAAGTGATATAGTTCGAAGCCTTTTAGTTGCTAGAGGCCCTTTTTAAACCGAATACAATCGTCTAGTAATACAGAGAATAAAGTTAAAAGGACGGCTCTGGTACACAACGGGTTAAAGTGACCACGAATAATAAAGTAGATCGATCTCTTGATTCTACCGAACAATGTACAAATACATCTCGAAGGGGGGTCTAATTTTTTTTTTTTTTTTTTAAAGCTTGAGGGAGGTCTAGCGAGGAAACTAAAACATGAATAAATAAATAAATAAACCGAAAAACAACCATCTCCCTTTACTGAACAAACCACTAAGCCAAAGCCTGTAAATGTTATATAGTGTACTGTATATGGTAGCTTGACATGGGATATTGCCTCACACGAACAGAGAATGACAGGGTCGAAATTAAAGTGCCACACATATTTTTGTAACAGCCGTACCTTTTAATTGATGGCTACGAAGCAATATCTGCAGACAATATGTTTGGTGTGGTGCGGAGGCGGGGCAAGTCTACCAATATTGATACAGTATGCAATATATATATTTTTGTTATGGGAGGGTTGGGGGCGGGGGTGGGGGGGGGGGGGGGGGGCAACAGCTCAGCCTCGATTCATTGACATTGCGCAACACCTCACCAATCTAAATTACTTTCTACAAACCCCAAACCCAACCGATATTCCCTGGTATTTCATTAATTAGGTATATTTGTAAGATAATTGGTGGGTTGGTGATAATATGAATAATTAATTTAGTACATTTATATAGATGTGGAATAACTTAACTTAATGAAAACCAAAATAAAATATGAACTACTGTCGCAGGTACTCAAAAGGCGAATACAAAAATGTACAGTAGTTTTCATCAATACATAACACCCCCTAATGTTAAAAACAAGACAGTGAGCGTTAACTAGTGAATGCTAGTAATATGGTCTTTGTAGTTCAAGCGGCATGTCAAAATAGTTCGTCAGTGTATCAAAATTGCGCTTCCAAAAATGTCCAGAAAGTATTGATCTCCATTGTACAGTCTTGGTAAACAAAATACTTGAACACTTCCTAATAACATAACAAATATATATACACAGCGAGCAGTAACTTATGAATCCCAGTAATTTGACCATTGAGGCTCAAGCAGTTTTCAAATTAGTTCGCCGTGCTTTCATATAATTGCCTAGAAAATCCTGACCACGCCTGTACAGTCGCGCTAACAAGTGATGTCTCGGAACCAATTATGTTTGATCAATAATGGGTATCAGCAATATTTACACATGATTTATATAGTGTTGAGCGAGATATACAACCATGTTCCTACACTTACCCACCCTATTCAATATCTGACAGACATTAATACAGCACAAAGCGAGCCAAACGTAATGACAGCTGAGACATGACATATTAGCGCGACCGTACGTTGGAGGCAATTCTTCCAATATCGAGAAAAATATAGTTTGTTACGGGAGGGTGGATAATAGTCTGGTGAATATACTCCTCCTCTCCATCACACACTACATCACTGTCTGACGATACCCGCGACACCTCCTCCATCACTCCATCTTATCTCCATCACATTACCTTCATCTCTCTCTCTCTCTCTCTCTCTCTCTCTCTCTCTCTCTCTCTCTCTCTCTCTGTCAATGTTATCCTCTTTGATTTTATCTTTTTCTAATTTTCTCTCCATCACATATTAATAGCAATAACCTAATCTTGCTGTTTCTCTCTCCTCTCATCGTTTCGTTTTGAATATCTCTCTATCTCTGTCTACCTACTTATTTATCAATGTATCTATTCCACTCTCTCTAGCTATCTAAGTATCTAACCAAATTACTATCCTCCCCATCAAACACTACATCACTGGTTGACGACACTTCCTCCATCTCCTCCACCACCACCACCACCACCACCACCATCACCACCATCAAAACCCTCTCATCATATCTTATCTCTCTATCATTCCTTCATTCTACGACTTAAACTGCTGCAAGTCAAATGTGTCCAAACATTTTGACTCTAACGTACCTTGAATTTGGCTCTCTGTCCCTCTTTCAATTTGGGGAGTGGGGGGGGGGGGGAGGCGTGACACTCGATACAAACATCCTTTTATTTTGTATCCTTTTTTTCACAAAGAAAAACAAATATATCACTCTTCTTCTCTTATAAATTATATTCTGTTTTCCGTGTATGCCTTGTTTCTGATAATTTCATGTCATGTTGTAATCTCTACTTGTCTATTTGATACGGTGTGATTCTCGACTCTTTGATATATATATACTGTATATACAGTATAGTGTATATATATATATATATATATATATATATATATATATATATATATATACACTGTATATATATTTTTTTTTTACCTACCCATCTACCTAATAATTAATCTGACCATCACTACCTGACGATACTCTTCACACCTGCATCACTCTTATCTTATATACATCACATTACCTCTACCACTTATAGTACTCTCTCTCTCTCTCTCTCTGTCCCCTCCCTCCCCACAGCTACATAAACCTATCAGCCGTGAACACATCTCTATATACCACTGCTGCTGCTGACTGCCAAGGTACCCCATCTACCACGCTGTAAACTCTCCTTTATCAGGCTGACAGATCCTACTTCGTCTGATCCAAAAAAGGAATTTTCTTCGACAGGTTCTGCTTTTTTATTCAAATTCAAGTTCGGTCTGTCCTTAATGGAGACAGAGGTTGGTATAAAGACAGATATCTATCTATATATCTATCTATATATATATATATCTATATATATATATATATATATATATATATATATATATATATATAGATATATATGCGAGAGAGAGAGAGTAGAGAGATGAGAGAGAGAGAGAGAGAGAGGAGAGAGAGAGAGAGAGAGAGAGAGAGAGAGAGAGAGAGAGAGAGAGAGAGAGAGAGAGAGAGAGAGAGAGAGAGAGAGAGAGAGAGAGAGAGAGAGAGTGATGGAGGTGGCGTGGGTATCGTCAGACAGTGATGTAGTGTCTGATGGGGCGAAGAATAATTCAGGAGACTATTGCCCCACCCTCCCACAAAAACACTGCCCTATCGATATTGGGAGAATAGACCGCTACTATATATTGTGCAACCGATATGGAGAGATCATTAAGTTGCACCCACATCACCCACAGACGAAAATACAACTTGAAGGAGAGATGGGTCGTTACCCCCCCCCCCCCCCCCATTCTTCCTCGTGTTTAGTCCCATTAGTTTTCAGATTTGATTACGTCCGGCCCATAGTTTGGCGATTTTACGACCTTTCGCCCCATTTCTTTGTCAATATTTAGACTGTTCGTGTAATTTAGGTGTCGAATTTTTCCTGGCAAGCGACAGCAAGCCTATAATTATTATGTTTTCTCCACTAACCAACTTTACTCCTAAACTCGATCAATGAAATTAACAAACACATGTGGCAGTCCGGGGATTCGAACCCAGGACGCTCACACCGAAAATGAACACACTTATGCATTGCACCACGAAGACAGTTTTAAGAAGAACCGGCCTTAGGCAGGAATTTTTTTCGATGTGCAAAATGTAAAAATTTATCTTAGAGGAGGGCCATTTTATATGTCATTATGGAGCCAATTGTGGAAAAGCAAAATTATAAAGAATTATCAACGTCGTAATATAAGGCTATTTACTGTTAAGCAGAATAAACAACACAAAAAGCTTCTTATGAACCGCCAAGATTATAAATGACTGAAAACTGCATTACTTAGGTTTATTAAATGTCCAAGACGCAAGACATCAAAAGGCCTTACCCACTTTTGTTCAGCTGTAGCCTACCCACTTTAATTCCACTAAGTAGGTCGGATCCTCTTTGAAGGTCTTAATAGTGCGGTAATTACGCCTTAGGTGGAGGACTAGATAGGAGCTGGAGGGTTGGTGAGGAAGATCTTTACGTAGGGCTATTATTAAGGGTTTCTAATTAATGATATGGTAAAATTTCTTAAGCATTTCTCTTCTCATAATCTACTCTCAGACCGCCAGTATACAGTATATATATATATATATATATTAATATATATATATATATATATATATATATATATATAGAGAGAGAGAGAGAGAGAGAGAGATAAATAGATATATAGCTACATAGATAGATAGATAGATAGACATACTGATTGTCCTCTTGTTGCTCTCTCTCTCTCTCTCTCTCTCTCTCTCTCTCTCTCTCTCTCTCTCTCTCTCTCTCTCTCTCTCCAGTCTTGGATTCAAACTAACTTCAACTTGTATGGGGCCGAGGGGTAACTAGGGAATACATAGGAGAGAGAGAGAGAGAGAGAGAGAGAGAGAGAGAGAGAGAGAGAGAGAGAGAGAGAGAGAGAGAGAGAGAGAGAGAGAGAGAGAGAGAGAGAGAGCGAGAGGAGGTAGGTATCTCTAGGGTAATAAACAGTCACGGCCTCGAGGAACGTATACACTACCTACCCATATATCAATCTGAATATCTCGATCAGCATCACGATCTTGGTTTACATTAACCTTCTCAGTATACCATAACCCATTATTTCCTTATATACTGGCTTTAGTGCAGTGTTTTATTAAATTTATCAGAGGCATGTCGTATTCAAAGGGTTAATTGAGATAGACTGTACTCTTGTGATTCCTTGAGGTCCTTCCAAAGCTGTATGAAGTCGTCTGATGCCTGGAGAACTGGAGAACTTAATTAGCGAGACATTTCAACCAGTATCTCTCATTTGCATGTTTTACAGTTTAATATCAATACATTTAAAAAGTGCGATGGTTCACTTTTTGCCCGATTTGTGCATGTATTAATTATGTTTCTTGTTTCCTCCCTAGACCTCCTTCAAATTTAATAAAACATTCATTAGATCCCACTTCTAGATTAATTTGTACTACAGGCTCACTATCGTTCACCAGGGAACAAATCGACACCTAAATAGCACGAAAAGCCTAAATATTGACGAAGAAATGGGTCGAAAGGTCTTAAAATCGACTAACTAATGGGGCAAACATCTTAACATCTGAAAACTAACGGGGCTAAACACGAGGGAGAAGGGGGACCAGAAAAGCGGCCCATCTCCCCTTAAGGTTTCCAGCGATTTATCGAATTTGTTTTGTTTTAACGCGAGAAAATAATATGAGGAAGGGGTAATATGAGAAAAGGGTAATATGAGAAAGGGGTAATAATATGAGTAAGGGGTAATATGAGTAAGGGGTAATATGAGTAAGGGGTAATATGAGTAAGGGGTAATATGAGAAAGGGGTAATATGAGTAAGGGGTAATATGAGTAAGGGGTAATATGAGTAAGGGGTAATAATATGAGTAAGGGGTAATAATATGAGTAAGGGGTAATATGAGTAAGGGGTAATATGAGTAAGGGGTAATATGAGTAAGGGGTAATATGAGTAAGGGGTAATAATATGAGTAAGGGGTAATAATAGCGGTAAAGGGGTAATATGAGTACGGTGTAAGATGAGAAAGGGGTAATAATTATGCGGGAAGGGGTAATATGAGAAAGGGGTAATATGAGAAAGGGGTAATAATATGAGTAAGGGGTAATATGAGAAAGGGGTAATAATATGAGTAAGGGGTAATATGAGTAAGGGGTAATATGAGAAAGGGGTAATATGAGAAAGGGGTAATAATATGAGAAAGGGGTAATATGAGAAAGGGGTAATATGAGAAAGGGGTAATAATATGAGTAAGGGGTAATATGAGAAAGGGGTAATAATATGAGTAAGGGGTAATATGAGAAAGGGGTAATAATATGAGTAAGGGGTAATATGAGTAAGGGGTAATATGAGTAAGGGGTAATAAAGGAGGTAAGGGGGTAATATGAGAAAGGGGTAATATTTTAGTAAGGGGTAATAATGAGAAAGGGGTCCTAATATTGCGTAAGGGGTTCCTATTTTCATCTCTCCCCCCCTTTTGCCCCGGGTCATATGAGAAGGGGGATAATATGGAAAGGGGGGGTCATATGATAAAGGGGTAATACATGAGGAGAACAAAGGGGTATAATAAGAAATGAGAAGGGGGGGTAATATGCGTAAGGGGTAATAGAAGGGGGAAGGGGTAATCTGAGGAAGGGGTAATATATGAGAAATGGGGTAATTAATAACTGTAGTAAGGGGGGTATATAGTAGGAAGAAAGGGGGGGGTTCGGTTAATGATAAATATGAGTAAGGGGTAATATGAGGGAAAGGGGCCGGTATACTAATATGAGTAAGGGGTAATATGAGAAAGGGGTAATAATATGAGTAAGGGGTAATATGAGAAAGGGGTAATAATATGAGTAAGGGGTAATATGAGAAAGGGGTAATAATATGAGTAAGGGGTAATATGAGTAATGGGGATAATAATATGAGTAAGGGGTAAATATGAGGGAAAGTGGTAAGGGGTAATTAGGTTATGGGTTAGGGTAATATGGGGAAGTAAGGGGAATAATATGAGGAAAAGGGGTATAATATGAGTCAAGGGGTAAGATGAGAAAGGGTTATAAAATGAGTAAGGGGTAATATCCGAGAAAGGGGTAAGGGTCTAATATGGGGGGTTATGGGAATATTGAAGATGGAAATATAACTTCTAGGAATTAAGGGAAATAGGACAAACGTGTGTTCTGTTTATTTTCATTGTTATCAAGTTGTCAATTAATTTTAGGTGCGACGGTAGTTTGACAGTCTCCCAATTTACTCTGGGAGGGTCCGCCAATCACAATGGTTCTCTATTATTTTAGATGAATGGATTACGTGAACAGAGTATAGTTTGTTGGACACGACAAAAGTATGTTTATTGAATGTCGTTGATGCTGAAGAGGAAACATTGGAATTAATTACAGATACACTACTATGACTCTTCCGTCGGCTTACCGGCTCGAATTTTTCTTGTGATTAACTTTTGGTATGATAACCAATGATTCACGCCTCCTTCTATTTGAAATATAATTTATTGGTTCAGTTATTCAGGGGATGAAGGCAACTTGGCTTGCACAACCTCGAAAACTGTCAAACTTTATGGGTGGTTAGGCCTACAGACAATAAACACAAATATGTGAATGCAACACATAATTTAACTGAAAAGATCACATTTAGACAACTACAAGTATGCCACTCAGCAGATTAGTCATACTGTATATAATACAACTGACAAATCCCAATAAATGTTTGAATGTGTTAGGCAAGTTAACGACAGTAAATAGTGGTTGACTGATCTATCTATCTGTCAATCTACGAGAGTGCAGACGGAGAGGTGATATTCAAAACCTCAACCTACTAAACTACAAATAGCCTAGTATAACGTAGATAGCACCTTCAGACTTCCTGGGAGTTAATTGGTTAACCCTTGCATAACTATAGGATCGTACCTCAAAACGTCTTTTCTAACATAGGTCAAATATACTACTAACCTGGTTATATACAGTAACTATGTAGCAGGTAGTTTGTGGTTGTTGTGTGGTAGTATGTGGTTGTTGTAGTAGTGTGTGGGTGTTGTGGTAGTGCGTGGTGTGTAGTAGTGTGGGGTTGTGGTCGTGGTTGTTGTATAGTGTGGGTTGTGTATTAGTGTGTGGTGTTGTGGTAGTGTGTGGTTTGTTGTAGTAGTGTGTGGGTGGGTATAGTGTGGTGGTGTTGTAGTAGGTGTGTGGTTGTTGTGGTAGTGTGTATGGGTTGATTGTTTTGGGTGTGTTGTGGTTGTTGTGGTAGTGTGTGGTGTGTAGTAGTGTGTGGTTGTTGTGAGTGTTTGGTTGTTTTAGTGGTGGTTGTTGTAGTATTGTGTGGTTGTTGAAGTTTGTGGTGGTTGTTGTAGTAGTGTGTTTTATGGAAGTGTGTGGTAGTGGTGGTTGTTGTAGTAGTGTGGTGTTGTGGTAGTGTGTGGTTGGTAGTATTGTGTGGTTGTTGTAGTGTGTTGGTATGGAAGTGTGTGGTAGTGTGTGGTTGTTGTATTAGTGTGTGGTTGTTCTAGTGTGTGGTTGTTGTAGTAGTGTGTGGTTGTTCTAGTGTGTGGTTGTTGTATTAGTGTGTGGTGGTTGTGGTTGTTGTATTAGTGTGTGGTTGTTCTAGTGTGTGGTTGTTGTATTAGTGTGTGGTTGTTGTATTAGTGTGTGGTTGTTCTAGTGTGTGGTTGTTGTATTGGGTGTGGTTGTGTATAGTGTGGTGGTTGTGTGTTAGGGTGTGGTGTTCTAGTGTGTGGTTGTTGTATTAGTGTGTGGGTGTTGTATTAGTGTGTGGTTGTTGTATTAGTGTGTGGTTGTTGTAGTAGTGTGTGGTTGTTCTAGTGTGTGGTTGTTGTATAGTGTGTGGTGTTGTAGTAGTGAGTGGTTGTTTGGTAGTGGTGAGGTGTTGTAGTAGTGTGGGTTGTTCTAGTGTGTGGTTGTTGTAGTAGTGTTGGCTGTTGTAGTAGTGTGTGGTTGTTGTAGTGTGTGGTTGTTGTGGTAGTGTGTGGCTGTTGTAGTAGTGTGAGGTTGGTGGTGGTGTTGTAGTAGTGTGTGGCTGTTGTGGTGTGTGGTGTTGTAGTGTGTGGTTGTGTGGTGTGTGTGGTGTTGTAGTAGTGTGAGGTTGTTCTAGTGTGTGTTGTGGTAGTAGTGGTGGTGGTTTGTAGTAGTGTGTGGTGTTGTAATAGTGTGTGGTTGTTGTAGTGGGTGGTTGTGTGGGTGTGTGGTTGTTGTATTGGTGTTTGGTTGTTGTTTGTGTGTGTGATTGTTGTGGTAGTGTGTGGTTGTAGTAGTGTGTGGTTGTTGTGGTAGTGTAGTGTGGTTGTTGTAGTAGTGTTTGGTTGTTGTTTTAGGTGTGGTTGTGGTGGTAGTGTGGTGTAGTGGTAGTATTTGGTGGTTGTGGTAGTGTGTGGTTGTGGTAGTTTTTGGTTCTTGTAGTAGTTGGTTGTTGTAGTAGGTGTGTGGTTGTGGTAGTGGGTGGTGTGTAGTAGTGTGTGGTGTTGTAGTAGTGTGTGTGTGTAGTAGTGTGTGGGGGGTTGTAGTGTGTGGTTTTGTGGTAGTGTGTGGTTGTTGTGTGGTGTTTGGTTGTTGTTTTGGTGTGATTATGTGGTAGTGTGTGGTTGTAGTAGTGTGGTGTTGTGGTAGTAGTGGTTGTTGTAGTGTGGGTTGTGTTTAGTGTTTGGTTGTTGTGGTAGTGTGTGGTTGTTGTGGTAGTAGTGTTGTGGTGTGTGGTTCTTGCGTAGTTTGGTTCTTGTAGTAGTGTGTGGTTGTGTAGTAGTGTTGTGTGTTGCTGTGGTAGTGCGTGGTTGTTGTGGTAGTGCGTGGTTTTGTGGTGGGTTTGGTGTTGTGGTTGTGTAGTGTTGTTGTGTGGTTTTTTTTTTGTATCTATGTGTGAGGGGGTGTAACTGCCTGCAGCGAGTGTAGTTTGAGTGACAGGGGTGGGACGTTTGAGTTTGAGGTTGGGTTGGTGTAGGGGAGGGGTGTTCTGGGAGAGAGTTGGAGTGTGTGGTGTTGTGGTAGTGCTGGTGTTGTAGTGTGGTGGTTGTTGTGGTAGTGGTGTGGGTTGTTGTGGGAGTTGTAGTGTGTGGTTGTTGTAGTGTGTTGTTTGTTGTAGTGTGTGGTTGTGTGGTATTAGTGTGTGGTGTTGTAGTAGTGTGTCGTGTTGTAGTAGTGTGGTTGTGGTGGTTGGTGTGGTTTTTTGTGGTGTTGTGGTTGTGGTGGTGTGTATGGTGTTGTGGTGGTGTGGTAGTGGTGGTAGCTGGTAGTTATAGTAGTGTGTGGTTGTTGTGGTAGTGTGTGGTTGTGTTGTTGTGGTAGTGTTGTGTTGTGTTGGGTAGTTTTTGTGGTGTGTAGTAGTGTGTGGTTGTTGTAGTAGTGTGTGGTTGTTGTGGTAGTGTGTGGTTGTTGTGGTAGTGTGTGGTTGTTGTGGTAGTGTGTGGTTGTTGTAGTAGTGTGTGTTGTTGTAGTAGTGTGTGGTGTGTGGTAGTGTGTGGTTGTTGTAGTAGTGTTGGTTGTTGTAGTAGTGTGTGGTGGTTGTGGTAGTGTGTGGTTTTTTTGTAGTAGTGTGTGGTTGTTGTAGTATTGTGTGGTTGTTGTAGTAGTGTTTTGTTTGTATGGAAGTGTGTGGTAGTGTGTGGTTGTTGTGGTAGTGTGTGGTTGTTGTGGTAGTGTGTGGTTGTTGTAGTAGTGTGTGGTTGTTGTAGTATTGTGTGGTTGTTGTAGTAGTTTTTTGTTTTTATGGAAGTGTGTGGTAGTGTGTGGTTGTTGTATTAGTGTGTGGTTGTTGTAGTAGTGTGTGGTTGTTGTGGTAGTGTGGTAGTTGTATTAGTGTGTGGGTTGTTTGGTAGTGTGTGGTTGTTGTGGCAGGTGTGGTTAGTTGTATAGTGATGTGGTTGTTGTGGTATGGGTGGTTGTTGTGTTAGTTTGTGGGGTGTTGTGGTATCGTGTGGTTTTGTATTTGTGTGTTTATTGTGGTTCTACGGGTAGTATGTTGGTCGTGTGTGGGTGTTGTGGTTGCTGTGGTCGGTGCTGTGGTGCTTGTTGTGGTAGTGTGTGGTTGTTTTGGTAGTGTGTGGTTGTTGTAGTAGTATATGGTTGTTGTGGTAGTGTGTGGTTCTTGTAGTAGTGTATGGTTGTTGTGGTAGTTTTGGTATGTTGTATGAGGTGTGTGGTTGTTGTGGTTGTGTGTGGTTGTTGGGTAGTGTGTGGTTTGTGTCGTGGTTTTGTGTGATTGGTGGGGTAGTGTGTGGTTGTTGTGGTATTGAGTCAGTATTGTAGTAGTGTGTGGTTATTGTAGTAAGTGTTATGATTGTTGTGGTAGTGTGAAGTTGGTGTGGTAGAGTGCTTGTGGTTGTAGCTGTGGTTGTTGGTGTAGTGGGTGGGTTGTTGTAGTAGGGTGTGGTTGTTGTAGTAGTGTGTGGTTGTTGTAGCAGTGTGTACGGTTGTTGTGGTAGTGGGGTGGTTGTTGTGGTAACAGTGGTTGTGTGGCAGGTGGGTGAAACATTGCTGTGTAGTAGTGTGTGGTTGTTGTTGGTAGTGTGTGGTTGTTGTAGTGTGTGTGTCGTTGTCGTGGTTGTAGTGGATGGTTATTGGTGTAGTGTGTGTTGTGTTGTGGTAGTGTGTGGTTGTTGTGGTGAGTTTATGGTGGTTTGTGGTTGTTGTGGTAGTGAGTGGTTGTTATGGTAGTGTGTGGTTGTTGTGGTAGGGTGTGGTTGTGTTGTGGTAGTGTGTGGTTGTTGTGGTAGTGTCTGGGGGTTGTGGTCGGTGTGATAGTGTGTGGTTGGTTAGGTAGTGTGTGAGGTTGTTGGTGGTGTGAGTGGTTGTTATGGTAGGTGTGGGTTGTTTAGGTAGTGTGAGGTTATTGTGGTAGTGAGTGGTTGTTATGGTAGTGTGTGGTTGTTGTGGTAGAGTGTGGTTGTTGTGGTAGTGTGTGGTTGTTGTCAGTAATGTGTGGGTGTTGTGGTAGTGTGTGGGTGTTGTAGCAAGGTGGTTGTAGTAGGGTGTGGTTGATTGTGGTACCTAGTGTGGGGTGTTGTAGTAGTGTGTGGTGTAATTAGTGTGTGTTGTGGTATTAGTGTGTGGATGGTTGTGGTAGTGTGTGGTTGTTGTAGCAAGTGTGGTGTTGTAGTAGGGGTGTGGTTGTGCAGTAGTAGTGTGTGGATGTGTGTGGTAATGTGTGGTTGTTTTAGTTAATTGGGGGTTGTTGTGGTAGGGTTTGGTTGTTGTGGTAGTGTGTGGTTGTTGTGGTAGTGTGGTTGGTTGTTGTGGTAAGGGGTGGCTTGTGATAGGGTTGTGGTTGTTGTGGTAGTGTGTGGGTGTTGTAGTAGGTGTGTGGTTGTTGTGGTAGGGTGTGGTTGGTTAGTGTGTGGTAGGGTGTGGTTGTTGTGCTAGTGTGAGTGTTGGTGTAGGGTGTGGTTGTGGCAGTAGTGTGTGGTTGTTGTTAGTAATGTTGGTGGTTGTCGTAGTGTGTGCGGTTGTTGTGGTAGTGTTTGGTTGTTGTAGTAGTGTGTGGTTGTTGTTGGTAGTGTGTGATTTTGGTGGTAGTGTGTGTGTTGTTGTGGTAGTGTGTAGGTGTTGTAGTAGTGTGTGTGTTGTTGTGGGTAGTGTGTGGATGTTGTGCGTAGTGTGTGGTTGTTGTAGTAATGAGAGTGGTTGTTGTGGTAGGTTCGTTGTTGTGGTAGTGTGGTTATTGTGGTAGTTTGTTGGTTGTTTGTGGTAGTGTGTTGTTGTTGTGGTTGGTGTGGTAGGTTGTTGTTGTTGTGGTCATGTGTTGTTGTTGTGGTAATGTGTTGTTGTTGTGGTAGTTTGTGGTGGTTGTGGTAGTGTGTGGTTGTTGTGGTAGTGTGTTGTTGTGTGGGGTAGTTGTGTGTGTAGTTTGCAGTAGTGTGTGGTTGTTGTGGTAGTGTGTGGTTGTTGTGGTAGTGTGTGGTTGTAGTAATGTGTGGTTGTTGTGGTAGTGTTTGGTTGTTGTGGTAGTGTGGTTATTGTGGTAGTGTTTGGTTGTTGTGGTTGTGTGTTGTTGTTGTGCTAGTGTGTGGTTGTTTTAGTAGTGTGTGGTTGTTGTAGTAGTGTGTGGTTGTTGTAGTAGTGTGTGGTTGTTGTAGTAGTGTATGGTTGTTGTGGTAGTGTGTGGATGTTTTGGTAGTGTGTGGTTCTTGTGATAGTGTGTGGTTCTTGTAGTATTGAGTCAGTTTTGTGGTAGGGTGTGATTAGTGTAGTAGTGTGTGGTTATTGTGGTAGTTTTTGGTTGCTGTGGTAGTGTAGTGATTGGGTGTTGATATAGTGTGTGGCTGTTTTGATAGTAGGATATGGGGATGTGATAGCGTTTCATTATTGTGTGTAAGAGAGAGAGAGAGAGAGAGAGAGGAGATGAGAGAGAGAGGAGAGATGAACGGAGAGAGAGAGAGAGAGCATTTAATGGCTAAATTAAAATGCTCTGACTTGAGGAAAACTGTCAAGAGAGAGAGAGAAATAAACTTGAAAAGAAAACAAGAGCTAATTCTTTAAAATATATTAAACATAATGGTAAGTACACAAACGGGTCCATTGTCTTCTTCAGAGTTGATCAGAGGCTCTGCCAATATTTACAGTGCAAAAGGATTTCTTGCCACTTACCACTCTCAAAAAGAATGGAGTTCACGAGCACATGCAATTCTTGAGTTTACAGTGTGCTGGCTTAATCATCCAGAAAGGTTGATAGCATTTAAAGTCATATTTTAACTACTTACTACTCTAGCGTAGAATAATCTGCCCTCTAAGATTGTTTACCTGTATAATTTATATACATATGTATTTAAAAATGCATTGTTCTTAGCCTATCTATGATTTTTGGTTATATTCATAGCTATCCATCAGATGAAATATATATTATTATTATCACTATATCAAACAAGCTTCGCACAAATACTATATGTTCGTAAAGCAAGATGTCCGTGCTTTGTATAGTGGGAATGCGTACAAATCCCATTAAAAGCATGTCATCGGTGATGTGAAAACTGTTGTACATGTAAATTATGTTGCTGCAGGAATTATTTAACATGTACCAATTCAACACATATCAACATTAGTTCCAATGTTTTTCTTTTCTTCTTAAGTCCTTTAGACCATGTGTGACTTATGTGAGTGACTATATGACACAGCAATTTATGTTAATGACGATTACCATAGGATATATTAGGATAATGATACAAGTATATAGAGAAGAACTACTTGTCATGAAAACAGGGGAAGGAATATTTTTGGATTGTTAAGAAAACTAAGTACTTAATGTATTTTTCGTTAATTGTACCAAATGCCATAAACCTTTACAATTATATTTGTCACGAAGGACTTGTTAGTTATGTTAAGATCGGACTCCAAGAGGCTATCAACCCTATTGGATTATTAAGCCAGCACACTGTAAGTCAAGAATAGCGTTCGGCTGGAGCCTCTCTGCGAAAACTCCAGTCCCTTGTCAAAAGTACCAAAACTTGCGAGTTATTATATATGGCCATACTGACTGGGACAAGCGTTCATATACTGAGTAAGACTATTAATCTTCAAACCCTGTAAGTTTTGAATAAGACAAAGTATTTCACCTTTGTAACCTGTTTTTTTTAACTATTCAACCAAACTATTGATTACCTCATGCAGTTTGCTTTAATCCAAGGTGGTAGTACTCGCTGAGTATGGACCCCCGCATCTCCCTCATGTATATAATATTAGTGTTGAGGTTTTAAAGTCGTTCGTTCCGTTAGTACGGGCGAGTTTTGAGACATTTCGACTTCATTTTGTATTCAATATTAAGACCTTTCGTGCCCTGTAGGTGTCAATGTATTTCCTGGCGAGCGATAGCGAGCCTATAATTTAAATGGACTCGGCCATCGGCTGGGATATTTTTATACAGATTTTTTGTTTTTGATTATCTTGAAAGGGTGTTTTTTCTAAGCATGATGGAGGTTCTAGTGAGGAAAACTCAAAAATAATTATATATATAAAAATATAGCCCCAAACCAAGTATCACCCCTTAAGGCTGCCCCAACACAATATGATATGTACACACCTCACCCAAAGCTCTGGGTTATGATAATTATATTAATTATACAAAAGATATCATCATACGATGATATTTTTTATAATTATTTTCTATGGTTTTAATTTAATATATTTTTCTATTTTGGTTATAATTTAGATATTCATATATTTATATATACTTGTTTTTTGCTATATAGAGGCAATTGCAGATATTACCATCGAAATCGGTAGCGAAACGTCGCCCCCTGAACTAAAATATTCCGAACAGACCCCTTACCTAGTTATTATTTGTACATTTTTAGGTAGCAAACTTAGCCCGGCCAAAATCAGTTGTTCTCATAAATTCCAAGAAAACATTAAACTATACTGACCACTTCCATGTTTATAGTCAAGGAATGTTATTTATCACTAAACGATATAAAGCAACCAGCGGTCTCTCTACGGGCATTTCCGTCGTAGGGATTGTGGCGGACCACACGGCCCGTCACTTTGTGGACGTAGAGAGCCCCTAGAGGTTGGAGTACACAGGAGTATAAGGAGGTTTTTGACAAGAGGAATCGTGCTAAGACTTTCTTTGATAACAAACTTAAAACGACACCTCCATATTCTATCAATTCGGCTTTTCCAAACATTATAACCGGGGAAAGGACAGACTATGCCTAAAAAGTCTCTGTCTTCTATATTGAAGCCAAGATTCTGTTATGCCAATTAATGAATAAGTTTTCTGTAAACACCAGTTCCTCTAAATCTGAAAATGTATTGCGGATGCTACGAGAGTTTGCATAGAAAACTTTAAAAGTTGTGGTGTTAGAAGTCCTGGAACCTTCATGTCTGTCCTCGGTCCTCGCTGTCCTCAGTCATCTTCCCTGGCGGTTTTGGAATTTGGGTCCGTTGATGGAGCTTTATCCAATAGTCCCAGTGGACTATTCCCTTTTATTCTTCAACAATACAAAAATCAATATTCATATTATCTCAATATTCTTGGTGTCTCTTTTTCGTCTGCTCTCATTTGGAAGGACCATATTACCAGTCTTGCTAAGGCAGCCTCCCAGAAGCTGGGTGCTGCTCAACCACCTTAGGGGAGTTCTTTTTCCACCTGCCCAACAGATTCTTGCTCTGTACAGGGGGAACATAGTGCATCCTTTTATTGGAGTATTGTTCACATGTGTGGGGAGGTTCCTATCACACCGCTCTCTAGACAAAGTTGAAAGGAAGGCCTTTCGTAGCATTAACTCTCGTGGACACACCAACTCTCTGCAATCTCTCTCTCTCCACCGCAATGTTGCATCTCTCTCGCTATTCTATCGCTACTATAAGGATCAGTGTTCCTCAGAGCTTTTCCAGTGCATAACACCTCCTTTACGTAGGGCACGTGGTACCCGTCTTGCAACTCAATCCCACCCCTACTCTGTGCAACTCTCCAACCCAAGAGTGAAACGTTACTCTCAAACTTCTTCTACTCAACAGCTGAGCTCTAGAACTCTCTCCCAGAATCAGTCTTTCCCTCTTCCTATGACGTAGATTGCTTCAGACTCCGCGTGTCCAGGCATTTTGGCTCGAACGTCCCTTGATTTTGGCCCTGTCACTCTTTCAACTGTGGGGAGGCACTCGCTATAGGCAGTTCTGCCTTTTGCCTCCCTCACTCACATAGCAAAAAATAAATAAAATAAAAGTCCTTCGCAGGTCGCCGTCCTCGCTATCTTCGGTCCTCCTTCCTGTTTGTCCTGTGTAAATCGATTTCTTCTCCGAAAATCCTTCTCCATATTGTTGAGAAGACGTCCAAAACATGCTGCTCCCACCTGGTTCAGATGAACTCCATTGTTCGAAAACAAATAGTCATTGTAGTAAAAAATTTCCCATGTGTCGACGAATCCCACGTTCTCCTTCCTGCAGAGGTTAGCTAGATGATGATTTGTGCTGGTGGTTATGTTGTAAAATCGACTCTCTACACCGAGCCGGGGGACGATTATTGAGACGATGATCCTGGACGACTTCTCCTTACCCCCTTACCATCGGTGCCGTCATATGACGGGCGAGAGATAAATGGACAATCTGGCGGCACCCGTCATATGACGGGCGGCATTATGAGCACATTATCGGCTCTGAGAGAGAGTCCACGCGTTGGGAGAACGATAGGCGGGCTCTGGCCGTTTGGCCCAACCACAGAGCCGCGACTGAGACCACCACTGCAACATTCCACACCCACGGCCTCGCGAGACCAGAAAGAAACGGGGGAAATTACCTTATTTTAGGGGTTTTCACCTCTGGATCGCGAACGCTACAGGATAACCCGTGGTCATACAAGGTGATTCAGGTGTCATTGGAAAGCTCTATTATCGCCTTTTCACGGATACATAATTATATTGCACTCTGGCTCAGGTATGCATGAAAAAGAGCAAGGAATGAAGCTCGTTTTCCATAAATATGCCCGCTTGGCAGATAGTTGATGTTACAACGGCCCTGATTTTTGGGTGTTAAACAACTTGATTAGATGCTGGTACTTGAGAAGCAAATCCTCCGACAGGATTCGCTGTACAATTGGATCCGACGTGGATGACGTACATTGTATTAGCAGGCGCCAGCTTCAATACTTTGTCAACTGCTGCAACTACGTCATGCAAAACTCTGAGAGCTGACCACGTACCATCGAGTCTGGTACCCACCTCCAGAATTGCTAGCAGGAGGCTGTTGGCACCAGCCAAATAGGGCGGTACTCCCAGGGAGTTCTAGGTGGTTTGATAAGGAAAGTTGGAACTCCTGCTTCACCATAATTATGGCTCGCAAGTGATCCTTGCTGTGCCTCATCAATATTGAGGGCAACCCAAGTCTGCCCTCGAAAACACCTTTTCCTATCAATACATTATACTACAAACACCATACATACTACACTACCATTTTCAAAAGAATGAGGACGCAACCACGACCCGCCTCGGAGTCCCCAGTGGGGTGGGGTGGGGGTGGGGGGGGAGGGGGACCAGAAATGCTCCCATTTGTCTGACCCCTGACAGCGACTCACCAAAGTGCTCTGGACCACTACCTTCTACTCTTACTATAAACTTCTGCAATATTCGTAGCATCTCCTCTAACTTCCACTCTGTGGAACACCACCTCTCCTCTGCCAACCCTGGTCTTCTCTTTCTCACCGAAACTCAGTTGTCTGAGACTACTGACAACGAACGTTTTGCTGTATCCTCCTACTATCTTCATCCTCAGTTTCAACCTAAAGGTGGATGTTGCGTGTATGTACACAACAATCTTGCTTTCTCTCATGTTTCCAAATTTGATTCTTCTGAATTCTCAACTCTCTGGCTAAAGTTTTACATGTCACTCACAAACTAAATATTTCTGTACTGTACATCTCTCCCCTAATTTTACTGACTATCCAAAATTCTTTGACTATCTAACTTCTAAAGTGGAACACATTCTCTCCATCTCTCCTTTCGCAGAAATCTCCAACGCTCACCACCGCCAATGGCTCTCCTCTCTTTCCACTGACCAACCTGGTGAACAAACCTACATCTGTTCTATCCTAAATGACCTAAAGCAGTTGGTCCAGCATCCCACCCGTATCCAGGATCGCTTCAGAGATCAGCCTATTATTTTTGACTAATTTCTAATCTCTAACCTTTCTCCTTATACTGTAAATCTGTTCTCTCCTTTGGGCTCCTCTGACCTTAAACTAATCTCTGTCACTTGTCCTATCTCTCCAGTACGGCCATCCGATGCTCCCAGTCGGCGGCGCTTGTGGCACTTTGGTGTTGCCCACTGGGAGGGTCTTCAGCTTTATTTCTTTGATTTCCCATGGAATGACTTCTGCTTTCGTGGTCGGGGACCCTCGGAGTGTGCTGAATGCATTCTAGAGGTAAACATCTCGGGCATGGAAGCATACATTCCATTTTCTTTCATTCAGTCTAACGCAAACAAATCTTGGTTTACTCACGCTTGTTCTACTACTGTCCAAAATAACACTAGCTTTATTATACAGACCCCCAGCTCAATCAGTGCAAACTGACAGTGAAATTTATGAACAAATTGCAGAAATAACTAACATACAAGATACCGTAATTCTTGGCGATTTCAACTTACCCGTGACTAAATTGGGCGATATTCGTACTTCACACTCTGGACACGACCTATATGCTAACTTGCAAGAGAGTTCACTTTTTCAATTTGTACAATCTCCGACCCGTGGTAATAATATGCTTGACGTTGAACTCGCAACAAAAGAAGAATTAATAGAGAATTTGAATGTTGGTGATGAATTCAGTAACAGCGACCATCGTACGATAACTTTCACTTTAAAGTTTACTAGTAACAAATCAAATAGCAGCATTGAGAAAGTCCCTAATTTCAAGAAAGCAAATTTTCATAAACTTAAATCAAAGCTTAAAGAAACTGACTGGAGCTTTCTGACTAACAATAACGACATAAAATACATCTTGGGAGTGTTCACAACCACTTACCTTAAGGCAGTGCAAGACTGCATACCATCAAAAATACGGCGTCCAGGCCATAATGATAAGCCCAAATGGTGGAATAAAGATATTTCAGACTGTCTACTTGCTAAAAAATTTGCTAATGATAGATTAAAATCCTCACAAAATGACGAAGAACGGGTGAAATTTGTAGAGCTACGACGCAAAGCTAAAAAGTTAATTAAGCAAAGTAAAAAGACCCTGGAGTTACATGTTGCGAATCAAAGTAAAACAAACCCGAAAGAATTCTATAGTTATATCAGAAAGAAAAAATAGTTACTTCAACTGTTGGACCATTAGTCCGATGAAAATGGAGAATACACCAAAGACGAAATACAAATGAGTAATGCCCTCAATACCTTCTTTGCATCAGTTTTTACAACCGAAAACCTCAGTGATATCCCTACACCATCGCCGATTCAAATTGATAATTCAGATGTTCTAAGCAATATCACCGTTACAGAGAGAGAAGTATTGAATTGTTTAGATAAACTCAAGGTAAATAAAACGCCTGGACCTGATACAATCTTGCCTAGAGTTCTAAAGGAAGCTAAGGATGAGCTCTCCAAACCACTGACATTGTATGTCAATGAATCCTTGCAGTCTGGGACTATGCCTGATCAGTGGGAGCTAGCCAACGTAACACCGATATTCAAAAAAGGCAGCAAATCCCTACCCAGTAACTATCGTCCAATTAGCTTAACCTCAATTGTATGTAAAATGCTAGAAACGGTCATAAGAGACAGACTCGTAAATCACTTAGAGGCAAATAACTTACTTAAAGATAGTCAACACGGCTTTCGTAAAAAACGTTCCTGTTTAACAAACCTCTTAGACTTCTTCCACGATATCCTCAACCTCTACGATGAGAGTAAAGCTGTAGATATTATATACCTTGATTTTCAAAAGGCCTTTGACAAAGTTCCCCACAAACGTTTACTGCTAAAACTAAAAGTGCATGGAATACAAGACGGTGTGTTGAAATGAATAGAAAATTGGCTCAGCGACAGAAAGCAAAGAGTAGTCATAAACGGTAAGGCATCTAAATGGACCAATGTAAGTAGCGGGGTACCCCAGGGATCGGTACTAGGACCAATTTTCTTTCTAATTTACATCAACGACATAGATGAGGGTCTCACCTGTACAATCTCAAAATTTACTGACGATACAAAAATTGCAAATAGCGTACTCTCAAAAGAACAAGTTGACGATATGCAACACAATCTAGATAAATTGTCATGTTGGGCCCAAATTTGGCAAATGAGTTTCAATGCGGATAAATGTAAAGTACTACATATCGGATAGCTAAATGAGAAAGCAAACTATTCGATGAATGGCACTCAGCTTAAGAATGTAAACAGAGAAACCGATCTGGGAGTAACAATATCGAGTAACCTAAAACCGAGTCAACAATGTTCAGAAGTTGTTAAGAAGGCAAACAAAATAATTGGCTTTATAGGCAGGTCATTTGAGCATAAATCCAAAGAAGTTATCCCAACCCTTTACAATTCCTTAGTCCGCCCTCTTCTGGAATACTGCGTTCAATCCTGGTGCCCTTATTACCAAAAATATATAAACAAGCTAGAACGAGTTCAACGTAGAGTTACCAAAATGATACCTAGCCTAAAGAACAAACCATACGAAGAGCGTCTTAGAGAATTAAATCTATTTCCTTTAACCCAGCGCAGATTAAGAGGTGACTTAATTCAAGTGTTCAAAATCATCAAAGGCATTAACAATATGAACTGTAGTAAGTACTTCACTATCGACCAATCTAATTACACGCGGGGAAACGGTTGCAAAATTATTGGTAAATCTTTTAACTCACACGAATCTAAGAATTTCTTCTTCAATCGAGTTGTCAACTTGTGGAATGGGTTTCCTCGAGACGTTATAGACTGCATGACCGTTGATTCATTTAAACTCCGCTTAGACAAATATCTCGCATCAAACCCGCGACTGACTGCGTTTGTAAATTAATAACTTTATTTTTTCCCCCCTCAGTTACTAACCCATCTGTCCCCTACTAACTTCCTAATCTTACCACGGACATTAGTTCCAGGGCAGTAGTTCCCTTTCCAATGTTCCCTTACCCACTCTAAACCACTGTTTGGACACTTGATCCTCAGTGTTTTGGAGGACAAGCAGCCTAGAAGGGTCACTAGACCTGTTGTTTCTTGATTTCCTGTGTACTCCTTTGTACTCCACAATAAGGAGGAAGCATTCAAATGGTACCATCGCCTTTAAATTCAAGAATCTAATACTTCCTATGTTTTTGCCCGGAATCAAGCCAAATATGTTTTCAATGTGCCAAGCATTCTTTTTTAAAGAATAAATGCATTGAACTATCCAACCCTAGCTCATCCCAAGCTTTCTGGTATCTAGCCAAAATTCTCCCCAACAATTTTTCTTCTTCGTTTTTCCCTCTTCTTTTCCACTCTGACAGCACTACCATCACTTCTTCCTCTGACAAAGCTGAACTCTTCACTAACACTTTCGGTAAAAACTCCCCTTTGGATGATTCTGGTTGGATTCCTCCTTCTCCACCTCCCCCCCCCCACCCCTCTCTCCTACTTATGCCTAACATCATAATCTCTTCTAAGTATGTATGTACTTTCCACCCTCTGTGGCCTTTATACAAAGAAGGCATATGGACCGGATGATGTTCCTCCTGTTGTACTGTAGAACTGTGTTTCTGTGCTGACTCCCTGCCTAGGCAAACTCTTCTGTCTCTGTCTCTACTCTAAGGTTTTCCCTTCTTGCTGGAAGTTTGGTCTCATTCAACATGTCCCATAGAAGGGTGACCGTTCTCAATCCTCCATCTATCGTCCAATTGCTCTCATTTCTTGCATGTCTAAGGTTTTTAAAACTATTCTTACCTCAATATTTCTCAAGCATTTATCTTCCCATAACCTACTTTCAGATCGCCAATATGGCTTCCTTAAGGGCCGCTCTACTGGTAATCTTCTTTCTTATCTTACTAACTCTTGGTCATCCTCCATTCGGGACTTCGGTGAGACTTTTTCTGTTGAGCTAGACATATTGAAGGCCTTCAATAGTCTGGCAGAAATACCTCATTTACATACTACCCTCCTTCGGTTTCTATCCCTCCATATGTGTCTTTGTCTCTAATTTAATTTCTGGGCATTCCATAGCTGACATTGTGGACGGCCACCGTTCACTTCCTCAACCTATCAACTCTGTTGTTCCTTAGGGTTTTGTCCTATCTCCAATTTTATTCCTATTATTTATTAACGACCTTCACAAATGCACCTACAGCCCCATTCACTCACATGCTGACGACTCTACATTACACTTTTTAACTAACCACAACATCACACAGCAGGAACTCCAAGACTCATGTAAGGAGGCCATAAATCACCTATCTTCTGATATCTCTATTTGGGGCAGTGAAAACCTTGTTACTTTCAATGCTTCCAAAACTAACTTTTTCTATCTGTCGACTCATTGTACCCTTCCAGAAAACGGTTACTTACTCTTCAACAACATATAAATTATTCCTTCATCTTCTCTTAATATTCTATGTGTCTCTTTTTCTTTTAGTCTCTCTTGGAAAAATCATATTACCACTCTTGCTAAAAACAGCTTTCCAGAAGCTGAGCGTGCTCAACCGCCTCAAGGTTTTCTAGATGAGTTGTCATGTTGGGCCCAAATTTGGCAAATGAGTTTCAATGCAGATAAATGTAAAGTACTACATATCGGATAACAAAATGAGAAAGCAAACTATTCGATGAATGGCACTCAGCTTAAACAGAGAAACCGATCTGGGAGTAACAATATTGAGTAACCTAAAACCGAGTCAACAATGTTCAGAAGTTGTTAACACCTTACGAGCGGCCTATGCGGTTTATTTATGTGTACCGCACAGCGGGGTGTTTTTAGCCAAAATAGGGCTGTTTACGTGATCATTTTCATGCCTAAATAAGACCCAGAACGTAAAACAAGTACCTATCCCTGAAAGGGCATAAACAGAGCTTTCGAATGACACCATAACGATCCTTGTATGATGGATAGTTTTCTTGCAATAACCGTGCAACGCGAGTGCAAAAAGCAGGTAATTCGGTACTTTCAGTACATAATTGAGTATGTAGCGAGTGAGAGAGGGAGGAGGGAGCTGAGATTTGTGTCAGTAGGTTCGCCGCGGTGGTCTGGAGCAGTCATACGCTCGCTAGTCTCCTGCCACCACTTGTCTCTCTCTCTCAGCCACATTACGTGCTGAAATTGCCACTCGACCTATGTCGAGCGCCGCCACATAGTCCAGCTTTATTTAACTCGACTTATGTTGCTCGCCGCTAAATAAGGGTTAATAAGGCAAACAAAATATTTGGCTCTATAGGCAGGTCATTTGAGCATAAATCCAAAGACGTTATCCTAACCCTTTATAATTCCTTAGTCCGCCATCTTCTGGAATACTAGGTTCAATCCTGGTGCCCTTATTATCAAAAAGATATAGACAAGCTAGAACGAGTTCAACGTAGAGTTACCAAAATGATACCTAGCCTAAAGAACAAACCATACAAGGAGCGTCTTAGAGAATTAAATTTATTTGATTTAACCCAGCACAGATTAAGAGGCAACTTAATTCAAGTGTTCAAAATCATCAAAGGCATCGACAATATGAACTGTATTAAGTACTTAACTATCGACCAATCTATTTACACGCGGGGAAATGGTTGCAAAATTATTGGTCTCTATCTATCTATCTATTGCCTGACGCCGTGATCCCCGAAGGGGTGGCCACGAACGAACCGCCCCCATGCACCTCTGTCCCCAGTCAGTCGACGCCCCTCCCCCCAACCAGCACCGCCTTCGTTCATGTAGTTCCTCACTCCATCCAAATTATTGGTAAATCTTTTAAATCACACAAATCTAAGAATTTCTTCTTCAATCGAGTTGTCAACTTGTGGAATGGGTTTCCCCGAGACGTTATAGACTGCAGCACCGTTGACTCATTTAAACTTCGCATAGACAAATATCTCGCATCAAACCCGCGACTGACTGCGTTTGTAAATGAATAACTTTATTTTATCCCCCCCTCAGTTATATACTAACCCATCTGTCCCATACTAACTTCCTAACCCTGCCACGGACATTAATTCCAGGGTAGTAGTTCCATTTCCAATGTTCCCTTACCCACTCTAAACCACTGTTTGGACACTTGATCCTCAGTGTTTTGGAGGACAAGCAGCCTAGAAGGGTCACTAGACTTGTTGTTGCTTGATTTCCTTTGTACTCCTTTGTACTTCTTTGTACCCCTGTGTAGCTTCTTGCTCTGTACAGGTGCACAGTGCGTCAATATATTGAGTATTGTTCACACGTGTGAGGAGGATACTCTCACACAGCACTTCTAGACAAAGTAGAAAAGAAAGCCTTCTGTCTCATTAACTCACATCCACTCACCAATTCTCTGCAGTCTCTCTCTCTTTGCCACATAGTTGCATCTCTCTCACTATTCTACCGCTATTACAACAATCAGTGTTCCCCAGACCTCTCTCAGTGTAAACCACCCCCTCTCCGTATAGCACGTAGCACCCGTCTTGCAACACAATCCCACCCCTGCTCTGTGCAACTCTCCAACCCAAGAGTGAAACGATATTCTCACTCCTTCTTCTATTCAATAGCAGAGCTCTGGAACTCTCTCCCAGAATAAGTGTTTCTCCCATCCTATTAGTTAAATTGCTTCAAACTCCGGGTGTCCAAGCATTTTGGCTCGAACCTCCCTTGATTTTGGCCCTGTCACTCTTTCAACTCTGGGGGAGGCACTCGTCACAGGCAGTTCTGCCTTTTGTTTCCCTCACTCACATAGAAAACAAATATATGGAACTTTAATGTAATACTATTTAGATGACAAAGTGGTTTACATCTGTCTGTATCTACAGTATATTTCTTGATATTTCTGTCACGCTATGGATGGGGTAGTCAGAAATTGAGCATAGTGATTTAGTGCCAATTGATTTTCACACGCTCTGCTTGAGCATGTAAATAATATATTGTTTCACTCTTCTTTCTGTATAAATGTTCTGTACTTATTAATTTCTCCATATCGGCTCTTGTATCTCACTATTCTCTTCTTCAGCTCTTTATATTAGTCAATTTTTGTGTGTATTTACCCTACGTTATATTACTACTTCGAATATTGAGCTATATGTATTGTATTGTTCACCTAAATTGCTATGTATTATCAATGTCAAATAATTCGCTTGGCTAATTTCGTTTTTGCATTACGTATTTTATTCCCATTTTTATTAACGTGTGTCCTGCTTCGTTTCATGATCGCTATCTAATATTAATCTCCACCCTCCTTTCTTCCTGCTCTCTCTTGTGTTATGTAATTAACTCTATTATGATATTCCAATAATATTTCATTATTCACCCCTCCTCCCTTTGTGTGTTTTATCTTTATCACATTCCTGTGTATGCACTTTTACTTCTACATTAGCTCCCCTTTATTACCAGCTTATTAAAGTCGTTCACTCTTTCTTTCTTTAATTAATTTTAATGGAGAGAGAGAGAGAGAGAGTGAGAGAGAGAGAGAGAGAGATATCAAAATGCAATTTCAAGCCCTAGTATGAAGGTATAGTTACATAGATTTCCTTGGGAAATTAGGTCCTGATGATAACCCCCCACACACATACACACCTCTCTCTCTCTCTCTCTCTCTCTCTCTCTCTCTCCGTTAAGCACTAACCCATACTGTACCAGAGGATATTACCATAAATGTACCAGGCAGTGTGACCAAAATGGCTTCAGAGGCAAGAGAGCACACCCTCCCACCTCAAAAGTTGGTAAAACACTGGCCCAGGCAGCCTGTGGGGGCTTGCAACCGAGCTGAGAAATGGTGTCAACTCCTCAGAGCAGTGCCTATAAGTCATGTTAGCAGCTACCACTCGATACTGCCAGTTACAAGGACCGCATATTATTAATTGACGGCCGTCGTCCGTTGCAGGTACTGGCGAGTGACTTTTTTAATGACGGCCATCGCTAGGAGTGTAGGGGTTACAGGACAAATTCATCCATGGATAAAAAGCTGGCTCAGAAACAAAAGGCAGAGAGTTGTGATAAAGGGAGTAGAATCTGAGTGGTAGCCTGTTCATAGACGAGTGCCTCAGGGATCAGCCCTGGGGCCAGTTTTGTTTCTTCTCTAGATAAATGGGATTGGTGTAGAACCAAATAACACTATCTCAAAGTTCGCTGACGACACAAAGATTGGAAATTCATTATTAACCGAAGAAGGCATAAATAAGCCACCGATCACTTCCTCAACCTATCAACTATGGTGTTCATTAGGGTTCTGTCCTATCTCCAATTTTCTTCCTAATATTCATTAACGACCTTCACAACTTCACCTATAGCCCAGCTTAGTGTGCGGAATTTCGGTGTGAGTATCCTAGGTTCGAGTCCTTGGAGTACCATATGTATTCATTAATTTCATTTATTTTATTAGTTAGGTATATTTGTTAATTAATTGGTGGGTTGGTGAAAACAAATATATGAATTTATTCAGGTTCAGGAGTAATTTATATTGAGGCCTTCCTTTGTGGAAAGTGCCCCATTAATTACCCCTTCCATTCGTCTAAACATTAGGTTATCAGAGTGCAGTTGGAAGTATGTACAGGCTAAGATTCATATGCAGTATTCGAGAATGCATAATATATAGTAGGCTTGTGCATAAACCTTTAACTGTCTTGATAGCGTATTGCTTAGTGTGCGGATTTTCGGTGTGAGTATCCTAAGTTCGAGTCCTTGGAGTACCACATGTATTCGTTACTGTAGTTTAATTGATTTCATTAGTTAGGTTTATTTGTAAATTTATAGGTGGGTTGGTGAACACAAATATAAGAATTCAATAACATAGTTGATTGATCAGAAAAATGGTAGATGCCATGCAATGTTGACAAATGCCAGATCATACACATAGGTAATACAAACAAAAAATGTGAATAACAGATGAAAGTCCAGCCAATCAAAACAAGTGTATTAGTTGAATACCTGGGGATTCTAATAACTGAAAACTGAAAGACCTCAGATCAAGGTGCAACAGCTGCGAAAAAGGCTGTGACGCCTCCCGGCGTTAGCAGAATGGTTGCGTGGGGCATTTCAGCTCGCTAGCGCTCGCCAGGATGGGGGGATAGGCTACAGTTGTCCTAGAATGATCTGCTTTATTTCATTAGTGTCGTGTTGCCACAGACAGTCTAGAAATGGTCTTTGTTTTGGTCTCTGATCGCGCCTTATATTTTATATTCGCTATAATATAAATGTTGCTTGTGTGGGAGGCGAGCGAGAGAGTGTGAGGGGGTACACCCGGCAGCGAGGTGAGCTATGACGCGGCTCGCTTGGGCGCTGACGGTGTTGGCGGCCGGGTGGTCAACTAGTCCCTTCCCGTCGCTGCCTCGTGTTCTTTACCAGCTCAGAGCTTGCCTGACACGCATATCGCCTACATCCATTGCAATTCTGTCCCCCATACTCGCTACTTTGCATACTATTTCTCTCTCTCGACTTCTCATTTCTCATTCTCTAATCTTTATTAAACTCAACATCCTTTCTGGTTTCAGCATAGACGTTCACCGTCGACCAGTCGTATTGTACGCGAAGCTCTCAGATATTTCCATGTATTAGGTTAAGGAGGTATTATGCTTTATTGAGGTTTAGAGAGACGGACTTTTCCGTATGTGTCCTCTCTCGGGAAGGTTGTAGACCGGTATATGTCTCCCTTGCAAGGTGTTGAGTGATTCTGCTTGGTTATCTAAAGCTAGACTAGGGGTAAGGTTATTGTTGCCCTGCCTTGATACCCCAGCTAGACTTTATTAACTGAGCAGACACTGGTTAGAGATAAGCCCCATTATTATATGTATGCAGCATTATTTTTCACTGCACTTTTGAGCCGAGGTTATTGTTGAGTTGCACAACCCGAGTAGGCTGTTGCGTTGTGTCACAAAGCATTTCTTTAGTTGTCGAGCATTACTACCTTTGCGCAGTCTTTATTATTCGCCTGCCTATTATTACTATATGTCCTAGCATTTATTGTGACCCGTATTCTGCATTATAATTGTTCAAGATTCTTTACGAACATCTTCCCAGCATCAGACTTATTTCAGAAGTTTCCAGTTGATGTTGAAGGACTAGCATTGCACTTTCTTTAATACAGGAGTGCCAGTTATTTGAGTATCTACCGTAACGTTAATTAATCACGTTAACTATCTTTTCTTTGTGTAACATAATCGAGTAATCTTTTACTGTTTGAGAATAGGCTGTGTCATTGAGCGTCAGCCTAGTGTGTGTGCACCAGTTACCGAGTCATAGGATACCTCGTTGTCCAGGCACGACTCAGGGCGGTAATGGTGTTTTGTTTTCCAGTGTTTAAGGCAGGGGTTGGATCTAGTGTTACCGTTGTTGCTTTTTGCCATTATCTAGTCCAATGTTGAAGAGCCCTGTGTCTTTGAGAACCTGGATCGTAACAAATGGCGACCTAGCTCAGGATCTTGTGAACTAAGAGATAATTGCAAGATTGTTGTGGTCATTTGTTTTATTGAGGAATATAGTGGGCACGTTCAATTTTTTTTTGGCAAAGTAGTATAGCACTTGAGAGTCTTCCGACATTTTTGGCAAGTGAATAGTGCTACATAGGAGCTTGGGTACTTCTTCTTTTTTTTATAAACGTGAGCATTTTTTGGTGGACACAATGGGAGACGAATCAGATCATACTGAGAGTTCAGGGAATGATGCAGGCTCTGATGGGCAGATGCCAGGGGGGTTAGTAACTAGTGAGGTGGCCGCAAAGAAGTTTTTGGAGGTGCCTATAACAGCTGATCGACTAGAGGGAATTAACAAGTATGGTCTACAGTGTTTGGCTCCCCTCATGGGGCTTAAGGTGGCTCATGGCATCAAGAAGAACGATTTGAGGGCTTGCGTACTGGGGGCGGCTAGTGAGGTCCAGGGTGGAGAGGGTGCTCGGGGACTTCTGCTCGAGCCCCCCCTCCACTCTACTCCCATCGGGACCTCTAGGATGCCGGAGTTTAGTACGTTCCCGCAGGCCGATAGCCGCTGGCAGCGTGGTTTAGGATCGCTGGGTGGGCCTCCAATAGTTGCACCTCCTCCTCAAGGTTTCACTACAGAAATGCTCTTCCAGCTTGAGATGGCTAACCAGCAGCGGCAGTTTTGAGATGGCTAAGCGACAGGCTGATCTCGAACTCGCTAAGGCTAAACAACAGACGGATCTCGAACTCGCTAAGGCTAAACAACAGACTGATCTCGAACTCGCGAGAATAAAATCCGAGTCGGAGGCTGAGTCTATCAGGTACCGTGCAGATATCGATCTTGAGAAGACTCGGGTGGAAACGACAGGGCAACGTCTCGGTGGTGGGAATCGTGGGCATGATCAGTCTTTGTCGCACCTGTTGAAGCTAGTCCCTGTATTTGATGAGTCGGGTGTCACCGAATTTTTCATGAGATTCGAGAAGAAGTGCCAGGAACACCAGTGGCCTGGGGAGAAGTGGGCAGCCCTTGTTTCCTCTAGACTTGTGGGCAAGGGACTCAAGGCTTATGATGCATTGCCTATAGAGTCTTGTATTATCTATGAGGAACTCAAGGAGGCTGTCCTGAGAGCATACGAACTACAACCAGAGACGTACAGGTTGAAGTTCCGGGGTGTTACCAAGGGTCGGGAGAGCACCTTTTTGGAGCATGCCCGGGAGCTGTCCGATGCTTTTGGGAATTGGCTGAGGTCGGAGAAAGCTACTACGTTTGACGACATTAAACAGTTGGTGCTTTTAGAGCAGTTTTTTCAAATGCACGGGCGGCGACCTGACGTTAAACCTGAAAGAAAAGCAACCAAAAACTCTACAGGAGGCAGCTGAGATGGCTGACCTCCGGCTATCACTAATTCGTGGGTGCGGGTCTGCCCAGCGTAGTGAGGCAGGTAACAAGGGGCGTGACGCCCCACCCCCCCGAGTTAGTGATATACCTTATGCAAACAAGTACAAGAGCCATGATACCAAGACTGACCACAAGACTAGCACCGTCCCGTTTAAGAAGGGGCCGGGCCCTTCCCAGTACCAAGGGAAGCCCAAAGGGGAGTTGGAGTGTTATCATTGTCATAAAAAGGGGCACTTTGCAAGAGTCTGTCCTAGCAAACCACCTACAGCAGCTGTGTCTTTGGCCTGCAACATTGGTGTGTCTCCGAAGTCGTCTGAGTTTGCCCGGGGCAGTTCGTCAGAGGCTGAGGCACAGCCAATGCAGAAGCACCTGGGAGGCTCGAACCCTGCTCAGGATGTTTTTTGCGACCATAGAGGGCGGGGTTGCGTGATGTGGGCGGGGCGCAAGCATGGAGTAGAGGTCTTGCATGATACAGGTGCTTCCCAGACTCTGATGAAAAACTTGACTGGCTACCCTATAAACGCAGCTCGGGTGGTAGTGGTGCAGGGTATTAATGCAACTCGGTCATACCCGCTGGTGCGGTTGGAGTTGGAGGTGGATGGTGTGGCACGTGAATTGGATGTCGGGATTGTGGAGAAACTGCCAGTGGAGGGCGTCGACCTTCTTCTTGGCAACGACTTTGCAATGCCCGCTTCTGAGGTTCTACCCTTAGTCGTTGCCAAGAGGCCGGCCGACGTGAGTAGGGAAGAGCAAGAGTGGGTCGAGCGGTGCCAGACACAACCCATGGCGTGTGTTGTCACCCGAGCTCGGGCAGCTAAAGTGTCACAGCCTAGTCCTCCGTCTTCAGACCAGCGGAGGAACGATCAACAGGAGGAGGCTAAAGCTGGAGTTGGTTTTAAGAGTTTTGACTCGGCGGCTCTCCTGGGTGATTCAGTATTACTTACTTACTTGTTACTTGGTGTGGAGTTTCTCAGCCGCGCTCCGTCACTAGATGTGACGCTCGTCGCAGCTGCCCTTTAAACCATCAAGCACTTGTAGTCTTGTCTCACAGTGCCATCTTCTAAGTCATAACACTCTCTGAACAAATGTGTTTTAAGTGATTTTTTAAAGGCCTTTATGTTCGCACACCTTTTCACATTAACTGGTAGATTATTATAAAGTCTCGGTGCACTCTTTTCGAAGGCCCTAAATCCAAATTCATGATTGCACCGTGGCTCATTCAATTGATGCAGCACGTTGCCATGTCTCAGCATCATATCAGTGCCAACATTGAAGTCTTCCAATAAGTCTCGCACATATTCCGGCTTCCCAAAGTTCAAAGCTTGATACACTATAACACACAGTTTGAATATGATCCTCGCTTTCACCGGCAGCCAATGCAGGTCAATTAATGCCGGCGTTATACTCGCACGGAATGGTAAACTCTTTATTAATCTTGCTGCTCTATTCATTATAAGTTGTAGTTTTCGTAGCAAGTAATTTGGTAGTCGATAATATAGAGAATTACAATAGTCTAATTTACTAATTACATGATTGTGGATCAACATTTTGGTTGTATTAATATCCAGATATTTTCTCACAAAAGCAATATTCCTCAGATGATAGGCAGAGATTCGCACTGTTTGATTAATCTGGTTTTTAAATGACAGTTCACTATCAACCAAGACTCCCAAATCCTTCACCACACTACTCACAGTCATCACACTATCATTGATATTGAGGCTTTGCACGCCCAGTCTCTCAAGGTTCACCCGTCTGCCTACTAATAGGCATTCAGTTTTATTTTCATTTAATTTCAGTTGCTTTGACTCCATCCACTTCCCAATGTCTTTTAGTAAACCACTAATCTTCTCCTCAACATTCACCACGTCACTTAGTGCCAGATAGAATTGGGTGTCATCCGCAAACAGCTTGAATTTCACTCCATGTTTCATTAATATGCTAGATAGTGCAATTGTATATATACAGAATAGAATTGGTCCAAGAACACTCCCTTGAGGGACGCCCCTCTCTAGATGCTTCATCTCTGAGAATGTATTACCTATTTGCACACAATAATTTCTGTTAGTAAGGTAACTTTGAAGGTATTCCAGTGCATTACCATCAATACCAATAGCTTTACAGTCTTCTATTAGTAAGCTATGCACCACTGTATCGAACGCAGCACTCAAGTCCAACAAAATTAAGATTCCACACTTCGCATTGTCCATTTGCACGAGTAAATCATTAATCACAGAGCACATCGTGGTTTCCGTAGAGTAAAGTCTTCTATATGCGGACTGGTTGTCTGGGAGAGCCTTCACTAAACTCAAGTGATCCCATAACTGACCCAGAATTACATTTTCAGTAATTTTTGATAGAAATGTTAAATTGGAAACAGGCCTAAAATAATTCAAGCATTGAGAATCAAGGCTCCCTTTAATAATAGGCTTCACAATCGCATTCTTTTCAGACGATGGAAATACATTATTTGCAATGCTACAGTTTATTATGTCAACATATATGTCCAGAAAACTGTTAAAATTTTTACTGTGCACTATTTCACGTATCGGTATAGGATCATTACTACAATGGGTAAGTTTTGTTTTCGTAACTATGGATTTAACTGTATTCAGATCCGTCATAGTAAATTCTGTTAACTTAGTCACAGTAGGCTCAGCTACAACAATGTCTTGAGTCTCGACTACTCCAAAATTTCCAACAATGGCATTAATTTTAATCACAAAAAAAGTCAGAAAAATAATTCGCCAATGTCATATCCGGAATCCCTTCTGGTAACTTATTTTTCTTCTTGTTTCCCGTCAAGTTGTCAAGTACCACATACAGCTTATTCATGTCAGATCCAGCTTCTTTTGCTTTATTCATATAGTATTCACGTTTTCTAAGCACAATGAGCCTGTTTTCTATATTCCGAGCTCTTTTATAGTTATCTCTTGCCTCTTCGGTTCGTAGACGTCTCCATAGCCTCTCATATTTCTTCTTGGCCTTTTTTGCTCTTTGAATATCAGCATTAAACCACGGCGCACTATCAACTATTACTATTTCCTTTTCAATAATGGGGCACATATCTTCGTATTTTTCTCTAGCAATGCTGTTATACAGATTAGTGAAACATGACGTACAGTCATCTCTTAATTCACCGTGAGCACAGTGTTCTCTTTTCTTAATTAGTATTTCATTCGCAACAGTCGATATTAGTAGTTGTGGCTCAAATTTTCTTTTTGACCTACACTTTATTGTCTTAGATTGTCTAGGTTTACTTACAAACGGCATGTTAAAAGTAACTAGTTTATGGACCGGCGAAATACAACACTCATCTTGAACATACAGCTCATTTATCATATCGCTTTCTCTATTCGTAAAAACCAAGTCTAATGCATGACCACCTTGAAGTTGCAGTATGCACTTTATTTATCAAGTGGAAAGACTCCATCAATTCTATAAAGATAGTAGCATAGTAATCATTCGGAACATCCACCCACAGATTAAAGTCACCAAAGACGAATGTATTCGTACTAACCATATCAATTGTTTCCAAGTATAATCTAAAATCATCAATAAATGTACTGGCACTTAAATTTGGGGGTCTATAAACAACAATAAAAGTACATTTCCAGCCTCCAATCTCACAGCCCACCTGTATATGTTCAAAACTACCGAACCTTGCAGATTTACATATTTTCGTCTTCTTAAACGTGTTTGTAAGAAAAATTCCCACACCACCACCTCCCTTCCCTTTTCGTGAATTGTGCAAGAAGGTATGCGTTAAAGGAGTCATTTCAATTATTTTAGCAGTATCGTATTCACTAAGCCATGCTTCAGTTACCGCTAGTACATCATATTTTGCCTCATTAATTAAGTCTCGAATTTCAAAGGTTTTATTTCCCACTGATTGAATGTTTATCAGTCCCCCCTTTATCTTTATTAAAGCACTAGATTCCATGATCAGTTAGGTCTCTCACCTTGAATATCTCACTCGAAAAGACCGGGCACCTGGTATCTGATGATGAATGATACACGTCTTGTTTCCCGTATCTCATAAAATTTATGCACTTTCTCACAGTCACCTTACAATCCTTCGACCTATGTGTTCCAGCACATTTAAAACAAACAGGCACATCACTGTTTAGTTTAGCAGCACACTAATTTTCTGCATGGCCAAATCTCTGGCAATAGAAACAAGCCAATGCATGATACCTGTCTCTTATATTATATATTCCCCATTGAAGTTGCACCTTGTCTTTATATTTGTAGAGAGCCGCACGGACTTCAGGCTCACATTTCAGGATAAAATGGACTGTACCTCCAGCAGCTGGTTTATCAAAAATCATGGCAATCTTTCCTTTAATATCATCAATCGAATCCAGAAAATCATTCCTTGCAATTAATGTATCAATTATCTCACTCTTGGACTCTTCAGGATGAACATTGCAAATCATCACTTTTGGTTTTAATTTTTTCACACTCCTTGTAGTAACAGCCGGCACCTCTACCAACTTTTTAACTGCATCATTCAGCATATCCACAGTGCCAAAATTCATCACCATGTTCCCTTTAGGGGTAAACTTCGTATCCTGAATTTGAATCCCCTCTAGCGCCTGAGAAATTTCTCCTCTCTTGTCAGTTGCCTTTTCATTCTCATCCGTCGCCTTCAGAACGAGTAGATTCTTCTTTTCTTTCTTCTTTCTTCTCCCCGCCACCACATCCGACCACCCAGGCGAGTCAGAAACCGCTGACGTTTGCGCGGGGTCAGCGCTTATAGCATCAACAACATTTCCCATACCACTAGTGACTCCTTGCATCTCCATCTTCACTACTTTCAATTGAGTTGAAAGTTCTTGAGTTATACCGTCTAGTCCTTGGGTCATCTTATCATTTAATTCACTCCTGATGTTTTTTAGTTTATCGCTCATTACATCAAAACCTTGGGTCATCGTTTCTTTGAATTCAATCAATTCTTTCATCATTTCTTTCTTTATGTTTTCCATTTCATTCTTAAATGAAGTTAACACTCCAAGCTTTGTCTTACATGGATCACAGACATAGTTTATGTGCGCTACGTTTTCAGTCTTTATGCCAATCAAGTGTTCACATTTGATATGGGCCCAGTTTTTGCAAGTTGAGCATCCAATCCACTTTAACTTCTCTCTCTCCCCATCAGTTTTATCGCATTTATAACACTTTACGTCAGGAGCCATCCCAATAGCAATTAAAGGTTTCGATAGAACAGTCTTTGTAACATGGGAGGCAGAGCTCAGGCAGCACACGTCTACTCTGCTCCGCGCTACTCCAACCACTCACCATTACTTAATTCTGGAGTAGCCCCTGGGCCTGTGATCGAGAGTGACGAGGCTGGGCATGACGAGTCTCCACGACAGCAACGTTATGTACATCGAGAGAGACAGAGGGAGCAGCCCAGTATCGGGGAAGGTCATGCATTGCTCCGGGAGCAGTTAGATCGCTTGGCACCCTCAGATATACGTCGGTTGCAACTAGAGGACCCTGAGCTCTAAACGTGTGCTAATGGAGCTGTAGAGCTCAACGAGGACGGCGATGCACAGCCAGGAGATTTTTTTTATTTAGAAGGCATCCTCTATAGGCGTTTTCAAGACCCTAAACGTAGTTGGCAAGAGGGGTCCGGAGTAGTGGACCAGTTGGTGGTGCCACGGGAGTGCAGGGATAGCCTACTGAGGTTGGCGCATGACATACCACTGGCAGGACATCTAGGGGTGAGAAAAACAGTGGCGGCTTTAGAAAAATTGTTTTGGTGGCCGGGGTTGAAGGGGCAGGTGGTAACCTGGATAGCAAGGTGTCATACGTGCCAGAGGGTTGGAAAACCTAACCAAACAATTCCGAGAGCCCCATTGCACCCCCTTCCTGTCAGTGGACCGCCCTTCAGTAAGGTCATCATTGATATGGTCGGACCCCTACCCCCTACTAGTGCCGGTAATAAATTTCTATTAACTATCATGGATGTGGCCACTCGTTATCCTGATGCATATCCAATGAGAAATGGCACGGCGAAAACTGTTGTCCGGAACCTGCTCCTGTATTTCTCGCGGTATGGTTACCCGCAAGAGGTGCAATCGGACCAAGGTTCTAATTTTACATCTAATCTGTTCAAACAAACTATGATTCAGCATGGCATCAGCACTGTCGTCTCTTCTGCGTATCACCTGGAGAGTCAAGGGGTGTTGGAGAGGTGGCACGCCACGCTGAAAAGCATGCTTCGATGTTACTGCGCAGAGAACGGAAAGGATTGGGACCTTGGTCTGCCGTATGTATTGTTCGCGGCAAGAGAAGTACCTGGAGAGAGTCTCGGTTTCAGTCCGAATGAGCTTGTTTTCGGGCATCAGGTGAGGGGTCCTCTCCACATGGTGAAGGAGATTTGGGAGGGTACCGCTAAGCCATGTTCGATGTTGAGATACGTCCTCGAGAGCAGAGAGAGAATGCTTAGAAGTCTGGAGCTGGCCGGGCGTAATTTGGTGAGTTCGCAGGCCCGTATGAAGGACAGGTACGATACTAAGGCGAAACTCCGGGAGTTTCAGGTAGGTCAAGAGGTGTTGGTCCTGTTGCCTTTGTCAGGTCATCCTCTGGCTGCCAAGTACGCTGGGCTTTCGGGTGGTGTCAAAGATCTCCAATCTAGATTACCTCGTTGCCACTCCAGTCCGGAAGAAGCGTAACCAACTATGCCACATTAATTTGTTGAAGGAGTATGTGAGGCGCCCACCTGAGTCACTAGCTGTCCCTGTGTTGACCTGCTGCGGTCATGGTGGAGAAGGAGAGGGGGGCAGCAATGATCAGGTGGATGATAACTGGGATTGTCATGTCTCGGCTGATCAGTGGGCGGGGAATTCGAGCCAATGTGCGCATGATGCTCTGGCGCACCTGCCGGAGGAACAGCAGGTGGCAGTGCAGCGCCTGTTCGATTCATACCCCACTGTATTTGCCGAGCACCCAGGCCTCACTACTCAAGCGGTGCATGATGTCGATGTAGGAGAGCAGCCCCCCTTCAAGTCGATACCTTATCGGGTGCCACCCATTAAACTCCCAGCGCTCAGGGATGAGCTGGAGTATATGCTGGCGAGAGGCTTGATCGAGAAGGGGGCAGTACGGTGGACTTCTCCTGTCACTCTGCAGCCCAAACCTGATGGAAAAGTTCGGTTCTGCATTGACTTTCGGCGGTTGAAACGGGTTGACCCCCCACCAATGCATATCCTCTTCCCCGGGTGGATGAGAGTGTGGATAAGATCGGGAAAGCAAGGTACTTGACCAAGGTAGACCTCGTCAAAGGCTACTGGCAAGTACCACTGTCTGAGCGGGCTAAAGAGGTGTGCGGGTTTGTGGTGGATGGCAGTACTTACCGTTGCAACGTGATGCCATATGGTCTGAAAAATGCACCGGCCACTTTCCAGAGCTTAATGAACGACATCGTAGCAGACATCCCAAACTGTACTGTCTACCTTGATGACGTGATCATTCATGACAACGATTTCCAAAGTCACTGTGAGCACATAGAAGCCTTATTTAGTCAACTTAGTAAAGCAGGCTTGGTGGTTAATCTGGGCAAGTGTGACTTTGTGCAAGCCACGGTGCAGTATCTGGGGTTTGTGGTTGGGTTAGGGCAGGTGAGCCCGCCCCAACAGAAGATACAGGCTATCGACTTGTTCCCCAGGCCGACCACCAAGCGGCAGATCATGAGATTTTTGGGTATGATTGGGTATTACCGCCGCTTTATAAGAGGCTATTCTACTGTGTTAGCTCCTTTGACAGATCTACTAGCCAAAGATAAAAAGTTCCGCTGGGCACCTGAGTGTGAGCAGGCGTTTCGAGTAGTTAAACACCTTTTATGCACTCACCCTATCCTCAGGGCCCCGGACTTTGAACGACCATTTCAGTTGGCGACTGATGCCAGCGGAGTAGAGGCTGGTGCCGTACTTTTGCAGACAGACGAGGAAGGTCTTGAGCATCCAGTCAGTTTCTTTTCAAAGAAATTTAATTCAGCCCAGAAAAACTATTCGGTTGTTGAAAAGGAACTGCTGGCAATCGTGTTAGCGCTCAGACACTTTGAGGTCTATGTTACTGCATATGGGCCAGTCGTGGTAGTGTATACCGACCACCACCCGCTTAAATTCCTCAATCAATTCCACAACCGGAATATGAGGCTGACCAGATGGTCGCTCATGTTGCAAGAGTACAACTTAGACATTCGCCATATTGCCGGTTGTGAGAATGTGATTGCGGACTGTCTGTCGCGGGTGGAGGATCCGGGGTAGGCTACCACAGTATGTTGGTATAGCCTCCTGTCTTGGCTCGCGGTGTATTTTTGCGCTGGTGCTTGTTGGCTCGCGTGTGTAGCATCAGCGTAGGGTCGCAGGGCAGGAGTTGTTGGCTTTGATTAGAAGAAAATTAGGCTACATCTATAGTAGCCGCCAAAAACAACATTAAAATAAAATACGAAAAATTAAATAAAAACTCTTTCTTTTTAATAATTAATTTTAAGATAATATTGTAGCTGAGTACTGAGTGCAGATGATTTTTCCCTCAGTAGGCTGTGCTTCTTAAAGCTCGCTCTGGGAGCACAATGTTATGAATTAATGTATTATATTTGGGAAGGGTGATAAGATTTGTTTTATATAAAAATGTTGTTGTATTTTTTTGGAGGAGACTGAGCTTGCATTCCATGAGTGGCAGAGTGGTTAGGAGTGGCAGATTCTAGCGACATTCTGCCTGTTCAGATATGGGCTCATGGTTGAGTGTCCCATATATTGGGGGGGGTGTGACGCCTCCCGGCGTTAGCAGAATGGTTGCGTGGGGCATTGCAGCTCGCTAGCGCTCGCCAGGATGGGGGGATAGGCTACAGTTGTCCTAGAATTATCTGCTTTATTTCATTAGTGTCGTGTTGCCACACACAGTCTAGAAATGGTCTTTGTTTTGGTCTCTGACCGCGCCTTATATTTTATATTCGCTATAATATAAATGTTGCTTGTGTGGGAGGCGAGCGAGAGAGTGTGAGGGGGTACACCCGGCAGCGAGGTGAGCTATGACGCGGCTCGCTTGGGCGCTGACGGCGTTGGCGGCCGGGTGGTCAACTAGTCCCTTCCCGTCGCTGCCTCGTGTTTTTTACCAGCTCAGAGCTTGCCTGACACGCGTATCGCCTACATCCATTGCAATTCTGTCCCCCATACTCGCTACTTTGCATACTATTTCTCTCTCTCGACTTCTCCTTTCTCATTCTCTAATCTTTATTAAAGTCAACATCCCTTCTGGTTTCAGCATAGACGTTCACCGTCGACCAGTCGTATTGTACGCGAAGCTCTCAGATATTTCCATGTATTAGGTTAAGGAGGTATTATGCTTTATTGAGGTTTAGAGAGACGGACTTTTCCGTATGTGTCCTCTCTCGGGAAGGTTGTAGACCGGTATATGTCTCCCTTGCAAGGTGTTGAGTGATTCTGCTTGGTTATCTAAAGCTAGACTAGGGGTAAGGTTACTGTGTCATTGTCTCCGATGTGTGCAGTGTTAACTAAGCTCTGCACGACATCGACAGGTACTGTGGGAGCCCAAGTTGTCTTCGGGGTTTGTTTACTTTGCGAGCACAGCGCTGTGGTGTGAGAGGGCCATAGCCTATCCCTCACAACATAGTGCTGCCTCTTTGTGTTGACTTCTGAGGGATCGCCAGGATAGAGCTAGGTACTAGAGACCTAGATTTATCAAGAGAGCATCCCCGTCATATAACGTAATCTTCATTATACCACCCTTGGACAACGTTAGGCTACGAGCCGCATGCTCGCCCATTGTTGTCCTGCCTTAATACCCCAGCTAGACTTTATTAACTGAGCAGACACTGGTTAGAGATAAGCCCCATTATTATATGTATGCAGCATTATTTTTCACTGCACTTTTGAGCCGAGGTTGTTGTTGAGTTGCACAACGAGAGTAGGCTGTTGCGTTGTGTCACAAAGCATTTCTTTAGTTGTCGAGCATTACTACCTTTGCGCAGTCTTTATTATTCGCCTGCCTATTATTACTATATGTCCTCAAATTTATTGTGACCCGTATTCTGCATTATAATTGTTCAAGATTCTTTACGAACATCTTCCCAGCATCAGACTTATTTCAGAAGTTTCCAGTTGATGTTGCAGGACTAGCATTGCACTTTCTTTAATACAGGAGTGCCAGTTATTTGAGTATCTACCGTAACGTTAATTAATCACGTTAACTATCTTTTCTTTGTGTAACATAATCGAGTAATCTTTTACTGTTTGAGAATAGGCTGTGTCATTGAGCGTCAGCCTAGTGTGTGTGCACCAGTTACCGAGTCATAGGATACCTCGTTGTCCAGGCACGACTCAGGGCGGTAATGGTGTTTTGTTTTCCAGTGTTTAAGGCAGGGGTTGGATCTAGTGTTACCGTTGTTGCTTTTTGCCATTATCTAGTCCAATGTTGAAGAGCCCTGTGTCTTTGAGAACCTGGATCGTAACAAGGCCAATACAGCATTGGGATATAGTACGAGATTGTTTTTCTTATACAAATAAGAGCATTATAGTACCGTTATAGCCACCCCTTCGGGGATCACGGCGTCAAGCTATAGATAGATAGTACCGTTATTTAAAAGCATAGTGAGGCCTCATCTTGAATATGTCCTGCAATTTTGGTCTTTTTATCTGAACAAGGCCATTGAGAAACTGGAGTCAGTGCAGCATAGAGCGACAAAGTTGATACTGTCACTGATAAATACATCAGATCATGAAAGATTAAACAAATTACATTTGTTTTCACAAAACAAAAAGAATATCGCAAGGTCAGTTTCTTGAGTGTTCCAAGATATAAAAATGCTTTGGCAAAACTTGTGTAGATGCACTGTTCAAATTCAATAATAGTTAATCAACTCAGGGAAGTGGAATGAAATACAAAAAACAGATGGGCGAATCTTGATGTCACAAAACACTTTGTCAACTACAGTGTGGTCAACGAGTGGAACAAACTGCCAGATAAAGTGGTACAATGTAATACAATTGACACATTCAGAAGGAGTCTAGACATCCATTTCGAATAGGTTGACGTATTATAGGTAACCAAAAAAGATAATATATATATATATATATATATGAGCTGGTATGGTCATGTTGAACGAATGGGAGATGAAAGGCTTACAAAGAGAATATATGAGTCAAATACAAGGGGAGATAGAAGGGCAGGAAGACCCCCATTGAGATGGAGAGACTGTGTAAGACAAGCTTTCGATGATAGAGGAATGACTATAGATCAGGCAAAGGAAGTGGTAATAAACAGGAATGAATGGAGAATGCCTGTGAATAGTTGAGTGAACCGTGGTCATTTGGGGGAAGGGGTCGGGCGCAACTTGGACTAGATAATAGTCCATCAGGCACCTGGCCTGGGGAGACGATTAATATGAAGGGTGCGCCTGGAAGTGTGGTGGGCGGGCTTGTGGCTTTGGCTCCGCTGCATGTCTGCCTGCCGAGATCGGAGCCTCTCCGGGTGGTCGGGGGCCGGGGGAGTGCTGGAGCGACCTTGGTGACCCAGGTCTCTGGGTATTCTCCTGGGTGACCTAGATGTGTGTGCATTTTGTGTTTTGTCTGTGTTTGTTAGCTGTTTTGTCTTGTGTTTTGTGTTTTCCTGTTCTTGCTCTGTCTTGAGTCAGCCACCCCCATGAAAATACATAAAAAAAAAAAATAATAATAATAAAATAGAGGAAAAAAATATATAAAATAGGAAAAGTGGGGATTGTGCCTGAGCATATAGATATATATATATATAATATATATATTTATACATATACTGTATATATATATATATATATATATATATATATACATATATATATATATATATATATATATATATATATATATATATATATTACTGCCTGTTGCCATATTTCTAGGAACAAACTTATTTTATATACAAAATATATTTACATATATACATTGAAATATGCCTAACAATACAATCTAATCATATACAATTGATACTCATCAATGAACTTGCAGATCCCTTTCAGACTGTGATCGTAACTTATGTAAATATGAAGAAATACATATACCTGTAGAAATACATGTAATTACATATACAATAACATGCATACTGTATACACACATACATTACATACATACAAATAAAAATTACATATATAAGAACAAAAGAAAAATGGGAGTCTGCAGAAAGCCGATTGGTCACACAAGGCTGATCCTACCCACACCCAACCCTAATTATAAGGCCGAATTTTAGGCCCAACTCACTAATTCTATGGACCCTGGGGACTGACCTTCCCAAAATGGTCAGATCAACATAAGGATAAAAGGAGTCTGTAGAAAGCCGAATAGCCCACAGAAGGGTCAGATGTCAAACTACAAGCTGTTTCAATCTATGATCTGACGGTCTGGACATCTATTTCTAGCTATTTTTATTTTGTCATTTTCATTGAGGAGATTTAGCAGGATGTTATCTAGATTGTAAAGGCCATCATTTAGATTCATAGTGTTTCTACATTCTCTGATCAAGGCGGACTCGGCAAATAGTCTTTCATAATAACAGCTTGACCAGTAGATCATCTTAGCCTCATCCCAATTTACATGATGGTTTTGTCTTTGTTTATGTTTAAAAATACCATTTGATTCTTGAGCTGACCTTACTGATTGTTTGTGTTGTTTAACTCTCACCTCTAATATTTTTCCAGTTTGTCGTATGTATATGTCATTACATCCTTTACACGGAATTAAATATACACCACCTGCATCATTGTTAGGGCTGTTTTTGATCAAAGTAGACTTGACGGAGTTTTCATAATTGAATACTACATTTATATTCAAATTCTTGAGAGATGTTGTGAGAGGTGTTAATTCATAATGATATGGCAAAAATAAGATATTTTTCCTTGAAAAGGGAGCTTTATTATTTACATTATAAAAGTTTGTTTTCGGCTTTGGCTAAACTTTGATCAACAAGACTTTCAGGATAGCAGAGTGTCTTGGCTAGATTATAGATTTGTTTGTATTCGTTATCTATGAATTCTGGGTTACATATCCTTAATGCTCTTAGACACATACCTGACAAAATTTACAGTTTTACTTTAATATGATGGTTGGAGAAAAAAAATTGACGACATTTTGTGTCTTTGGTCTACCAATCAAAATCACCATTCATTCCTTAACCCTTCCTACCCGGGCAGCCTTTCTTAAGGACAGAGGCTGTATCCGGGCGATTTGGCTGAAAACACAAGAAAAGTAAACTAAGGCTAATCTCGCTTAATATACTACCTACATTAATCAAACATATGTCAAAATGTGCGCCTTACCTTGCCGCGTAGGATGACATTAAGTAGAACTTTCTAGCTCAACTGGTTCCGGAGTGATGGTGATGGAAGTGGAGGTAACTTTTGCCGCGTATTTACCTCGCCGCGTCCGAACGCTCAACCGCGGCCCAGGCTACGACGAACGTTTTGACTCGTCGATCTACCTTGAATTATGGCGGGAAGCGATTTTTTAGTGCTTTATTGTTTATTATGCCATATATTATTGTTATTATGTTATTTTCACTCAATAAAGTTATTTTTCTGAAGTAATTTGTGTCTGTCACTTTTACTTAGTTTTATTGTTATTATTATAGTAGTTATGATTATTTATACTGGACTATGGTAATTGATAGTGTCATTTTCACTTATTTATTGTTAGGAACATATATTTTAGTGTCACTTTCACTTGTTCATATTGTTCTGAAGGCACTTATTATTACTTATGTGTGTCTCTTTCAGTTAGACTTAGTTTTATAGTCATTATTATAGTAGTTATGATTATTTATACTGGACTATGGTAATTGATAGTGTCATTTTCACTTATTTATTGTTAGAAATATATATTGTAGTGTCACTTTCACTTGTTCATATTGTTCTGAAGGCACTTATTATTACTTGTGTGTGTCTCTTTCACTTATAATTAGTTTTATTATTAGTATAGTGTTAATTTCACTGGACTATGGTAATTGATAGTGTCATTTTCACTTATTTATTGTTAGGAATATATATTTTAGTGTCACTTTCACTTGTTCATATTGTTCTGAAGGCACTTATTATTACTTGTGTGTGTCTCTTTCACTTATACTTAGTTATATTATTATTATTATTATTGAGTGTCACTATCACTGTCACTTACACTTCAATAGTTTGTCATAGTGTGGAAATCATTGAAGCAGGTGCCAGCACACAGTCCCACCTGACACTCGAGGCATTGCCAAGTGGTTTTTGTGGGTTTGCTTGGTCGTCGAGTAGTGCGGGTGCATACATAGCACCTCTTCTGCATTCTTATTCTGCTGTTAGGACCCTGGAAAGGAAGGGCGACGAGCTGGTGCTTTCTGAAGAACTCGGCACACCCTGTTCTGTCCATCATGCCTGGTCCTTGTAGTGGCCTCCCTGGTATACCCGCATGTTTTACCAGGAGCTCATGTATCAGCTGCTTTTGGAAGGTCCGCAGGCTCTTGTACTTCATGACTGGACTCCTCAAACGGTAGATGTTGTACGCGTTGAGGACAAACATATCTACTGTATGCAGGACAAACTTCTTGTACCACCTGCAAGATGTTCGCAGGCAGTCTATGAAGCCCATCTGCATGTCGGACTTGTCGACGAGGTGCATGTTGAGGTTATAGTCCAGAACAGCAGCTGGTTTCGTGATAGGGTTCTTCGTTTTTCGGTCCACCTTCCCTGTGGGGACCATCTCTGCTTTGTGGCATGTGGTGAGGAGGTTGACCTTGCGCTGGCCATGCCAGTGGATGGAGAGGATGGGGCCACTCTTCTTATGGAAGATGTCCGTCTTCTTAGTCTTGGTTGGGTAGGCTGGCATGCCCTTCCTCTTCCCCTTCACTGTGCCGACAGTTCCGATCTTGCGGTCATGGAGGTACTTGGCGAGGATAGGCGACGTGTAATAATTGTCGGTATAGAGGATGTGGTTGTCATGGAAGTACCTCTCCATCATCCTCTTTACCACAGCGCCGCCAAAACCAATGAGGGTGTCAATCTGCACCTCACCACCCTTGCCGCTGTAGACTATAAAGTCGAGCACATTTCCCGTCTCGTAGTCGCAGAGGACGAAGAACTTGATGCCGAAGCGGTGTCTCTTGGACGGGATATACTGTCGGAAGTGCAGCCTACCACGGAACAGGACCAGAGACTCGTCGATGCACAGCTTCTGAAAAGGAATCAGGTAGGTGGAAAACCGATGACGTATCATGTCATACAGTTGCCTGATCTTCCAGAGTGTGTCAGGCTCGTTGACATGCATGTTTATTTGTCAGGTGGAAATATGAGAGGATGTCGAAGTACCTATCCCTTGACATGAATTTGCCAAATGCTGGAATCGTTGTGAGGTCGCCAGTTATCCAGTAGTCGGCCAGAACGTGCTTCTTTATGTGTGTCATCAGTATTGTGAGTGCCAAGAACACATATAATTCTGCCACAGTGAGATCTCTCCATGCCACCATCTTGGCACTGGTCTTCCTCCCAAGAAAGTTTGAACAGATAGCCTGGTGGTTATTTGTCTCTTTGACAAGGTATTCCATGACTTCATTGTCGTAGAAGCCACAGAAAAGTTCACTAGGGGTAGCATTTGGGCTACAGGGATATGCTGGTGACACCTCGGAACCCTGTTGTACCTCGTCAAAGGCAGGACAATCTGGCACAAAATCCGCCCCCTCTGTCCACACAAACATGTCAGCTGCTCGAGGACGAGGACGTGCAGCTGCAGCAGGCACACGCCCTGGATGCCCTGGCACACGCCCTTGGCCACGCGGACGCCCAGGTGGACGCCCTGCATGCCCATGCCCATGCCCAGGCCCAGGCCCAGGGGAAGCGGCGTCGGCAGGCTGACCACGTCCATGACCTCGCCCTTTGACTCTTCTTGTCGGGACTTCCTCTTCCTCTTCCTCTTCGTTTTCCTCTTCCTCAGGCGACGTCAGGTCATCTGGGGCAATGTTTGGGTCGTCAGCATCCTCTTCAGGAGACAACTCTGGTGAAGAATAGACCGGGCGTCGGCGGCGTGGGGCTGCGGGAGGTTGAGCAATGGGAGCCTCGGCCTCGGGAGTTGGGCTCCTTTTGCGGCTAGCCGTGGACTTTTCCGCCGAAAATATTTACCTACGATGCGGGGCATGTGGTGGCACACTGTGGGAGGCCAATGACGCACTTGTAGAGGCCCTTTGGTCATCCTGAGGGACAGATGAAGCCGAGGGCTGTGGGTGGCCCTCCCGGCGTCCCGGGTCAAGGCGTCGGGACAAAGGAATGCGGGTGGTTGCTAGGCCTGGGTCGGCGTCACTATCACTATCTACGCCTTCCCTCACTTGTTCTGCTTCCCTGCGTGCTTTCTTGGCTGCACTTTTCACTAAAGACTGTTTATAGAAGTATTTACCCACTTTCTAGGGCGTACGGGCAGGCAAAGGGGAAGGTCCTGGTGTAGGGCTAGGGCTAAGGCTAGGCCTAGACCTACCCTGACCTACGAAACTAGGCGAAGGGGTTGGCTCTAGCACACTTGGTACTTCAATAGCACCTTCCTCCACCACTTCCACATCAGGATCATCACTACTATCACCCCCCTCAAATAAATCCACATTGTCATCATCACCAAATCCCACAAAATCGTCAACTTCGCTTCCACTTCTACTCTGAATATAGAGGTTTTTGTCCAAAGAGCTTTCACCACTGCTCAAATCCGGGTTGAAAAGTTCACGGTGTATTGCACTCTCACTTAGCAAACTTTTCACTTTCCTTAGTTTCTTTTTCTTCTCGGTTGGCAGAGGCGTAGATGTTGCAAGCGGGTTAGCACTGGGACGCGCGGGAGATTGCACAGTATCGGACGCGTCGGAATTCATTTTTTTGCTGTAGCTCGTAATGGCGGCAACGTAGGAACTGATAAGAGTGGTAGTTGAGGCTTGGTGGCGCTACGATCGCCCACGCAAAGTAAAATTTGCCCGCGCGAAATTTAAAGCACGCTTTAAAGCAAATGCCTTAGGTAAGGCATACCGGGTAGCGGCCCTTCTGCTGAGCTGTCCTTACCTAAGGCAGCCCGGGTAGGAAGGGTTAATAAACTTAACGATCTTTCCCCCTCGATTTCATTCAAAATTGAAGAAGAAGTAAACAATAAACTACCTTTCCTTGATACCATGATTATAAATAATAATGGTTACTTAAAATTTAAAGTATATAGAAAGCCGACTCTTGTAGATTCCTATATTCATTTTTTCTCCAACCATCATATTTAAGTAAAACTGTCAATTTTTTCAGGTATGTATCTAAGAGCATTAAGTATATGTAACCCAGAATTCATAGATAATGAATACAAACAAATCTATAATTAGCCAAGACACTCTGCTATCCTGAAAGTCTTGTTGATCAAAGTTTAGCCAAAGCCGAAAAAAACGTTTATAATGTAAATAATAAAGCTCCCTTTTCAAGGAAAAATATCTTTGTGTTGCCATATCATGATGAATTAACACCTCTCACAACATCTCTCAAGAATTTAAATATAAATGTAGTATTCAATTATGAAAACTCCGTCAAGACTACTTGATCAAAAACAGCCCTAAAAATGATGCAGGTGGTGTATATTTCATTCCATGTAAAGGATGTAATGACATATACATACGACAAACTGGAAAAAGATTAGAGGTGAGAGTTAAACAACACAAACAATCAGTAAGGTAAGCTCAAGAATCTAATGTTATTTTTAAACATAAACAAAGACAAAACCATCATGTAAATTGGGATGAGGCTAAGATGAACTACTGGTCAAGCTGCTATTATGAAAGACTATTTGCCGAGTCCGCCTTGATTAGAGAATTTAGAAACACTATGAATCTAAATGATGGCCTTTACAAAATAGATAACATCCTGCTAAATCTCCTCAATGAAAATGATAAAATAAAAATAGCTAGACATAGATGTTCAGACCGTCAGATCATAGATTGAAACAGCTTGTAGTTTGACATCTGACCCTTTTTGTGAGGTCTATCTTCATAGTATTAGATAGTTAGGTACCTTATTAATACTATACAAATGAGGTATGATCACTATGTGTATATATATATATATATATATATATATATATATATATACTGTATATATATATATATTTTTTTTTTTTTTTTTTTTTTTTTATAATAATTATTGTATGTATGTATGTTTATGTATGTATACAGTACATGTGTGTGTTTATGTATAATTTATATACTGTTTAGTTGTGAGGGGGATATGCCAGGTGTGGGCTATTCGGCTTTCTACAGACTCCTTTTATCCATATGTTGATCTGACCATTTTGGGAAGGTCAGTCCCCAGGGTCCATAGTATTAGTGAGTTGGGCCTATAATTCGGCTTATAATTAGGGTTGGGTGTGGGTTGGATCTGCCTTGTGTGACCAATCGGCTTTCTGCAGACTCCCATTTTTCTTTTGTTCTTATATATGTAATTTTTATTTGTATGTATGTAATGTATGTGTATGTATATGTAATTACATATATTTCTACAGGTATATGTATTTCTTCATGGTTACATAAGTTACGATCACAGTCTGAAAGGGATCTGCAAGTTCAGTGATGTGTATCAAATTGTATATGTGATTAGATTGTATTGTTAGGCATATTTCAATGTACATACAGTGTATGTAAATATATTTTGTATATAAAATAAGTTTGTTCCTAGAAATATGGCAACAGGCAGTAGGCTGGCAACACTTTTTGTATTTATATGCTAGTTAGCAACTCACAGATGGTTTAGGACGGGTATTTAAGCCTCACTCTCCCCCTGTTTTCTTGTATTACCCTGAAGATGTCTTGAGAGAATAGACGAAAGCTTGGTGTTCCATTGTTTCAATTTTCCTAGCGAGTTTTACTACATAATTTGATCACACGTATTTGTGATTTTACATCCATATACAGGTATTAATATATATATATATATATATATATATATATATATATATATATTTTATATATATATATATATATACAATATATATATACAGTATATATATATATATATATATATATATGAAGGGAGCAGAGCATGTGTTAAAGTAAGAAATGGTGAGTTGAGTGAATGGTTTGAGGCAAAGGTAGGGTTGCGACAGGGTTGTGTATTGTCACCTTGGCTATTAAATATGTTTATGGATGGTGTGGTGAGGGAGATGAAAATGAGAACTATGGGAAGAGGATTGGGTTTAGTAGGCAAGAATGGTAGATATTGGGAGTTGAATCAGTTGCTGTTCGATGATGACAGCGTTGGTGGCGGATTCTGAGGATAAATTGCAGCGGGTAGTCAAAGAGTTTGGAGTGGTTTGTGGGAAAAGGAAACTGAAGGTGAACGTCAATTAAAGTAAAGTAATGGTGTGTAACAGGGGCGATCGTAGGGTGAATCTAAATGTGAGGCAGGATGGAGAAATACTGCAACAAGTAGAGTGTTTTAAATATCTAGGGGGAACGATAAGCAAGAGTGGAGGTATAGAAATGGAGGTAAAACAGAGTGTGTGAAGGAAGGAAGGTTTTCGGAGCAATGGGAAGTATGTGGAAGACGAGAAATCTCGGAATGAAAGTAAAAAGTGCAATGTATCAAGGAATTGTTGTGCCAACAGTGATGTATGGGGCTGAGACATGGGCTCTGAATAAAAAGGAGAGAAGAAAGCTAGATGTGATGGAGATGAGCTGCTTGAGGAGTATGTGTGGAGTTACTCGTAGAGACGGATTGAGGAATGAAGAGATACGTAGGAGAGTGGGGCAGCAGGAACATTTGTCAGCCAGAGTGGACAGAAGGGTGCTGAGCTGGTATGGTCATGTTGAACGAATGGGAGATGAAAGGTTTACAAAGAGAATATGTGAGTCAGATACAAGGGGATATAGAAGGGCAGGAAGACCCCCATTGAGATGGAGAGACTGTGTAAGAGAAGCTTTGGATGATAGAGGAAAGACTATAGATCAGGCAAAGGAAGTGGTAATAAACAGTAATGAATGGAGAATGCTTGTGAATAGTTGAGTGAACATGTGGTCATTTGGGGGAGGGGGGCGGGCGCAAGTTGGACTAGATAATAGTCCATCAGGCGCCTGGCCCGGGGAGACGATTAATATGAATGGTGCGCCTGGAAGTGTGGTGGGCGGGCTTATGACTTCGGTCCGCTGCATGTTTGCATGCCGTGATCGGAACCTCTTAAGGTGGTCGGGGGCCGGGGGAGTGCTGGAGCGACCTTAGTGACCCTGGTCTCTGGGTTTTCTGGGTGACCTAGATGTGAGTGAATTTGTGTTTTGTATGTGTTTATTCGTTATTTTATGTTGTGTCCAGTGTTTTCCCTGTTCTTACTCTGTCTTGAGGCGGCCACCCCCAAGATTTTTTTTTTTATAAAAAATAGAATTAAATCGAAAACAAAAATAGGAAAAGTGGGGATTGGGCCTGAGCATATAGATAGATACAATAATTATATATATATATATATATTGTTACGACCTGGCACTCGGGTACACAAGGGCTCTCAATCAGGACTCGAATACGGCTCGCTGCCACAACGGAAACACACGATCCCAACCCCTGAGTACTGCCAGCCGAACAAAAAACACCAATACCCTCCAGAGTTCAATCTGCTATAACGGGGTATACAAGAACTCGGTACTAGTGTTCAACAACAGACTAATAAAGAGACAGGAATTATCTAGTCTGGTCAACAATCAAACAAAGAAGTAAGAAACAACAACACCAAAGAATAGTGTTGGCCGAAGCCGAAGTAATCCACCCTTGACTAAGAACTTAAGAAGTCCTCCACCCTCTACTTCGGAGCGGCACTATTACGTTACGTTAATTAATAGTCCTTAAGCATCGAGCAAGGAATCTTCTGAAAACAGTTAGATGCTTCTCGGATGCTCGTAAGAAGTACGTATCGGATTTTGAACAGTAATTCAATAAGCAAAAACACTGGCAATTAAATACTATTAAAGGTTTAAATTGGCATAAGAATAATTAAAAGAATATGCAATAGTAAATGGCAAAGATTAAAAAGAAGTACTCCGCAAATGCAACGGCAATAGCCTACTCGGATTGTGCTCGTGGGCCACTAATCACTAAAGTAGCCAAGCGTGCAACACATGAAATCAATAGTGCATAAACAATATCATACATAAGGAAAGCTTCAATACTATTCTGTATCTACTAATCGAGTAAAGTCTAGCTGGGGTACTGTGGGCAAAAGGTAGCAGTGACTGAGCAAAAATGGCTCGTAGCCTAGCGAAGTCCTCACAACTGTTTAAAGTATTACGTTAAAACTAACAAGTGCACTTTGAGAAATCCAGATCCCTTGTATCTGGTTTTCTCCCGGCTCCTTGACAAAGTAAAAACAAACTGTTAATAAAATACAGGGTGGTTAGGCTCTTGCACTCACGCACTGTAAATTATTAACTCAACACAGTCAGCCGCGAAGACAACCTAGGCTTCAATGAACCGAAACGAGTATGCAGGTTTATCGCTTAACCACTGCAATCAAACAACAACTCGTAACACAGAAAAGCCTTACCCCAGTCTAGCATTACCTAGACTAGCAGAAAACAGGAATAATAATAATAACACACAGGGAATTGCATATACAAGTGCAACAAACATAAATCAATCCTATTCTAAGTCAACCCTTCCAAAATAGGCTATCTAATAGGCAAGTATCTAGTGAGAACTCAAGCGATAATACGTTGGCTGACTAGCTCTGCACCAACGGGACCATGGAAGTTAAACAGGCAGGGAAAAGAGGAGATAAGAATGTAAGGTAGTAGAGAAAGTTCACATCAGTCAGAAGAATATATATAGTTAGCAAGGGAAATGAGAAGTCGCTCTGCCTAATGAGTTCTGATGAAAAAATGGCTAGACTTCCCTTTTTATACCCGGCCCTCTAGTGAGCCCAACGTGAACTACTAAGGACCGCCCACTGACAATCATTACGTAATTTCTCTCTCTCCTCTGGGATAGATAAAGGCTCCCCTAGCACTGAGGGGAGGGGGGAGGGGGGAGTGCTAGTGACTTAGGCCCACCTCCCGCATGGCGCACCCACTGACCCCCAACGGTGGCTGCTTCTCCCCCCATCATTACAAATAAGTTTTACACACAATACTTACAACTAATGATATAAAATAGAACTCGTTGACTCAGATGAAAACAAAATACATATTCATATTACTTATAGTACAACGGCTCCATGAACTAAGTTAGGAAACTCTACATAGACTACAGCCAAAGTTCCTGCCCTGACGATCCTAGCGAGAGTGGGGCATGACTAGGCGTTCTGTACAGCACGCTCACACTGGACATGCGTCACACCTCCCCCAAGATTTTACTTGCTTAACCCTGAGCTAAAATCTGACAAACACAGAACCCCATCAAGCCCCTCACATCCAGCGACCGCATGGCACTAAAACAAAGCTGAGTTTATCACCAAAACACATCTTATTATTCAAAAAAAAAAAAAATCACATTTTATAACTCCTCCCAACAATAGCAAAAAGACACAATATCATGCTCCCAGAGCGAGCTTACAGCAGCTCAGCCGTTTGATAGTTCGTGGACTACTCAAACTCTATAGGCTATGACAAACTTATACGATTACCTATATCAAAAGAAAGAGTTTTTATATGATTTTTACATTTTAATATGTTTTTCCCGGCTGCACTATAAGGGCAGCCTATTTTCCTCCACTCAAACCCACACACCTGTGATAGCCTACGACTGATCATCCACCCTTGATAAACAATCCGCGATCACATTGTTACATCCAGCAATATGACGGATGTCCAGGTTATACTCCTGCAACATCAAAGACCACCTGGTCAGTCTCATATTGCGATTGTGAAATTGATTCAGGAATCTCAAAGGGTGATGTTCAGTGTAGATAACCACGACTGGGCCATAGGCTGGAACATACACCTCGAAGTGCCTGAGCGACAGCACAATCGCCAGTAATTCCTTTTCTATTGTAGATAAGTTATTTTGTGCAGCATTGAACTTCTTAGAAAAGAAACTTACTGGGCGTTCCACACCTTCATTGTCTGTCTGTAGCAAGACGGCACCAGCCCTACACCACTAGCATCTGTTGCCAGCTGAAAAGGCCTGTTAAAGTCTGGGGCCCTGAGTATCGGGTGAGTACATAGCAAATGTTTCACCAAAGTGAAAGCCTTTTCACACTCAGGTGCCCACAAAAACTTTTTGTCTTTAGATAACAAATCTGTGAGAGGTGCCAACACCGTTGAGTAACCTTTTATGAAGCGTCTGTAGTAGCCTATCATACCCAAGAATCTCATAATCTGCTTCTTGGTTGTTGGGTGTGGAAATTTATTGATAGCCTGTACCTTGTTCTGAGGAGGGAACACCTGTCCCCTTCCCACTACAAACCCAAGGTACTGCACAGTGGCTTTTACGAAGTCACACTTTGCCAAATTTACTACTAGACCTGCTTCACTTAGTTTCCGGAACAAGGTTTCAAGGTGCTCACAATGGCTCTCAAAGTCGTCATCATAAATGATTACATCGTCCAAATATACTGTGCAATTTGGAATGTCCTTTACAATTTCATTCATCAGGTTCTGAAACGTTGCTGGTGCATTCTTAAGTCCGTAAGGCATAACATTGCACCGGTAGGTACTCCCGTCCACAACAAAACCACATACCTCTTTAGCACGCTCGGACAAAGGTACTTGCCAGTAACCTTTTACTAAATCTACTTTAGACAAAAAACGAGCATTACCAATTTTGTCAACACTATCATCAACCCGAGGAAGAGGATATGGGTTAGTTGGAGTCAAACTGTTTAACCTACGGAAATCAATACAAAAGCGTACCTTGCCATCTGGCTTAGGCTGCAGTGTTACGGGGGAAGTCCACTTAACTGTGCCTTTCTCTATCAACCCTCTACCGAGCATATACTCCAACTCATCCCTCAGAGCTGGTAGTTTTATGGGGGGGCACACGGTACGGGATTGACTTAACCCGTGGAGCCCCAGCGACGCGTCTGACGCGTCGGCTATGTATGTAACGCACAGCCCCAGAGACGCGCCTAACGCGTCACCCTTATAGCTCCAGTCGTAAGTCTCAGAATGGCTCTAGATTTATATGGGAACTACTTTGGGATCCGGCGGACTACTTCCAAAACGTTTTGTCCAAACGCGTGCGCGCGGGGACGGGAGAGGGCACCCGCCTTCTCACACCTCATGGTCAGTTTACCGCGCACCCTCTCGAGTGAAACACCATGTCTCGTCGTTATAATGCCCGCCTTACCCGCCCCTGCAGTACAGAGGAGGTCATGGATATACTGTACGACACTGACAGCCCTGATAGTGACACTGACTCGGCATTGGACGAGTCTGGAGACGAGTATGCCCCTCCCAAGCAGAAATAAGAGAGCTAGAGGAAGAGCTAGCTCAGATTCCTGTCAGGCGGCGTAGGCGTCACAAAGACAGCAAGGGGCAAGTGCACCTCCCCGCCGCCCACTTCCCCAAGACCCCACTGAATCCTCAGAAAGTGGGGAAGAGGTTGTTGTTGCAGATGAACCTGCTGACCCTCAAAATTACGTGCGTGTACCTGGGGAAGAACGAAAGGGATTGAAGAGAAGAAGGGGCGAGTCTGGGAGTGAAGAGGAGGTACCCCCAGCTACGCGCCTGCCTTCTCCCCCACTTCCCATAATCTCCCCACTCAAGAAAAATACCCCGGGGAGGTTCTATGGTCGTCACAAACCTAGTGACGAACAACCTGGTGATGGAGAAATGGGACAACGTGGTGCGAGACAAAGGCGGTCACGTGACCCAAAACGCTCCCTCTTCCCTCCTGACCCAGAGCACGAGGGGGGGGATGAGTCACCACCACCATCACCACCACCACCACTACTACCAGACTCCTCGCCCCGCCTTTCTTCCCCCCCACTATCACCTTCAGGCTCCATCCCGTACACCCCCCCACGAATGTCTCCCTCACCTGAAGCAGGCCCTCCTGCGCCACTGCATTATCACCAGCCTCTCCACAACGCCCCGATCTGCCCCAACGCCCTGCAAGCAAACGACGTGGGCGTGTCATATCTCGCGGGCGTGCCACCCGCGGCCGAATGCAGAAGGTCAAACAAATAAGACGCCCCAGCAACGAATCGAGCTCTAGATCTAGCTCTCGATCAAGTTCGAGGTCTAGCTCCAGACCCAGGTCCACCTCTCGCCCACGCCGCCCACGCTCCACCCGCACCCGCCCAGCCCCCCCCCGTGCCCCTGACGGTGACCCTGATGAGCCGGATGCCCCATCTAGCGACGACGAAGGCGCTGATAGGTGGGATTGGGTGGATGGGGAAAACTATCTACCAGGACAATACCACTTTTTGGGGGCAGCTGAGGCCGGCCCTACCATGCCCAATCGTGGACCTGACACCACAAGACTGGGTGTTTTTCTGCAGTTCTTCACTGCCAACCTTGTCGGCTTGATTGTTGACCAGACGAACTGGTACAACTATTATTTTATGGCAGGGAAGGAGCAGAAGAGGAACTCGGCACGTCTCTCATGGGTGGATTTGTCTTCCGATGAGTTCTACGCATTCCTGGCACTGGTCATCCTGATGGGGGTCACCAAGAAGACGTCTCTCAGGAAGTACTGGTCATGTGATCCCCTCATCGCAACCCCCTTCTTTGGGAAAGTCATGAGCAGGAATAGATTCACGGCAATCATGGGAACCTGCACTTTATTGATAGCCTGGCAAGCCACACCAGGAACCAGGAACGCCCCAGGAATACCAAAGACCCGATGGAGAGGATAAGACCTATATTTGAATACCTCAAAACAAAGTTTGCAGCCTCCTTCAAACCTTACCAAAAACTAATCATTGATGAGAGTCTGGTGCTATGGAGGGGGAATATTAGCATCCGACAGTACATCCCCAGCAAGCGTCACCGTTATGGCCTGAAACTTTTCGTGATGTGCGATTGCAAGACCGGTTACCAGGACATCATCCTTTACATGGGCAAGGTCACTGAACTGGTGGAGGAGAGGACATATGGGATATCTGGGGCCGTTGTCATCACCATGTTGGAGGGATATTTGGACAGGGGACACATCTTGTACCTCGACAACTGGTACACCAGCCCTTCCCTTGCCAAATTCCTGTATAGCAGAAACACTGGCGTCTGTGGCACCGTCAGGAGGAATCGTGTATACATGCCAGAGCTACCGAAAGGCGGGAGAAGGGCTCCATCATCCACCTCCAGGCAAATAATATCTTGATGCTCTCGTGGATGGACAATCGTGACGTCAATATCCTCACCAGTATCCACCTGCCCCGCTTAGAGGACACCAAACGCCGTGATAGAGCCACAGGTGAGGCGGTCAAAAAAACCTGTTGCAATCATTGACTACAACATCAACATGCGGCTGGTTGACAAGTCAGACTCTGTCATATCGTCGGTCGAGTGTGCCAGGAAGACGATGAGGTGGTATAAAAACTATTTTTCCACCTACTCGACCTCACCCTCTACAACTGCCACATCCAATATCATGAAATAACAGGTGAAGTTGAGACGATGGAGTCGTACTGCATCGAACTTGCACGGGAGCTTCTGTTCTTCTTCAGGGAGGGTCCACGCCGCCAGCAACGTCCCGCAGCTCGTTTTCAAGCACCAGAAGGCCCGCCAGACTGACACAACGCCACTTTTGCGATTTTGTCCCGCCCAACGAAGTAAAACCCAACCCACGCAGACGGTGTCATGTGTGTCGCAACACAGGCAGACGCACACCAAAACGGCAAGACACCCGGACGATGTGTGAAGAATGTGATGTGGGACTGTGTTTTCCCACCTGCTTCAGGGAGTATCACACCCTCGAGCACTTCTAAGTGTTCAAAGTGTTCAAAGACTGCGATAAAAGACGCTATAATGTAATACTAACAGTGTATATAAAAGACGCAAAAAGTGAATAAAAACAGTGTGTATATATATAATTTACAAGTGCAAAGTACCGAACAATATAACAAAGTAAATTCTAAACTTATAAAACTGTGTGCAAATAATTATAAGAATAAGAGACAATAAGTGCGTAAAAACAATGTATATACACCTCATAATCTTAGGTAAAACAATGAACAAGTACAAATAATTCAATGAAAAGGAGACACAGAGTGACCTTGAGTGAAAGATGACAGCCACAGAAAGAAAGAGGGAGGGTGCTGTGGAATGTGGGTCACTCGCTCCGCTGTATGGCCGTGTGTTCGTACGTGCGTTTTGTTATTGTCCTGAGCAAAGATGGCCGCCCAAGATGGCCGCCATCACCATGGCAACGGGGACGCTAACACTCGTGCGCACTTGTAATACTTGAATGAAGACACTTATCACACTACAACTTCAGTTATATTTACATTATGTGATATACAAAGACATTCTATGAACTCTGAAGCGCACTTTATGTCCGAGAGGTGCGAAATAAGTCATGCTGCCTGGCGGCTGGCAACTGGCTGCTGGCGCGGGAGATTTGAAATGGCGCTAAGGCTCCTCTGAGGCTGGGGACCCCCACTACCTCCCAGGACCCCCAAATGGCCTAGGTAAGTACTTTTTTCACATTTCTTCATGTCTATCATTATTTTCTAACACATTCTGATATATTTATAAAAAAAAAAAAAAATTGAAAATTGCCCGGGTTCTGGTGCACAAAAATAATAAAACCGGCCGGGGCTGTACGGGTTAAAGGGTATATGGTCCCCCACGTCAACATCATGCATAGCCTGAGTAGTGAGGCCTGGGTGTTCAGCAAATACAGTGGGGTATGAACCGAACAACTGATGGATAGCATCAAACTGCGGCTCAGGCAAATGAGCTATAGCCTCGTCAGCCCTAAGGCTCGAGTTCCCCGCCCACTGATCCGCTGAAACATGTTGATCCCAGCTATCCTCCTCTGAAGCTTGACTGTCCCCCTCTCCTTCTCCACCACGGCTGCAACAAGCCAACACAGGGACAGTGAGAGGCTCAGAGGGGCGCCTCACATACTCTTTAATAAGGTTCACGGGACATAACTGGTTCTTTTTCCTCCTGTCTGGAGTGGCAACAAGGTAATCTAAGTCTGAAATTTTTTCTACAATTTTATAAGGTCCAATGTACTTCGCAGAGAGGGGGTTACCAACCAAAGGCAACAAAATTAATACCTCTTGTCCTACAGTGAACTTCCGGAGCCTCACTTTGCGATCATACCTGTCCTTCATCAAAGCTTGTGATTCTGTCAAATTTCTACCTGCCATCTCCAGACTCTTAACCATGCGCTCACGGCTTTCAAGCACATACTTTAATAATGGACAAGGCTGCACAGTCCCCTCCCAAATTTCTTTCAGCATGTTAAGGGGGCCCCTGACATGGTGTCCAAAAATCAGCTCGTTTGGACTAAATCCCAGGCTCTCACCAGGTACCTCCCGAGCAGCAAACAGCACATAAGGCAATCCAAGATCCCGCTGAGGATGCCAATAATAAAAAAAATCTCCTGGCTGTGCATCGCCGTCCTCGTCGAGCTCTACAGCTCCATTAGCACACGTTTGGAGCTCAGAGTCCTCTAGTTGCAACCGAAGTATATCTGAGGGTGCCAACCGATCTAACTGCTCCCGGAGCAATGCATGACCTTCCCCGATACTGGGTTGCTCCCTCTGTCTCTCTCGATGTACATAACGTTGCTGTCGTGGAGACTCGTCATGCCCAGCCTCGTCACTCTCGATGACAGGCCCAGGGGCTACTCCAGAATTAAGTAATGGTGATAATACTGAATCACCCAGGAGAGCCGCCGAGTCAAAACTCTTAAAACCAACTCCAGCTTTAGCCTCCTCCTGTTGATCGTTCTCCGCTGGTCTGAAGACGGAGGATTAGGCTGTGACACTTTAGCTGCCCGAGCTCGGGTGACAACACACGCCATGGGTTGTGTCTGGCACCGCTCGACCCACTCTTGCTCTTCCCTACTCACGTCGGCCGGCCTCTCGGCAACGACTAAGGGTAGAACCTCAGAAGCGGGCATTGCAAAGTCGTTGCCGAGAAGAAGGTCGACGCCCTCCACTGGCAGTTTCTGCACAATCCCGACATCCAATTCACGTGCCACACCATCCACATCCAACTCCAACCGCACCAGCGGGTATGACCGAGTTGCATTAATACCCTGCACCACTACCACCCGAGCCGTGTTTATAGGGTAGCCAGTCAAGTTTTTCATCAGAGTCTGGGAAGCACCTGTATCACGCAAGACCTCTACTCCATGCTTGCGCCCCGCCCACATCACGCAACCCCGCCCTCTATGGTCGCAAAAAACATCCTGAGCAGGGTTCGAGCCTCCCAGGTGCTTCTGCATTGGCTGTGCCTCAGCCTCTGACGAACTGCCCTGGGCAAACTCAGATGACTTCGGAGACACACCAATGTTGCAGGCCAAAGACACAGCTGCTGTAGGTGGTTTGCTAGGACAGACTCTTGCAAAGTGCCCCTTTTTGTGACAATGATAACACTCCAACTCCCCTTTGGGCTTCCCTTGGTACTGGGAAGGGCCCGGCCCCTTCTTAAATGGGACGGTGCTAGTCTTGTGGTCAGTCTTGGTATCATGGCTCTTGTACTTGTTTGCATAAGGTATATCACTAACTCGGGGGGGTGGGGCGTCACGCCCCTTGTTACCTGCCTCACTACGCTGGGCAAACCCGCACCCACGAATTAGTGATAGCCGGAGGTCAGCCATCTCAGCTGCCTCCTGTAGAGTTTTGGGGTTCTTTTCTTTAATAGTTAAAGTCATTTCTGCACCCGTACACTTATAAAACTGCTCGAGCAGAAACAGCTCAGTCAACTGTTCTGCCGTCTCAGCTTTCTCAGAACGTGTCCAGTTTTTAAGTGCATCTTTTAAGTCCCGGGCATGTTCAAGAAAGGTCGCCTCCCTAGTCTTTGTAATACCCCGAAACTTCAATCGATATGTTTCCGGTTGCAACTCGTATGCCCGTAGGACAGCTCTCTTCAATTCTGGGTAGTCAATGCAAGACTCTAAAGGCACTGCATCATAAGCCTTCAGACCCTTACCCGTAAGTCTTGAGGAGACTAGAGCTGCCCACTTCTCTGCAGGCCAATTATGCTCCCTACACTTCTTCTCAAAACGATTAAAAAATTCTGTGACTTCAGTTTCACTAAATACCGGCACCAATTTGACTAATTGGGCCAAGGACTGTTCTCTTACTTGGGCCGTGACACGAATCTTATCTAAATCTAATTTAGCACAATATTTCTCCGAGTCGTACCTAAGCTCAGCCTCATGCCTCCTAACCTCAATCTCATGCCTCCTCGTCTCATCCTCCTGCCTCCTGGTCTCATTCTCCTGCTTCCTAGCCTCAATCTCCTGCTTCCTAGCCTTAATCTTAGCAAGCTCAAGTCTAAATACCATATCTGGAGACAGGCAGGAAGAGGGAGCTGCCACTACTGAAGGAGGGGGGGCAAAAACTGGGGAACCACCATGTGCACCACCCGAGGGCACTCCAATCTGCCAATTCTCATCCCTCTGTGGGAGAGTGCTAACCTCCGGTAACTGAGTAGACGGCACTGTGGGATATGAGTGAGAGGGGATCTTGGGAGGAACCCCCCCCAAACGCCCTCTCCTCCGAAACCCCATGTCGCCCACGCAACACCCAGGAAATCAGCTCCCCCTTGGACATCCCTACTACATTGGAAATGCCCAAAACCTTGGCTATCAGGTGCAAGCCACAAACATCCACCCCAGTCAGCTTCTCCTCCGTCACGTGGTACCGCTTACTCACAAAAACTCTAGCATCCTCCTCACTGGTTACTAACAGCACACCTTCAAATGGCATCTCTCGCTCATCGTCAGTGCTAATGCACGACATACTGAAGTCCACAACAAAATTCTCGAGACAAAAGTGTTAAACTTCCTATGCAAGCACTAATTACTAAATTAACTGGAGTCTCTTAAATGCTTTACTAATTGCCATACAAAAAAAATATTCTTCAATATGCACGCTAAAATACAAACAAACAAATGTTGTACAACTCTGCAAAAATTTATACTGTTCACAAAATCCTAATCAAGGTCGCCATTTGTTACGACCTGGCACTCGGGTACACAAGGGCTCTCAATCAGGACTCAAATACGGCTCGCTGCCACAACGGAAACACACGATCCCAACCCCTGAGTACTGCCAGCCGAACAAAAAACACCAATACCCTCCAGAGTTCAATCTGCTATAACGGGGTATCCAAGAACTCGGTACTAGTGTTCAACAACAGACTAATAAAGAGACAGGAATTATCTAGTCTGGTCAACAATCAAACGAAGAAGTAAGAAACAACAACACCAAAGAATAGTGTTGGCCGAAGCCGAAGTAATCCACCCTTGACTAAGAACTTAAGAAGTCCTCCACCCTCTACTTCGGATCGGCACTATTACGTTACGTTAATTAATAGTCCTTAAGCATCGAGCAAGGAATCTTCTGAAAAAAGTTAGATGCTTCTCGGATGCTCGTAAGAAGTACGTATCGGATTTTGAACAGTAATTCAATAAGCAAAAACACTGGCAATTAAATACTATTAAAGGTTTAAATTGGCATAAGAATAATTAAAAGAATATGCAATAGTAAATGGCAAACATAAAAAAGAAGTACTCCGCAAATGCAACGGCAATAGCCTACTCGGATTGTGCTCGTGGGCCACTAATCACTAAGTAGCCAAGCGTGCAACACATGAAATCAATAGTGCATAAACAATATCATACATAAGGAAAGCTTCAATACTATGCTGTATCTACTAATCGAGTAAAGTCTAGCTGGGGTACTGTGGGCAAAAGGTAGCAGTGACTGAGCAAAACGGCTCGTAGCCTAGCGAAGTCCTCACAACTGTTTAAAGTATTACGTTAAAAACTAACAAGTGCACTTTGAGAAATCCAGATCCCTTGTATCTGGTTTTCTCCCGGCTCCTTGACAAAGTAAAAACAAACTGTTAATAAAATACAGGGTGGTTAGGCTCTTGCCCTCACGCACTGTAAATTATTAACTCAACACAGTCAGCCGCGAAGACAACCTAGGCTTCACTGAACCGAAACGAGTATGCAGGTTTATCGCTTAACCACTGCATCAAACAACAACTCGTAACACAGAAAAGTCTTACCCCAGTCTAGCATTACCTAGACTAGCAGAAAACAGGAATAATAATAATAACACACAGGGAAATGCATATACAAGTGCAACAAACATAAATCAATCCTATTCTAAGTTAACCTTTCCAAAATAGGCTATCTAATAGGCAAGTATCTAGTGAGAACTCAAGCGATAATACGTTGGCTGACTAGCTCTGCACCAACGGGACCATGGAAGTTAAGTAGGCAGGGAAAAGAGGAGATAAGAATGTAAGGTAGTAGAGAAAGTTCACATCAGTCAGAAGAATATATATAGTTAGCAAGGGAAATGAGAAGTCGCTCTGCCTAATGAGTTCTGATGAAAAAATGGCAGACTTCCCTTTTTATACCCGGCCCTCTAGTGAGCCCAACGTGAACTACTAAGGACCGCCCACTGACAATCATTACGTAATTTCTCTCTCTCCTCTGGGATAGACAAAGGCTCCCCTAGCACTGAGGTGAGGGGGGAGGGGGGAGTGCTAGTGAGTTAGGCCCACCTCCCGCATGGCGCACCCACTGACCCCCAAAGGTGGCTGCTTCTCCCCCCATCATTACAAATAAGTTTTACACACAATACTTACAACTAATGATATAAAATAGAACTCGTTGACTCAGATGAAAACAAAATACATATTCATATTACTTATAGTACAACGGCTCACATGAACTAAGTTAGGAAACTCTACATAGACTACAGCCAAAGTTCCTGCCCTGACGATCCTAGCGAGAGTGGGGCATGACTAGGCATTCTGTACAGCATGCTCACACTGGACATGCGTCACAATATATATATATATATATATATATATATTGAAATGACAGCCCCAGAGGAAAGAACTCTTCAAGAACAGCTGACGGAGTGCAGGATTGTAAACATAAGAGGAAAACAACAAGTAAGGAAGTTGGCCCTCATAAAGAAAGGGAAGAAAAACAAAGCAGTTCCCCCTAAGCAAATTTCAACGTCCCCCCATACCTGTGTCTCCCCTAGGGTTCCCCAAGGGGTAGCTGTTAAACCGCCCTCATTACCCCCTCCACCAAAAGGAAAATGGCCGACATCTCCCCACTAACCAGACCTGGATTATGATGAGGAGATGCTTATGCAATTAAGACATCAAGCTATGCCTTATTTCCCAATGCAACCTTACCACGACCACCGCCGCAACAACACCGAGATGGAGCAAGCACTATTTTTCCAATACTCCTCTTAATAAAGATTCCTTTCCATATACACGATATTATGTCTGTAAATACCTAACACACTTAATGAATTTTCACTCCTTACTCTACACCAGCTCCTCAAGTTATATAATTTTCACTCCTTACTCTACACCAGCTCCTCAAGTTATATAATTTTCACTCCTTACTCTACACCAGCTCCTCAAGTTATATAATTTTCACTCCTTACTCTACACCAGCTCCTCAAGTTATATAATTTTCACTCCTTACTCTACACCAGCTCCTCAAGTTATATAATTTTCACTCCTTACTCTACACCAGCTCCTCAAGTTATATAATTTTCACTCCTTACTCTACACCAGCTCAAGTTATATAATTTTCACTCCTTACTCTACACCAGCTCCTCAAGTTATATAATTTAAAAAATAAAGAATGTGTTCACCCATATAATCATATATGCATTATATTTTTAAGACTGTTAACACCTTATTAGCGGCCTAGGCGGTTTATTTATATGTACCGCCCAGCGGGGTGTTTTTAGCCAAAATAGGGCTGTTTACGTGATCATTTTCATGCCTAAATAAGACCCAGAGCGTAAAACAAGTATCTATCCCTGAAAGGGCATAAACAGAGCTTTCGAATGACACCATAACGATCCTTTTATGATGGCTAGTTTTCTTGCAACAACCGTGCAATGCGAGTGCAAAAAGCATGTAATTAGGCACTTTCCCCATACAATTCCGTATATAGCGAGTGAGAGAGGGAGGGAGGAGGTGGGATTCGTGTCAGTAGGTTCGCCGCGGTGGTCTGGAGCAGTCATACGCTCGCTACTCTCCTGCCACCACTTGTCTCTCTCTCTCAGCAACATTACGTGCTGAAATTGCCACACGACCTATGTCGAGCGCCGCCACATAGTCCAGCTTTATTTAACTCGACTTATGTTGCGCGCCGACAGTTAAGGGTTAATAACCGAGCAATATTAAAAAACTATATTCCTCAATACCTTTTTTACCTCGAGAAGCTTTACCGGTGACTAATAATTAAATCGTAATATCACCTAACCAAACCAAGGTTCATCAGGCAACAATCGAGGCTTAATGAGCACACGATCTCATGATCTGTAATCTGTACGCAGCATCCCTAGATTCTCGATTGTGGTAGTACTTCCGTATGGGGCAAGCCATTCTCCCCTTAAAAGTACTGGATACATGTAGGAGTGTTTTGTGTGTGTGCTGGGATGCCCCCTGGACTACGTCGGGCCTGGTTACTTCGCCTGATCAGATCTCTCATTGGCTACGTCACCTATAATTCCATCCCAAAACTGAAGTGCTTCTCGTTGTATAAAGTGTTTTCGATTTATACAGAGAGAGTTCTAAGTGCATCTCGTAGAACTGCGTTAAAAGATTCCGCTTCCAAGCCTCACCATCCGTTTAACCTTATTAATTTTATTATTGACTTAACTATTCCAGTCAATCCTTCACCACGCTTGAACCGCAGTGAGGCGATGTTCAACCAAGCGTACTGGCTTATTCAATTATTCTTCATTGAATTATATATTCTCCAATGCTTCGACTCCTTGAGTTTATTAGGATATTTATCTTTTATTTTATGAATTAACGTGCAAGTTATTCAGACCTCAGTTAATATCTTAATTTCCATAGTCAAATGTTATTGTGAATAAGCGTCGCAGTAAACTTGATCTACCTGTTTCGGCTAATCCTCTGGCGGTTGCCATTTACCTTCAGGATATTCATTATTTGTTGTTGAGACCAAACCTCTCTGTGTTAGTTATTTTGTGATCCTATATTGATTCACTACGTTGTTCTTCATACGTATTTTTGATCCTAGTGTTCATCTTTAGTTCACTTAGTATACAAAGTGAATTTATAAGTATTGTATACCAATTATTATGATCCATCTTCCTTCAAGCTCATTTCTATATAGTTGAGACTTGATTCGTGTCATATTTGTACCCTAGCTACATAAGAAACAAAACGTGTGAACCACAATTATGTATTCTGTGACTTTGGTAGAGATCGATATCCTTATTGTATTATCCAAGCCAGTTCTGACCCCGTTCGTTAATCTAGGTTCTCAGTTTCACTATAGTGAACACAACGAACCATTCTAAATACGGTAAAAATAATCTACTCGCCTAACATATATATATATTGTTACGATGTTCCACCATCGTAAGTTTAATTTACTTAACTTATGTTCATATCTTACTATGTTGCATTGGTCTTATATTCACATGGTGAATATATCATACCGTCTTGCGGTAATTGCAATAGTGCGTGAAGCAGTGGTCAACCCTGTTTCATATTATACGTCGATATTTATCCGTATGTTATCGTCTGATTTAAATTCATATTATTTCGTTCAATTACTTGGTCTCCTTGATTTTCCCATTCTATAAATAGTGGTGAAATTATATATTATATTATAAGTCCACCAAAAACTCATATGACGCGATCGCGTCATATGGACTTATCTCTATACCTCTCCAATAAGTTTATGACGCAATTTTGCGTCATATGAGCTCAGTAAGTCCGATAAGTTACCATACGATAAAACCGTTGGTGGCAACCTCAGCCTCCTGCGATAATTCTAACGGCCGCAGTGTTGTTGTGAGTGTAGTGCGAGGCAGTGGCAATGATCCTGGGGCTCCCGCCTCCTTGGACTTACTGGAACATAATATGTCTGGGGGAGTTAATATAGTACGCATATTATATTATGTGTTGCATAAGCATTTTGAATCTAGTTATTTCGTCCTATGTGGTCCTACTTGTCATAGTGCATTATTTAAGTAAGGATTATATTGTAGAAAGAAACCATTAAGCTGGTGTAAGTGGAGCCATCTTGCGGAATCAGTGTGTACCAGCTGACACTAGTCAGTCCGCATTTAGCTTTCAAGAGAATAAAACCTATCTCGTGCTTCTCTATTATTTATGTATTGGCATTTACTTCTTTGTTTATAGTTTTGCATTTTAACGTAACATCCGACGGATTGTAAGGCGTGTGTGTGGCTTGTGTGTCCCTGCATATTTTATTGTTTTTTCATATATGTTTCTTACTTTCTACAGTATGTTTTACTTAGTGTTTGAAGCGCCGCAACCTTGACCTTGTTAAGGTATATTTATTTGATCAGTGATTAACTTGTTTATGCGTGATACTTGATTAATTATTTTTGCATTTATTGTTGGCATGTATTTACCGTAATTTCAATAACGTAAATTAATTCAGAGCCTTCTCTTCTTTGTGCAGCTTAGAAAGGATCCTCCTCAGTATTGCCATTCGGTACTGAGTGTTAATGATAGTTGTGGCTCAAGATAGCTTTTCATCACAACTAGGGGTTCCAGTGTTTACATATTGTTTGTATAATGGGACCAGTTGGGGGATTGTCTGCACCTTTGGTCCCCAGAGAGCCTGGAAGTTGCGAATGAGCTCTGTTCTGTTGCGATAGGCTGTGTTACGAGTTGAGGCTACGGAGGTGCTGATTGTTTAATTGTTTGTGTTGGTCCATGGACTAGAAGCCTCTACTATCAGTAACAATATATATATATATATATATATATATATATATATATATATATATATATATATATATATATATATATATAAATAATTATGTTAAGCATCAGTAGTATACAATATTTGTCAACGTCTTTCTTTGCTATGAAATTCCCAGTAAACATTATTACATTCTGCTGGGGGCCTTGTTTCCCCAACTAAATTTCATGCCGACCCAAGGACGGAGGTTGGGGAGAGAACCTTCTGTTTTTGCTAGCCTTACCTTCCATTTTGTAGCAAATGCTATGTTACCATTAAGTCCGGACTTACTAGTAGGGACCACAAGGTCTGTGCAGTCTGTGTATGTATATGTATGTATATTGTGTGCAGTTTAAGAAGTATCTGTGTCGTAAAAAGGGTTAAGTGAGATAGTTTGAAGCCTGTTAATTGTTGGAGGCCCTTTTGAAACTGAATACAATTGTATAATAGTAGCCACAATAACATTTAAAGGACATCGACAGTACATAAGGGGTTAATGTAACCCATTATAGTCTTATACAGTCAATACTCTAACAAACCTACCAATTAATTTCAAAGTATATCATTGATATCTGTAAGGTTAATGCTTGCAAATTTTACCTATCCGTTAATAATTTGTGTATAATTTACTGAAATGGTTACTAATACATAACAAACGCTCTCTATCTATCTTTCTATCGACAAACAGATGGATAAATATATAGATGTAGAGAGACACAGAGGGAGAAAGCTAGTTTTAGATAATATATATATATATATATATATATATATAAATTATATATATTGTGTGTGTGAATAAGCAAGCTCGAGAGAGAGAGAGAGAGAGAGAGAGCGAGAGAGAGATTAGTTAGTAAAAATAGGATTTCAGAGGCTATAAACCCTTTTGAATTATGAAGCCAGGAAACTGTAAGTCAAGAATAGAGTCAGGACTGGAGCCCCTTTTCGAGAATTCCAGTCCCTTGAGAAAGAGAGAGAGAGAGAGAGAGAGAGAGAGAGATAGAGGCATAGGGTGGAAGGAAAGGAATCTTGGTATATTTGAACCAGTGATTGCTTGGACGCATGAATGTGGAAGGGTGGGGGTGGGGGAGGGGGGGGGGGGGGGGGAGGGAGTTTTTAGACAGTTGCCAGTGAATATTTCCATCTGATGTGTACGCGCTATTGGTGTGGTAGACTGTACATCCTTAGAAGAGATAATGACTTAGGCATAAGTAAGAGAGAGGTAGAGAGGGAGGAACAGCATATAATATATATATATATAATATATATATATATATATATATAATATATATATATATACTGTATATATATATATATTTATATTTATATAATTATAATTATAGATATATATATAGATTGTTACGCATCTGGACCTCAGTTGCTTAGAGACGGTATACACAAATAATTACTAATGCAAAGGCACCTTGTCTCTCTACCAAACAACACCACGACGCAACAGGTAAGAGCACTATGAACGCTTCCAGGCTCTTCTCAGGGCTTAAGGTGCACACTGCCCTGCTCCTATTCTGAATAATAAGTAGAACAGAAATACTCCTGTAACTTACTAGCTACGAGAACTCGAAACCAACACCGGGATTAGCAATGCTGGGTTGGATAATCAACACAGTTAAATACATATAGGCTACCAGCAGACATCAACAAAAAAAGAGTGCAGGTGTACTTCGAGCATAACAGGCTATGCGCGCCCTCAACAATACTAAACCGTGCGCAAACCAGCCAACGGTAATCCACTCTCAACCCAAGAGAGTTGCACATAATAATATTGTATACATATAATGAACTAACAATACAAGGCAGTGTCCTAATATGACTACTAACCTCGGGGTGATATTAGTAGAAGCAAAGTTGCCCTGACCCCCTCTAATATCACACCAATATATCCTGATTCAACCTAGGCCTCCCAGTGAGTTACCACCCAAACAATGAACTCTTAGAGTCCACCTCCCACACTCGCTTAACTATGGGGGGGGGGGTCCAGACTGAAGCTGGATTCCTAATTAATATTAAACACTCCGTTGCCTTGGTTCGAAACCCAGATAGGGAACACACAATTGCTGGGGCAGAACCGTCAAGGTTGTTACCGGGCCCTAAGCACCAACACGGGGAAAATATGTAGGGGTTATGGATGTGTGTGTGTATGGACTGTCTATGGGATTAACAGTGCTTATTAGTAAGGACCCCGGCAAGCCTCCCAGCTCTCCCCTATCACGGATTCCGAAGTCAGCCACCGGAGGTACATAAATCAAAGGGAAATGTAATACAATGCTGATCAGAGGAAAAGGATAATTAAATTAAGAAATGAATGTCTAGGATTCTCTGTTAATTCCGTTACGTTACTCTTATGCAAGCAAGGAAAAATAAACAGGGGCAGACTGTTGTGCCACAAGAGAGAGCTATCACCACCTATACTGTCTGGCCGCCCACGAGAGAATGATGAGGCCTGGCCCTGGCGAAGCTGGCGGGAGCCAGGCTCAAACTAAGGGGGTTGCAAGATATCACCACACGATATGATAACACTAAGACACTTCACAAGAATAACTTATACTAACATATTCCTGTGTTAATAAATTAACTAAAGCAGTGTGGCAGAGAAAATAAAGTACATCTTTATATTGTAACACAACAGAACTTGCAATGATCACATAATTAATTAAACTCGTGTTGCTTAGCAACATCACCTCCCACCCGCGAGACTGAGAGCAACATTCCTTCCTCCCCTTCCTCCCCTCACCAGCCACTACTAGCTTGCAAATTACGATTTGCCACTAAAACACAACTTCATATACGAAACTAGTAACACTCTATTGGCTCATTCTACACAAATGTTTATTGAGACAAAAATGCTTAGAGGTACGGCAAAACTAGTCATGTGTAATTGGAAGGGTATCGGAGTGAAACTCACAATACCAGGTCTTTCTAATAGACTTGGCACAGCTGCCTTCAGAAGTCAGGCGCCACTAGAGTCTGGCTACTCCTAAAAGACCCTGGTTATTGTGACAATATATATACAGTGGGAGAGAGAGATGAGGAAGACTAGGACCAGGGTAGGGATGAATACAGAGAAACTTTTGATTATGTTACAGTCGTTACTCCAGTACTATGCTATACGCAAATGTTAGTCGTTTACCATAATTAAAAGAAGAAGACATTACTTAAGAATAAGACGACACAACGCACACGAAGTCATTCGTTAAAATACATAATATTGATTAAAATAAATGTAAAATCTTGGTATAGGCTGACACGTTATCTATCTAATAACGGTATGTAAATATATGAGCAAACTCCTAGCACACACTGATTTTAAAATGTTGGAGCAAGTAGCCTAATGTGTAGCATATGTCGTCTTAAGAAGTAAATACAAATTAAAACTAACATATAATTATAAAATACCCGAGTTACACATTTCAACCATACCAACCCAGCAAAGAAAGTGTAACAAGGAAGCAGGAGAGACTAAAGAAGAAGGACGAGAAGAGAAAAGAAAACCATCAAGCACCACACCAACCCAACAGAGAAAATGAGGAAGAGAAGGAGAAGGAGAAGCTAAAGATAACAACAAGAAAGACAGGAAAATAATACAGACCGCCACACCTCGCACCACCACGGAAGAGGCCAGAAAACCAATAAAGAAGTAATCACGAGAGAAGGAAAACACTAACACATAACCAAACCTCAATAATATCACCCACCAAGACGAAGGCAGAAGGAAAACAAAAGGCCACCCCAAGCACAAGCATAACCATCCACGCACTAATGCCCGGGAAGCCAGGATTGCCACCATCACACCTACCTTACCACCCACACCAGGTAAAACGATAACCATCACCTTCGACCGGACAAAAACACACCAGCAGAAAATCGTCTACAGCCAAGCTGAAAAGAAGAAATCTCACCAAACCTCACCTGCACAGAGGCGCTACTCTTCCACGCAGATGACTCACCACCCCTGCGCAAAATTTTAGGGGGTCTACCTAATCCCCCTTGAATGCCCCCCCCCCCCCCCCCCCTTCCCCTATGACCTGCTGACCTTCAAACACCTCACCCGGGACATAGCAGCCGACGTCATGACCATCCCGCCAGGAACCAGGTAGAGTCAGCAATCTAACGGCTCAAATCCCCTCACATGTGAGAATTTTGGGCCTAGGATTACCTTCCTATTCAAGGAAAGAACTCGAAACCATGGTCGAGAGTCTTTAAGGTCTGAGGAGTTATTTTTGCCTATTAGGTGAACTTTTGTTGTTACATGCCATGGCAGAGTTACCACATTAGGATCTCTATTAGGCTGCAATTTTGATATTGAAAGTAGCACCAAGGGCATGCCACAAACTGACTTCCAGTCTCAATACCGCACTCTACTAACTGTTAAGGAGGCTCTTACCATGGTAAACCAACTCTAACAGTTCGGGCTTTGCGAGATACCGTCTAACTAACGGCACTTAGCATAAAAAAGTCCATACTGCATCTGTCCAACACCATGGTCAAGGACATATGCAGTTAAAAGGTTTAATCACCGAACTTGGGTTCTTTGAACACTCTTAAAACGGTCAGAGACAAATCGAGTGAAATAATAAGTTCATGATCTTAATTATTTCCTCGCGTTAGTCTGATACCCTGTCACTGTGTCATGACACTAGAGACTCTGTATCTAATACCCTACATCAAGAGTACCGGAACATAACTTTATCACCGATTAGTATAACGGTCAGGGCAGACGAGCAGCTATAACTCAGAACATATCATGATATAAAGGAACTACCATTCAAGACCCAAAGCCAACTAGTCCATCTGTATCCCCATCTCCATTAAAACCACACGGCAGCAGGACCACCTGAGCGGCTTTACGGAACTAGAGGGAAGAACCCCAACCACTCTTGCTTCATCACCCTGTGTCTTCAGCTCTAGATCTACCACAGTGATAGAATAGGAGTGTTGTCACAGTGACATATAAATTCTTCACACCAGTGCGACTAAGGTGTATTAGTTACAAATATATGTATTCACGTAGGAAGGTCAAGGGTCTAGCTTCTCCAATTTCCTATAATAGTGTTACTCAGTGTATCTACGTAATTAATTCAGGAAAGAGAACTAATGACACAAGTGATACACCAGTGATCTTAAGGTATAGAATCGGAATATAAGTGATCGAGAGTAAAGTGCATCACTGGTTCCATCGTGGATTCTCGTCCGTGCTCGGAATATTATTTATGTATTATATGTACAAGTGGTAAAGTAAATTCTTATGTTATATCATTAAGTGAATATTAAAGGAAATTCTTGTGTGTACTCAGTATTATATTTACCCTTTACGACTTTCGTGCATGTGTTGTTTTGACTTTAACATCTCCAGTCGAGGAAGAACCTACCTGTGACCAATCAAAACTCGGTAAAAACCCTGGCATAACAATATATACTATCAAACCTAATGTGAAAAAAATAATACAAGACAAGAATCAAGGTATGTGAGGAGTTACTGCTCAGACACCAGCTTGCTCTTACTCAGAATAGACCCTGTAACAACCTGTTCACTTCAACTTGTCCTCTAATAAAGATTAATATAATAATAATGACATGAAGAAACTTCTTCAAATATATTGATATGTTGTTTGTAAACCACATCGAGCATAGCATTAACAAACAATGATTTAGATATAGAATAAACTAGAATCATGTGAATACAGTGTCATAAGATACGACGAGCTCCAGTAAATCTTCCTGTGAGAGGGTGACGGGGTTTGCATTATTCTCGGTGGAGGGTTGCTAACCCAACTGTCCATTGTTGGGCATACTTTGTGAGGTGCATGTTGAATGGTATCGTAATATTTGAACAACTTTGGATGTGAATGAAGTCCGTAACCAGTGTAATCAGCTCGAGCATGATGATGAAATGTTAATATCTATCTATCTATCTATTGCCTGACGCCGTGATCCCCGAAAAGGTGGCCACGAACGAACCGCCCCCATGCACCTCTGTCCCCAGTCAGTCGACGCCCCTCCCCCCAACCAGCACCGCCTTCGTTCATATACTTCCTCACTCCATCCTTCCACCTCTCATTCGGTCTACCTCTCCCTCTCTGTCCCTCCACCTCGCTCTCGTACACCCTCTTAGTCATTCTCTCGCTTTCCATACATTCCATATGGCTGAACCATCTCAAGTTGTTCCTTTTCACACTTTCCAGCACATCTACCTCCACATCACACCTCCTTCTTACTTACTCATTAGTCTGTCTATCCCTCCATGTAACTCCGCACGCACTCCTTAAGTAATTCATTTCCACTGCTCTCACTCTTGGTCTGAGTCTCTCAACCAACGTCCATGCTTCGCTTCCGTAAGTCAGTGTCGGGATTACCACACTGTCATGCAAGGACTTCTTCACTTCCATACTGACCACCCTATTTCTTGTTACTGCTTTTAGCGTTCCTACAACCCTCTTCCCCTGTTGTACCCTCTCCCGCACTTCTTCATCCATAGTCCCATCTTTACTCAACACACTGCCCAGATACTTAAAAGAGTTGACGATCTCCATAGCCTGACCGTTCAGCTTCACCTCACACTCTGTGACTTCACCCCTTTCGAAGACCATAACCTTGCTCTTCCCCGCATTTACCTTCAAATTCCGTTTTTCGCACACTGTTCCAAACTCATTTACCAGACCCTGCAACTCCCATTCATTATCACTCATCAGAACTGTATCATCCGCAAACAGCAGTATAGCTAGCTTCCACTCAATTCCCTCCCTTTTCAGCGATACACCAACATCCACTGCTCTTGATAGTATTTCTTTCATGACTCCATCCATATATACAGTAAACAACCACAGGCACATCATACACCCCTGTTTCAAACCAACATTCAGGTCAAAGAACTCGCTCTGCTCACTCTCCACACGTACTGCCGCCTTTGCACCCTCATACATGTTTTTCACTGCTTTCAGCAACTTGCCCTCTACTCCGCATATTCTAAGTACTTTCCACAAAACTTCTCTATCCACTCTGTCATAGGCCTTCTCCAAGTCCATAAAGGCAACATACACCTTTTGTTTCTTCTCCAGATACTTCTCCACAACACAATTCAGGGTAAAAATCTGATCTACACATCCTCTTCCCTTCCTAAAACCTCCCTGCTGGTCGCCTATCCATTTCTCCGTTCTCACTCTCACTCTCTTAATCACTACCCTACTGTATACCTTCCCTACTACGCTTAGAAGACATATTCCTCGGTGGTTACCTCACACTCCTCTTTCCCCTTTGTTAATATCCACATGGTAAATGTGCCAATTGTCCACTGCACCACAGATGTCCACCATTGCCAAGAGAGATTGGGAGGACATGTGGGTGAGTGTCAAATAATATCCTGTCAAGTGGGTTATCGATCCTGGGCTTCCCAAGTATGATTTTCAAACTCCACCACCTACTACACGCCGGCTCTTAAATCTAAATATATATATATCAAATAATAATGTAATCACTATAATATATAGTCTATAGGGTAGAAAATGTTCAGTGAATTTACAACAGAACCAGCAATTACTATCACTGTATACATTCCAAAATGGATATTATGGCAAATATGAGTATATAAATCAGGCTAAGTTATGGCATTTCCTTTGTTGCGAGGAGTGTAACATTTGAACAAAAATATCAAGACAGAGTCAGAAGATACATTTGTATAGAGGCCGAATTCTTAAATCGCCCACCCTCTCCCTTTCCTGTTAAATATAAATAATATGTTTGAGTGTTTGGGAAGATACGAGATACCAGAGGGGAGGTTTCACGGTCACTGCGAGGGGAACGTTAGGGGAGAGTAAGCGACGTTAGTCATCAAATATTTCACATTTTTCTACAAACATTTATTTCAGACCAATATAGGACATGCCCATGACGATTCAATATTTTATGTAAGCCAAACTGGAGCTGGTCATGTTATGGAAATACAAAATGGCCTCAGGCCATATATATCTGAAAAATAAATGAAAAAAAGGAAGGGACGCTGTTGTATTAATACTTAAACTGAGGAATGCAATAAAATAAATGGAAGAAACACATAAGCAAAGTGGAAAGGCACGCTACATAAGATACGCATAATGGGATGTGCAGGGAAGATGGTAGGCCTACATAAGATGAACATGGAATAATGATGATTACAGATTATAACAAACATTTGAATGTGTGGTTAAGACATACACAATTGCAATGCAGGAAGATAAGACGAATTAATGACTCGTTTTTGGCTGGATGAGAATTCAAATTAAATCTCTATAACCCGAGTTGCGTGGGTAGTCTTGTAAAAATCCCTGTATGGTATCTGGAATATGGATCCTGCTACTTGGCATGAATTGAAATACTTTATACAAGTAAGATTTCCCTTCTCCTTAATATATAATTATAGGAAAAAGTTAAGATTACTTTACCACGCCGTGGTATAGTGGGTTAAATGCTTGGACACTCGTTCTGAATGTCGGAGGTTCGATCACGGCTGGGGTTATTTAAACATTTATTAACTCACGTGTATTTATATATATATATATATATATATATATATATATATATATATATATATATATATATATATATATATATATATATATATATATTGTCACAATGACCAGGGTCTTTTAGGGCTTTTTAAGGAGTAGCTAGACTCGAGTGGCGCCAGACTTGAAAGCAGCTGTGCCAAGTCTATTGGAAAGACCTGGTATTGGGAGTTTCATTCTGATACCCTTCCAATTGCACATGACTAGTTTTGCTGTGCCTCTAAGCGTTTTTGTCTCAATTAACATTTGTGTAGAATGAGCCAATAGAGTGTTATTGGTTTCGTATATGAAGTTGTTAGTTAGTGGCAGAGTTGTAATTTGCAAGCTGGAGGTGGGTAGGTTAGGGAGGAATGTTGCTCTTGTTTCGCGAGGGGGGGGGGGGCGATCGTGCCAGCACCACGAGTTTCATTTAATTACGTGACCATTGCAAGTTTAGTTGTGTTGCAACATCAAGATATACTTTATTTTATCTGCCACGCTGTTTTAGCCAATATGTTTACACAGAAATACGTTAGTATAAGTTATTCTTGTAAAGGGTCTTAGTGTTATCATATCGTGTGGTGATATATTGCAACCCCTTAGTTTGAGGCTGGCTCCCGCTGCCAGGGCCCAGGCGGCAGGCCTCATTATTCTCTGGTAGGCGGTCAGACAGTAGAGGTGGTGAGAGCTCTCTCTTGTTGCACATCAGTCTGCCCCTTTAGTTTGTCCTTGCTTGCATAATAGTAATGTAACGTAATTAACAGAGAATCCTAGACATTAATTTCTTCTTTTAATTATCCTTTTCCTCTGATCATAATTTTATTATATTTCCCTTTGTTTTATAATTATATTCTATACCTCCGGTGGCTTACTTCGGAATATGTGATAGGGAAGAGCTGGGAGGCTTGCCGGGGTCCTTACTAATAAGCACTGTTAATCCCGTAGACAGTCCACACACACACACACATCCATAACCCCTACATATTTTCCCCGTGTTGGTGCTTAGGACCCGGTAGCAACCTTGACGGTTCTGCCCCAGCGATTGTTTGTTCCCTATCTCGGGTTTGGAACTGAGGCAACGGAGTGTTTTATATTAATTAGAAATCCAGCTTCAGTCTGGACCCCCCCCCCCCCCCCCCCCTAGTTAAGTGAGTGTGGGAGGTGGACTCTCTAAGAGTTCATATAGTATATATATTGGAGTGATATTAGAGGTGGTCAGGGCAACCTGCTTCTACTAATATCACCCCGAGGTTAATAGTCATATTAGGACACTGCCTTGTATTGTTAGATAATTATAATATGTATAACATATTATGTGCAACTCTCTTGGGTTGAGAGTGGATTACCGTTGGCTGGTCTGCGCAAGGTTTAGTACTGTCGAGGGCGCGCATAGCCTGTTATGCTCCCAGTACACCTGCACTCTTGTTTCTTTAATGTCTGGTGGTAGCCTATATATTTAACTATTTTGATTATCCATCCCAGCATTGCTAATCCCAGTGTTGGTTTCGAGTTCTCGTAGCTAGTAAGTTACATGATTAGTTCTGTTCTACATATTCAGAATAGGAGCAGGGCAGTGTGCACCTAAGCCCTGAGAAGAGCCTGGAAGCGTTTATAGTGCTCTTACCTGTTGCGTCGTGGTGTTGCTTGGTAGAGAGACAAGGTGCATTTGCATTAGTAATTATTGTGGTATACCGTCTCTAAGCAACTGAGGTCCAGATTCCTAACAATATATATATATATATATATATATATATAGCCTACAGTATATGTTGCCTTTAATACTTCCAAACCCCAGTTTCTCCATCTTACTGCCCGTCGGGAACTCCCAGAGGACTATTCCATATACTTCAACAATACAAAAATCAATCATTCATCTCTCAATATTCTTGGTGTCTCTTTTTCTTCTGCTCTCTCTTGGAAGGCTCATAATACCAGTCTTGCTAAGGCAGCCTCCCTGAAGCTGGCTGTGCTTAACCTCCTCAAGGGGTTTTCTACACTTGCATAACTTCTTGCTCTGTACAGTTGCACAGTGCATCCTTGTATTGAGTATTGTTCACCTGTGTGGTGAGGGTACTCTCATACCGAACTCCTAGAAAGAAAGGAAAGTAGAAAGGAAATTCTTTCGTATCATTAACTCCCATTCACTTACCAACTCTCTGCAATCTCTCTCTCTTTGCCGCAATGTTGCACCTCCCTCGCTATTCTATCGATACTACAATAATCAGTGTTCCTCAGAGCTATCCCAGTGTATACTACCTCCTCTACATAGGGTACATAGTACCTGTCTTGCAAAACAATCCCACCCCTACTCTGTGCAGCTCTCCAACCCAAGAGTGAAATGTTATTCTCAGTCTTTCTTCTAGTCAACAGCTGAGCTCTGGAACACTCTCCCAGAATCAGTCTTTCCCTCTTCGTATGACGTAAACTGCTTCAAACTCGTGTCCAGGCATTTTGGCTCTAACGTCCCTTGATGTTGGTCCTGTCACTCTTTTGACTCTGGGGGAGGCACTCGCTACAGGCAATTCTGCCTTTTGTCTCCCTCACTCACATAGAAAAAAATATATATATGTATATATATATATATATATATATATATATATTATATATTATATATATATATATATATTATATATTATATATAAATTATATATACTGCATATATAATTATACAGTATATATACTAGTTGTTTATATATAATTATATACAGCATATATGGGACTATGGATGAAGAAGTGCGGGAGAGGGTGCAACAGGGGAAGAGGGTTGTAGGAACGTAGAAAGCAGTAACAAGAAATAGAGTGGTCAGTATGCAAGTGAAGAAGTCCATGTATGACAGTGTGGTAATCCCGACACTAACTTACGGAAGCGAAGCATGGACGTTCGGGAAGAGACTCAACCAAGAGTGAGAGCAGTGGAAATGAGTTACTTGAGAAGTGCGTGCAGAGTTACATGGAGGGATAGACAGACGAATGAGGAAGTAAGAAGGAGGTGTGGTGTGGAGGTAGATGTGCTGGAAAGTATGAAAAGGAACAACTTGAGATGGTTCGGCCATATGAAACGTATGGAAAGCGAGAGATTGACTAAGAGGGTGTACGAGAGCGAGGTGGAAGGACAGAGAGGGAGAGGTGCACCGAGGGAGAGGTGGAAGGATGGAGTGAGGAAGTGTATGAATGAAGGCTGACTGGGGACAGAGGTGCATGGGGGCGGTTCATTCGTGGTCACCCCTTCGGGGATCACGGCGTCAGGCAATAGATATATATATATATATATATATATATATATATATATATATACTGTATATATTAATATAAAAATCAAGGTGATAAAGATGGTAGAACTTTCAAAACTCTAACCAGCAGATGTGACTACCATTGCAACAGGCACTTACTAATATATGAAGGTGTTGTAGAGTGTGTGGACGTTTTCCTTTATTATAGAACCAAAGGAAAATATGTTTCGTATAGATTTGTGGCATAATAAACAATAAAACACTAAAAAATCGCTTCCCGCCATAATTCAAGGTAGAGCGACGGGTCAAAACGTTCGTCGTAGCCTGGGCCGCGGTTGAGCGTTCGGACGCGGCGAGGTAAATACGCGGCAAAAGTTACCTCCACTTCCATCACCATAACTCCGGAACTACTTGAGCTAGAAAGCTCTACTCAACGCCATTCTACGCGGGAATGTAAGGCGCCCATTTTGACATATGTTTGATTATTGTAGGTAGTATATTAAGCGAGATTAGCCTTAGTTTACTTTGGTTGTGTTTTCAGCCAGATCGCCCGGATACAGCCTCCGTCATTAAGAAAGGCTGCCCGGGTAGGAAGGGTTAATGTTGACAAATGTCAGTTTCTGCACGTTGGTTAAAAAAACTAAACGTATGATTATCAAATGAAAGGCCAACCAATAATAGCAAATTCTAAGGTTAAAGATTCCGGGGTTATAATATCAGAAAATCTAAAATCCTCAAAGCAATGTGCGGCTGTGGCAAATAAAACTAGCAAAGCCTTGGGATTTATCAAAATAAAAGTTACCTATAAAAACGAAAACATGATTTTGCCGTTATTAAACAGCATTGAATATGGTGTTCAGTTCTGGTCACCGTATCTCAAGAAAGACATTAAAAAACTCGAATCTGTGCAGCGTAAAGCAACTAAACTAATTCCCTCTCTGAAAAACAAGCCATATTAGGACAAATTACAGAAATTACATTTATTCTCGCTAAAGAAAAGGAGGTTGCGAGGCCAACTTATCGAGTGTATTAAGATACTGAAAAGATTTGACAGAGTAGATATCAATGCACTGTTCATGATAAATAATAATGCTGCAACCCAAGGTAATGGAATGAAATTAATTATAAAAAAGGCATCCTTAGATATGACACAGAATGTCTTCACAAACAATGTGGTCAAAGAGTGGAATAGTTTACCAAGGAAGGTGGTCGACAGTAATTATATTGATTAGTTTAACACTCAAGCCGTGGCGCCCGATATATGTCGGCGCCGAGAGAATAATGGCCACCCCTTCCGTGCCCAACAATAGTCGGAAGGGTTTTTGAGCACATTATCGGCTCTGAGAGAGAGTCCACACGTTGGGAGGACGATAGGAGGCTCTGAACGTTCGGCACGGCCCTAGTGCCGCGACTGACACCACCTCTGCAACATTCCACACCCACGGCCTCGCGAGACCAGGAAAAAAACTGGTGAAATTACCACATTTTTGGGTTTTTCACTTCTCGTTGCGCGATCGCTACAGGAGAACCCGTGGTCGTGTCATTGGAAAGCTCTATTATCGCCCTTTCACGGATACATAATCGTATTACACTCTGGCTCTTGTTTATGCATGAAAAAGAGCATGGAATGAAGTTCGCTCAGGGTAAATATGCCCGCCTGGCAGGTAGTAGAAGTTACAAACATCCCCGTCCATATGGGGTTAAGAAAACACTGGACGAGCATCTAAGAAGATTGGATTAATATGAATTAATCAGTAGGCATTTGTAACTTTTCTTGTGGGCATTTCCTACCCCATAAGGTTACACTTCATCCTATTTTCCGGTACGGCTTTTTAGCCGGAGGGTGGGGTGAGAGCCTTCTACTTTACTGTCCTATTCTTCCACTACAAACTGTCCCTGTCTAGTAGTATTAAGGCCGGACCACATAGTTGGGATCGCAAGGTCTGTATGGTCTGAGTATCTGGGTAACCCTCTCTCTCTCCCCCGGAATGGACCACAAGGTCTTTGAGATACTAAATATGCCTTGTAACTCCTCGTAACTCTCTCCAGCCTCTTGTTCACCTTCAAAATCAGTTACTGCGATTGCCCCAATTGTTCTAATGTTAACGTTGAGCAAGTATTCTATCCGGCCAGAGAGAGAGAGAGAGAGAGAGAGAGAGACAGGCAGACAGGAAGAAAGACAGACAGACAGATATTATATATATGTATATGTATATATATATATATATATATGTTTGAATACAGAAAATGCCAATCTACGATGCACTTTGTTAGTTTTCTTCCCTATCCTACCTCATCTCCAAACATTTAAACTTTTTTCTGCACGTAGCACGATAGTCTTTGGATGTAAACATTCCAGTACAATATTTTGTACGTATATAGCGAAATACATAATTAAGCATAATTCATGCAAAACACCTTTTGGATGATGATCTGAACAAAGTGTCTGATCCCGCTTGTGTTTCATTCAGAAGGTACCTGAAACTCTTGTACCTAAATGAGAACAGGACAAATATGTTGAGACGAGCATACAAAGTTACTATAACCAGAAAGGCAGGACATGTAAGGCAGAGAGGCAGGCAGGCTGTAATAATCAATACAAGAAAAGGCAGACAGGGCGTGGTGAGGATGGAAGGACACCCTTCTCCCTCATGCTTAGCACCATGAGTTTGCCTCATTAGTTTGGCGGTTTTAAGTCTATTCACCCCATATCTTCGTCAATTTTTAGACCTTTCGTGCCATCTAGGTGTCAACAGGACACGTTATATAAGGTTTGAAATATTCTTAACCTCTTGAGGGTTAAAACACTGACAGTTACTTCCGGCTATCATTAGACGATATTATTCAGTTTTGGGAGGACCTCTAGCAATCAAAGGGGTAAAAACGATCTGAGTCATTCCTCTGACTCCAACAATTCCTTCCTAAGGTGTATAATTGCGCCAAATGATATCCCGAATACACTGTCGAAGCCTGCCATAATCCTGAAGGGGTTAAGGGGGGGGGGGGCTGGCTTACTTAGTGGCCGATATATTATTCATTTATGTTTTATTAGTTTTGTTTGAAAATGTCCTCCCTGGACCTCCATCATGCTTTTAAAGAGACATTCGCACAATATATATGTACATTTTTTGGTAGGAAAATGTCGCGACCGAAGGCCGGTTCTTCCTAAAATACAGGCTCGCTTTCGCTCGGCAGGAAATAATCGACACTTAAATGGAACCAAAGGTCTAATTATTGACAAGTAAATGGGGTGAAAGGTCTTAAAATCGCCAAGCAAATGGGCCGAACGTCTTAAAATCTGATAACTAATGGGACTTAACATGAGGGAAAAGGGGAGGCAGAAAACCAACTGTCCCTCCTTAAGTATAACCGGGCAGACTGTTGAGTGAATTCTATAACATAAATAATCTTCACTCAACCGTTTCTTTATATAGTAAAGCCAACCAAAGCCGAGTACTGTAGACGGAGTATAAGCTGGAGTCACACGAGTCCTTTTTCGAGCAATTTTTACGGGCAATTATGGTCTGGAAGTTTCAAAAATTACACTTTATTAGAATTCAGCCGCCTAACATAATCTACCTTCAGTCTAGATGCCGCTACCAGTGCGAAAAAGTCTCGAAATAGTACGAGAACAAAATTGCTCATAGAAAATTGACAGAAAAAGCACTCGTGTGACAGCGGCTTAAGGCCATGGGGGAAACATTGGCTAAAGGCGGTGTCATACGAGCGATTTTTCCGTCAATTTTTACAAGCAATTGTAGTCTGGCAGGCTTAACATTTCAGTTATATCAGAAATCTGCGAACCTGACATAATCTACCTTCAGTCTAGTTCCCGATCCCCGTGTAAAAATGCATCAAAATATCACGAAAACAAACTTGCTCATGGAAAATTGCTGGAAAAAGCGCTCGTGTGACACCGGCTTAAGGCGGGACAAACATTATCAGTCACGGAAGTTTGGTACACTGAGTTAACCCTTTCTGTACCGGACACGTCTTTTTAAATTGATGCTAGCTATATATCTAGAGGATTCTGTACAGTTTAAGGGGGGTGACCTGTTTTGGTTCTGTCCTTTTCTATCTTTCTCTGGCTTGTATCCATTTGGCCCCATTCAGCCTACTGTTTTAAGACGTTTATCCCCATCCAGGTGCCAATTTTTTACTGGTGAGCGGTAGCGAGCCAGCATATTTTTTATTTTTGTTTGACAGCAGGCTAAATTTGTACATTTTTCGATAGAAGAATTTCTCCGGCAAAGCCGGATTTCTTCATATAATGCTGGCTCGCTATCGGTCGCCAGGAAGAAATCGACACCTAGATGGGGATAAACGTCTTAAAATAGTAGGCTGAATGGGGCCGAATGGATACAAGCCAGAGAAAAAGAAAGGGACAGAAATAACAAAAATCAGGTCACCCCCCTTAAGGCCATGGGGGAAACATTGGCTAAACATTATCTGTCATGGAAGTTTGGTACACTGAGTTAACCCTTTCTGTACCGGACACGTCTTTTTAAATTGATGCTAGCTATATATCTAGAGGATTCTGTGCAGTTTAGGAAGGACCTGTGGTAGTGTGGGGAGGTTCCTCTCACACCGCTCTCCTAGACAAAGTTGAAAGGAAGGCCTTTCGTATCAATAACTCCCGTCCACTCACCAACTCTCTGCAATCTCTCTCTCTCCGCCGCAATGTTGCATCTCTCTCGCTATTCTATCGCTACTATAATAATCAGTGTTCCTCAGAGCTATCCCAGTGCATACCACCTCCTTTACGTAGGGCACGTGGTACCCGTCTTGCAATTCAATCCCACCCCTACTCTGTGCAACTCTCCAACCCAAGAGTGAAACGTTACTCTCAAACTTTCTTCTACTCAACAGCTGAGCTCTGGAACTCTCTCCCAGAATCAGTCTTTCCCTCTTCCTATGACTTAAATTGCTTCAAACTCCGTGTGTCCAGGCATTTTGGCTCGAACGTCCCTTGATTTTGGCCCTGTCACTCTTTCAACTATGGGGGAGGCACTCGCTATAGGCAGTTATGCCTTTTGCCTCCCTCAATCACATAGAAAAAAAAAAAAAAAAAAAAAAAAAAGGTAAACCCCTTCAGACTCATATGACGCAGAGGTTGCCAGATTAGCAATAAGAAATAGAGTTCTCTCACTCTTATAATTACCTCTCCAAAATTAGTTTTCTGCCCACAGCTAACTCAAAGACAACTGCAGAGGTTGAAGTAACTAAACTAAAGGTTTCTAAATACCCCTGATGGTAACAAAGGCCTTAAAGTATCCCTAATCGGATCAAAATTGCGTCATATGTCGGAGAGGGTTAATTGAGATACCTCGAAGCCTGTTGTTTACTGGAGACCCTTTTGAAACTAATGTTAAATAATGTTAAAAAAACGTCGCTGCTACAGAAGGTGTTATGGGGGGATGGGCGTTTATATCCATTCATATTTTATCTTTTTATTTAATGATTTTATTTTATTTTATTTATAGTCTCCTTCCTAGACCTCCATCAACCTTATTGAAAACACCTCCAAGACCCCCTTCAAGATAAATTTGTAAATTTTTGGGTAGAAAAATGTCCTGGCCAAAAGACGGTTGCTCCCATGATTACAGGCTCGCTATCGCTCGCCAGGAAAAATCAACACCTAAATGGCACGAAAGATCTTAATATTGACAAAGAAATAAGGCAAAAAGTCTTAAAATCGCCAACTAATGGCTCTAACGTCTTACAATCTGACAACTAATGGGGCTAAACATGAAGGAGAAGGGCTCTAGAAAAAACATCCATCGCCCCTTAAGGAGAGAAGCATGGTAAAATAGAGCAGGCTAAGATGAAACAGTGGGTGAGTAATGACTAGGTGAAACAGAAAATGAGACACAAACTGAAATTGAATATCGGGGTATATAAACAAATATGGAAGAAAAGAAGAAAGCATATAGAGAGTGGTTGGGTAGTAGAGGGAATGAAGATTCCGAGAGACAGAAACAAGCGAGGTACGTGGAGAGTAAGAGGGTGGTGAAGAGAGTAGTGAAGGAAAGTAAGAGAAGAGTAGATGAGGAATTTGGAAGGAATCTGAGTGTAAAATGGAGGGAGAGTAAGAAACTGTTCTGGAAAGAAGTCAAGAAAGTTAGGGAAGGTAGCAAGGGAAACAGTAAGGGTGTGAAAGATAAGAATGGGAGAATGCTAGCCGAGAAGCAAGAGAGAGTCGAAAGATGGAGGGAGTACTTCAGTGAGTTGCTAAATGAAAGGAATGAAGAGCCAGCAAACATAACTGGATATGGTATGGAAGGGAGAAGAAGAGAAGTAGTGGAGGAGGAGGTGGGGATCAGGAGGTCAGAAGTGTGGGAAGCCATGAAAAGAGTGAAGTTGGGGAAAGCACCAGGAACAGATGGAGTGTGTGGGGAAATGTTGAGGTATGGTGGTGAGATAGTGATAGAATGGGTATGGAAAATGTGCAAACTAGCATGGGAGAAGGGCAGTGCACCCGATGACTGGAAGACTGGCATAATAGTCCCCCTATATAAGGGCAAAGGGGAAAGAGGAGTGTGTGGTAACCACCGAGGAATATGTCTTCTAAGCGTAGTAGGGAAGGTATACAGTAGGGTAGTGATTGAGAGAGTGAGAGTGAGAACGGAGAAATGGATAGGCGACGAGCAGGGAGGTTTTAGGAAGGGAAGAGGATGTGTAGATCAGATTTTTACCCTGAATTGTGTTGTGGAGAAGTATCTGGAGAAGAAACAAAAGATGTATGTTGCCTTTATGGACTTGGAGAAGGCCTATGACAGAGTGGATAGAGAAGGTTTGTGGAAAGTACTTAGAATATACGGAGTAGAGGGCAAGTTGCTGAAAGCAGTGAAGAGCATGTATGAGGGTGCAAAGGCGGCAGTACGTGTGGAGAGTGAGCAGAGCGAGTTCTTTGACCTGAATGTTGGTTTGAAACAGGGGTGTGTGATGTCCCCGTGGTTGTTTACTGTATATATGGATGGAGTTATGAAAGAAATACTATCAAGAGCAGTGGATGTTGGTGTATCGCTGAAAAGGGAGGGAATTGAGTGGAAGCTACCTATACTGCTGTTTGCGGATGATACAGTTCTGATGAGTGATAATGAATGGGAGTTGCAGGGTCTGGTAAATGAGTTTGGAACAGTGTGCGAAAAACGGAATTTGAAGGTAAATACGGGGAAGAGCAAGGTTATGGTCTTCGAAAGGGGTGAAGTCACAGAGTGTGAGGTGAAGCTGAACGGTCAGGCTATGGAGATCGTCAACTCTTTTAAGTATCTGGGCAGTGTGTTGAGTAAAGATGGGACTATGGATGAAGAGGTGCGGGAGAGGGTACAACAGGGGAAGAGGGTTGTAGGAACGCTAAAAGCAGTAACAAGAAATAGGGTGGTCAGTATGGAAGTGAAGAAGTCCTTGCATGACAGTGTGGTAATCCCGACACTGACTTACGGAAGCGAAGCATGGACGTTGGTTGAGAGACTCAGACCAAGAGTGAGAGCAGTGGAAATGAATTACTTAAGGAGTGCGTGCGGAGTTACATGGAGGGATAGACAGACTAATGAGGAAGTAAGAAGGAGGTGTGGTGTGGAGGTAGATGTGCTGGAAAGTGTGAAAAGGAACAACTTGAGATGGTTCGGCCATATGGAACATATGGAAAGCGAGAGAATGACTAAGAGGGTGTACGAGAGCGAGGTGGAGGGACAGAGGGGGAGAGGTAGACCGAATATGAGGTGGAAGGATGGAGTGAGGAACTACATGAACGAAGGCGGTGCTGGTTGGGGGGAGGGGCGTCGACTGACTGGGGACAGAGGTGCATGGGGGCGGTTCGTTCGTGGCCACCCCTTCGGGGATCGCGGCGTCAGGCAATAGATAGATAGATAGATAGATAAACAAATACAGTGGAAAAGCAAGGATTATGAATGCATTGAGAAGGAAGAGATTAATGAACAGTGAACAAATATTTTGTTTAGAACACTCGCCCCTCATAAGTTGTTTATTTCAATTACTCGATGTAAATTTTCCTATTCTTTTCAAGTATTTCTTTCTTCCTCCTCAAACATTCCCACATTCACCAACCGGCAAAAATAATTATGTTCTTAAGTAACAAGAGTCTGCAAAGCCTCATTTACAAAACAAGGCCCTAATGTCCTTCATTGTTCCGCATTAACTCAGGATTAATAGGTCATTAACTCGCATTCAACCAAAATTTTTGCTGGGATTTACATGTCACCGACGCTACGAGTGCTGTGTAAACAGTAGACATTTCAAAATGTATTATAGTAGTTTCATTATATTTCAGGTACCAATAGGTGATTTAATTACATTTAAAAACGAATTGTTATATTGTATACAAGATGCTGAACATGCCCCAAATTATACTCCCAGTTTATATATTCAGGCTAACTACAGAGGATATTTAGGAAACAACTCTTGTAGTCATTAGGTTTCATGGGATCTGCCGATCGACAGTGTTGTACCAGAACCAAAGCCTGGCAACCAATCCTTATGTTCTAATTTCCAGATCTGATCTGGTTGCCATTATTAGGAGAGGTGAAGGGACAGTTTTGGTGAGAACATGATAATAGAGATAACTATGTAAGAGTAATTTGTATCTTGTTTAGAAAGAGCAAAAAACAAGATAATCAAATACTGTGATTGGTGTATTGTGAAGGATAAAAAACAGGAACCAATACAATTACATAATAAACAATCAGACACATCGTAGTTGAACAGCATCAGGACTTGCGCACTTGTGTAAATATTACTATGACAGATAAATACAAATGACTGTACCCACATATTGACACTCTTTACTGCCACACACACATACACACTATACTGAATTTCTACACCGCTGTTTCATCATTCCCAATTTTATTATACGTGTACATTGAAATACCAAACATACATAAATACAGATGCAGAGAGAGAGAGGGAGAGAGACAGAGACAGACAGACAGAAAGAGCGAGAGTGAGAAGAGAAGGAGAATGACTGGAGCAAGTGCAATAGAAGCTTATCCATATATGTATTTCAATAGAACGACCGTAGTTGAATCATCTGTATTGTACAACCACTAGGGCAGCACCGGTTAGCATGTTTTGAACAGCAATAGTAATATTAACTTTGCCACTAATAACTACCAGATACTATCATTACCAGCTTACGCTAATATAGTCACTGATACGCTGTTCTATTTTGTCCACCCATCACATCTATTATTCCTGGTTTCATTAGCCACTCTCGGGTCTCCCTTTGATATACTTCCTTAACCCTCCGAATCCGGGGGCCTTCATATGAGGCCGATCGCTGTGTCCGGGGCCATTTTCGTACAGTCAAGTTTCATAATTCAGTAGCTACTGATTGAGACCACCTTGAGCGGTCAATTTTTCTGCAAATTGTAGACCTTTTTGTTGTCTGTAGACTGCCATTGAGATGACATCGCTATGACGCGTGGTTGCCGAGTTATGATGATTTTAGCGGCGATTTTTAGCAGCGCATTTTGCCTCATATGAGGCCTCCCGGATTCCTGCCAATATTTTTGTTTGCCTCATATGAGGCCTCCCGGATGCCGAGGGTTAAGGTGGCGCCACACGAGCAGTGCTTGCGGGGTGTGTTCCAACCAAGAGGGAGGGAGTGTAATGGCGGATAAGTTAAGAAAAACAGAGTAAGTATGAACCTAATCCTCTAAAACAATATATATATACATATATATATATATATATACCGGTATATATATATATATATATATATATATATATATATATATATATATATATATATAAACTGATATTGAATAGAATTTTATTATAATTAGGTGTTTTGAAAATAAATTTATGTTTTATCTTATATTTTATCTTGTTTTTTCTTTCTTTTCATATTTAGTAAAAACAGGTATTTGTCGATTCTTCTAATGTGGATAAACTAGGAGGTCTATATATAAATGCAGCAGAAACAAAAGGTGAGTTATACAATATGTACAAAACAACATTTTATTTATACACGAATGATAAGGTCTCACACAACGAGACTTCAAGCTATCATCAAATCAAGAGTTAGGAACACAGAATACAATAACAATTTGTGTCTCACTTACGCTGAGAGTAATCCAGCTCGCTCTCACAAACACCTCATCCTCCTATCTACTTTACTACACTAAACATACATACCACATCTCTGTCTTTCACATATAAACAAATATTTGTTTAACCCTTGTCTAGCGGGGGGTTTTGGGCTTATTTGGGCATATTCAGGCCCTCCTGCATGATAAATCAAGTATCTGCATGAAAAAAAAATATATTTAGCAAAAAACTAGGCGCTAAAAGCTTCAAAATGAGACCAGAACGAGCTACGTAGCACTCGTTGTTCTCATACAGTGATACCAGTAACATGGGAGTTTAGCGTATAGCGGCATACTTTTCCCAGCTATGCTCACAACTGGCTACACTGCCGGCCTCTCGAGAACACAGGGAACATAAGTTAATGGGCGGCGGTAAGTCCTGGGAGTCTGCTGTCTGGCCCGCTGCGCTCCCGGCCATTTGCACTCGATTTTAACCCTGTAAAAGCCTTTATAATGCTCCTAATTTGCTGCAAACTGGAACCGGACTTAAGTCCGACCCCGATCTTTAAGGGTTAAATGATGATGAACATAAGACCAGCCTCGGAGTTCCCAGAGGGGAGGGGGGGGGGGGGGGGACCATAAATACCCAAACGCCCACCCGACCTTTCCCTGACGATGCTTCTAAATATGAACATAAGAACAAAAGAAAATGGGAGTCTGCAGAAAGCCGATTGGCCCAAAGAAGGCAGATCCCTCTCTTACCCAACTCCAATTATAAGGCCTTATAAGCTGGGCTTATAAAGCCCAGCTCACTAACACCATTAGGACTAACCTCACCGAAACGGTCAGAGGTCAGAAAACGGGGGTCTACAGAGCGCCAATTGGCCCACACTTGACAGATCCCCCTCACACCCAACTCATCTCGTCCATATGCCTATCTAATTTTATCTTAAAGCTCCCTATCGTTCTTGATCCTACTATTGCACTTGGTAGCCTATTCCACCTATCTACAACTCTGTTACCAAAACAATATTTGCCATTATCCTTTCTGAAACAAAATTTATCTAATTTGAAACCATTTGTTCGAGTTCTTTCGCTATCACTGAGCTTTAGTACATTTTTCATGTCCCTTTATTAATCCCACTAACCCACTTGAACACCTCTATCATATCATAAATGCTCTGGACCTCAGCCTGTCAGTCTTACTATCAAGTTTTCCAACATTCGCGACCTTTCCTCTAATTTTACCTCTGTAGAACACCATCTCTCTTCCTACAAACCTGACCTTCTTTTCCTCACTGTAACTCAGGTGTCTGAAGCAACTGCCAGCAGCCTCTTCTCTGTATCCTCCTACTTTCTCTATCCTCATTTCAAAGCCAAAGGCGGATGTTGTGCATACGTGCACAACAAACTCACTTGCTCTCGTGTTCCCGATTTCGACGCCTCTGAATTCTCAACTCTATTGCTCAAACTATCCTGTCATTCTCATGCTAAATATTTCTATGTTGTCTGTCTTTCCCCTAACTCTACCGACTTTTCAAAATTCTTTGACTATCTAAACTCCAAAGTGGAACACATTCTATCCATTTCTCCTTTCTCAGAAATCTCCATCTTAGGAGATTTCAACGTTCACCACCGCCAATGGCTCTCCTCTCATACTACTGACCAACCTGGTGAACAAGCCAACATCTTTTCTATCATAAATGACCTAGAGCAGTTGGTTCAGCAACCAACCCGTATCCCGGATCGCTTCGGAGATCGGCCCAACATGCTTAACTTAATTCTAACTTCTAACCCTTCTTCTTATACTATCGATCTTTTCTTTCCTTTGGGCTCCTCCAACCATAAACTTATTTCTGTCACCTGTTCAATCTCTCCAGTATGGCCACCTGATCCTTCCAGCCGGCGGCGCTTGTGGACCTTTGGCGGTACCGACTGGGAGGCTCTCCGGCAGTACTTCTTTGATTTTCCATGGAATGATTTTTGCTTCCGTGCTGAACGCATTGTCGAGGTAATCCTATCAGGCATGGAGGCATACATTCCATTTTCTTTCTCTCAGACTAATGCAATTTTGTTTTGGTTTACTCACGCTTGTTCTACTGCTGTCCGCAATAAGGAAGAAGCATTCAACGGCACCGACGCCTTAAAACTTAAGAATCTCATTCTTCCTATGTTTCTGCCCAGAATCAAGCCAAATCTGTCCTTCGATTTGCCAAATATTCTTTCATCAATAAAAAGTGCACTGCACTATCCAACTCTAACTCTTTCCAAGCTTCCTGACATCTAAAAATTTTCTTCCTTGTCTTTCTCTCCCCTTTTCCACTCTGATGGCACAACCATCACTTCTTCCTCTGACAAAGCTGAACTCTTCGCTCAATCTTTTGCTAGAACCTCCACCTTGGATGATTCGACTGCTATTCCCCCCTCTCCCCTACTTATGCCTAATATCCTAATCTCTTCTAAATATGTACTTTCTACCCACTCTGGGTATATGTTCCGGATGGTGTTCCCTCTGTTGTAATAATAAACTGTGCTCCCATGCTGATCCCCTGCCTAGGCAAACCCTTTCGTCTCTGTCTCTCCTCTAGCATCTTCTCTTTTTTTTTGGAAGTGTGCTCTCATTCAACCTGTCCCAACCTGTGATTGCTTTCAACCCTCCAACTATCGTCCAATTGCTCTCATCTCTTGTATCTCTAAAGTTTTTGAAATTTTCTTACTTCCAAATTTCTTAAGCATTTCTCTTCTCATAATCTACTCTCAGATCGCCAGTATGATTTCCTTAATTAAGGGTCGCGCTATAGGTGATCTTCTCTCATACCCTTACTAACTCTTGGTCATCCTCCTTTCGGTACTTCGGTGAGACCGTTTTTATTGCGCTAGACATATCAAAAGCCTTCGACAGAGTATTTCTAAACTACCCTCCATCTGTGCCTTTGTCTCTAATTTCCTTTCCGGCCGTTCCATAGCTGCTTCACTTCCTCATCCTGACAACTCCGGTGTTCCTCTGGGTACTGTCCTATTTCCAATTATCTTTCTAATTTTCATAAAGGGTCTCCTCAACTGTACATAAGGACCTAAGAACATAAGAAAATGGGAGTCTGCTGAAAGCCGATTGGCCCAAACAAGGCAGATCCCTCTCACACCTAACCCTAATGATAAGGCCTTATAAGCTGGACTTATACAGTCCAGCTCGCTAACACCATTAGGACTAACCTCACCGAAACGGTTAGAGGTCAGAAACTGGGGTCTACAAACCGCCGATTGGCCCACACCTGACAGATCCCCCTCACACCCAACCCATCCCGAGAAGGTAAGGCTGTGTCGATTGTGGGCGACTTCATGGTAAGACATTTAGTTAGGGCTACCCGCACTAAACTTAGGAAGATTGTGTGTCTGGCTGGCCATGGAGTTGGGAGGGTTTTAGAGAAGATGGACCACATCTTGGAAGATAGTAGAGATAACCCCATTATCTGTCTCAGAGCCGGGAGTAACGATGTTGGTAAAGGTAGAAGTTAGGAACTGCTGAAGCAGTATCGGGATGTGTTAGACAAGGTTAGGATGAAGGGAGGGATCCCTGTAGTACATTGTATCCTACCCAGAAGAGGAGTTCCCAAGGAATGGACATCCAGGACGATTTATTTTTATTTTTTTTATATGTGATTGAGGGAGGTAAAAGGCAGAACTGCCTATAGCGAGTGCCTCCCCCATAGTTGAAAGAGTGACAGGGTCAAAATCAAGGGACGTTCGAGCCAAAATGCCTGGACACACGAAGTTTGAAGCAATTTAAGTCATAGGAAGAGGGAATGATTGATTCTGGGAGAGAGTTCCAGAGCTCAGCTGTTAAGTAGAAAAAAGTTTGAGAGTAACGTTTCACTCTCGGGTTGGAGAGTTGCACAGAGTACGGGTGGGATTGAGTTGCAAGATGGGTACCACTTGCTCTACGTAAAGGAGGTGGTATACACTGGGAAAGCTCTGAGGAACACTGATTATTATAGTAGCGATAGAATAGCGAGAGAGATGAAACATTGTGGCGGAGAGAGAGAGAATGCAGAGAATGTGATTGGTATCAATTGCCGGTTGGAGAAATATTGCAAAGAAACAGCAATACCATTCTTGATAACTGGGATCGTTTCTATGGGAGTGATTGGATGTACGCAAGGGATGGGGTTCATCTTTCACTGTTAGGGATTTCCACATTAGGTAGTTCTTTAGATAGGGTGGTTGTGGGGTTTTGAACAGAAATATTGAGAGTGTAAAAGAGAGGTTAAATGGAAAATGATAAGCGTCAGGCGAAAGCAATAAGGATATTCAGTCTCATGCTAAAAATAATTACTATACCTGTATTGCTAATGATAGTAGTGATGGTGCAATGGAAGATGGAAATTTAGTTAGAAATAAAGGTAAATTACAGTAGGTATAAATAAAAAAATGTAAATTGAGAGTATATTACACAAACTGTAGGAGTCTATGTAACAAAATGATCGAACTTAGAGCACTTGTTAGAAAAGAAAATATAAACATTATAGCGCTAACTGAAACATGGATTAATACAGAAACCAGGCATTTTTTTAGCAGAATTTGATATACCAGGATATAGTTTGCTTAAATATGACCGAAGAAGTAGGAGGGGCGGCAGTATAGGAGTGTTTGTCACGAGTACATTAAAAAGCTGTTTCAAATCAGGTATTAGACTAAATAATGATAATGAAAGTGTTTGTGTAGAGGTTAACAAAGGTAGTGACACCATAGTTATTGGAGTTATGTATAGACAGCCAAATATGAGTAGATATGACGGAACGTCATTATGGGAGGAACTTAAAATGGCATCAAGGTTTAGCAATGTGTGCATTATGGGGGACTTTAATTTTCCAAATATAGATTGGCAGCATCAAATAGGCGACTCTGATTCTGAGGAGTTTATTGAGGTAGTACAAGATAGTTTTTTATTTCAATTCATAAATACGCCGACTACAGGTAATAATATTCTCGATTTAGTTTTCAGTATCAATGAACATATGATACACAATGTAGAGATAGGGGACCACCTAGGAAATAGCGACCACAATGCGGTATATTCACACCTCAGGTTTTAATGTAGGTAGAGGTGAATCGTTTCTCATGAAGTGCCGGTCTCATACACGTTGTGTGAGCTCTAGACCTCTGTCATGGCAGCTTTTATGTCCTTCTGGCTTGGTTGCTGGGATGGTGGTCACTAAGGCTATTTATAATGGTGGCATTATAGTTTTGTTCTTGTACTACGAGGAATTTTGTATTTGTCATTACAAAATGCGCAGGAATCATATTTAATGCAAATATTTTTCATTAACGTTTTCCATCTATCTATCTATTACCAGACACCATGAGGGTAGCCATACACAAACCCCCCCCCCCCCCCCCACTGGTCCTATCTATTACCAGACACCATGAGGGTAGCCATACACAAAACAACCCCCCCACTGGTCCTATCTATTACCAGACACCATGAGGGTAGCCATATACAAACCCCCCCCCCCCCCCCCCCCCCCACTGGTCCTATCTATTACCAGACACCATGAGGGTAGCCATACACAAAACAACCCCCCCACTGGTCCTATCTATTACCAGACACCATGAGGGTAGCCATACACAAAACAACCCCCGCACTGGTCCTATCTATTACCAGACACCATGAGGGTAGCCATACACAAAACAACCCCCGCACTGGTCCTATCGCCCGTGCGAAGGACAAACCGTACCATTGTATTCAAGGACTTGCAGGATTTCTCATTCAACTTAGGGCCCGTCCGACTCCAAAGCCCTCTATGTATCTTTTAGCCATATGTTTTCAACAGTGGTGGATGGCCAGTCCGTCCAACAACTTGCTTCGTTCTTAGGTGAGCAGTAAGAATAAGGTTTACTCCCCTAGACGGGTTGCCGACCAAGGGTGACGAGTCCCATCCATCCGATGTCATATCCATCCGATTCCTACAATTATACAACCGTAGTCCACTCCCTCTCAAACATTTCAGTTCCAAAAGAACCTTTTGAAAACAAAACATTAAAAGTGTTCAAATACAGCAACACCACTTTTTGTTCTTTCTTTTTGATAAATCTAAGAACATTATAATCAACTTTCAAAATAAGCTTAGTAGTCCCTATGTGTTGTCCAAAGATGGAATGAACAAACACAGTAATGCCGCTTTAAGGTTTTCTCTGAAGGGTAGTAAAACTGTTGTGGCCCGAGTTGAGTTGGTGAAAATATACAGAGGCGAGCATTCCTGTTGGTATGAGGCAGCAGGGGAGGTGCAGTTATTAAGGCCGGAAGAGGCAGGAAAGGTAAAGCAGGAGAACAGGCAGGTAGTAATAAATAAGGCAAGAAAAACAACGGGGTTCGGTAGGATAGAAGGGTAGGCAGGAGGTAGTTATTATGAACAAACATGTGTTATTGAAAATAGAGAAAACAAAGGGTAGTGAGAATACTAATATAGCAAGGTTAAATAGTTTTAGCAGGTTGAAGGTCGTATCATAAATTGACAGCTAAGGCAAGATAAAAAACATGCATGATATGAAAGAATTATCGACAGAATTATGGTCAAATATTATTAATAGTGGAAGAAATGCTTGACAGAAAGGGGGATCTTTAGAGACAGTAAATGTAAATAAACCTATGTAGGCATGAACGTCAAATAGAGTTAGCTCACATTAATTACAACTAGAATAAATATTTGCATAGCATTAACATTTTACACAATGATGAGTAAGTGAAATAGTTTACAGTGAGATAACCAGGATGAGACTGGGTAAACATTAACACTCGCTGAAGGTTGGTATACTGATATAAGGAGTAAAGCCAAGTAAGATATACCAGGATAAGGTGAAACATTTGGTAAATGAAGGTGAATCAGGGAATATAGCACAGAAATAGGAAGGCAGGGTACGCAGTGGAAGAAGGTGGGGGAAGGATGGCTACGGAGGGAGATATACAACAAAAGAGTATTACATTCAAAACACATTTGCAATTTATTTGAGTTGATACCAATGTTTTGGGAACCAAACTGTTTGAAATTTACCCCGAGAATAGCCTCAGTCATTATTGCCCCGGAACTGATGTTTGTTTATTGCAATCAATGAATACGAAGATAGAGTCCAGACTTTCTTCTATTCAACTGCTGAGCTCTTAGCTCTCTCCCAGAATCAGTCTTTCCCTCTTCCTATGACTTAAATTGATTCAAACTCCGTGTGTCCAGGCATTTTAGCTCGAACGTCCCTTGATGTTGGCCCTGTCACTCTTTCAATTCTGGGGAGGCACTCGCTGCAGGCAGTTCTGCCTTTAGTCTCCCTCATTCACGTATAAAACAAAAGTCTTGTGTGATGTACTATGAATCAAAACATAAGTATTTTACATCGTGTGATACAATATTTTGTGTTCTAGGCATGCAAAAGGATGCATGCATTCTTTTAAGTTAAATTACCTCTGTTCTAGTCGAGCATAACCCTGCTCAGTCTGAATAAGGATAAAATCAATGCAAACTCCATTATGTTTAAGGAGGGATATTGAGACAACGCCTGCCCTTGGCACAGTTTTTTGGAACAGTGACTGCTCATATCACATGCCTGTGATACATATATGCTGTGGTAAGCCATATGTATGTCCTACCTCTATTGTACAAGCCATTGTTATGCTTACTTTGTAAGCATACTACTATGCCTACAGGGTAAGCCCATGTACTCTAAGTAAAACTTCTTTCCTCAGCTGTTCAAAGAGTACGAGCTATATAAATTTAAAATAATTGTTGTGATAATATGCTGTCTCTGTTTTTATCCTTGGGGTGATGTGGTAGTTTTTTACATAGGAATGTCCCTCCACCAGTCTTAAAATTCGGCAGTACGTCATTGATGAAGGAGTCACTGTGAAAATATAGGTTTGATCCCCAAAGGGATTAGAGAAAACATAATTGTTATACAGTGACTCCGGAGTCAATGGCGAGATCACCCTCCCTCCACCACTTCCTATCCCTATCTTCCTTTCGTAAGGTATTAGAAGTACGTTCAGAGTAGGGTGACACCGTGAGCGGCGAGGAGACAAGCGCGGGATGAGAAGGGCAACACCAGGCTTAATATTATATAATTTTAGCATCTTATATTTTATCATCAAAGTAGCATCCGATTCATGATGTTATACAGGTAATTAATCGTGCCGCTTATGATTAAAGTATTTGGTTCTTGATGACAAACAGAATGTTCCCTATGAAAGGATTCCCTGGTGGTCAGAGCATCAAATATGAATATTGGCAGTATACGTCATGGACTCCAGAGTCACTATATAAATATCAATTGTCTTACCATCCCATCGGGGATCAAACCTATATTCTCAATTACATGACATACTGATAGATGATTACTCAATTACATGAACTTAAATTATTAAATTATAATGAAAATGTATGTATCATTTATGTAAAAAACAAAACAAACAACAAAAACAATTATGTATTAATCTCTCTTGAATAAAAAAAATCCATCTTATTAGTATATCTTCCCTAGCAACTCAGATTCGTTGACTCAATATAAACGTGTTCTGTTTAAGTTTCAGTATTATGTGTGCACAATTAAGCTTTTCAGTATGTAATTGAGCTATGTTTGACTCCTCTTGACTATCCAACCTCATCAGGTCCCATCAAGCATCGCCGTGAGCAAATATTAACCGTGTACTACCACCCTAAAGTAATCCATTAATCATACTGTCTACTGTTTAACATACTTTACCGACAGTGCATGACAATTATAACATGTTAATCTAGTCACTTGAAATGAGAGAGATTCTTTAATATTTTAAAATGAACTTGCTCACACTGCCAATAAGACATGCATTCCCTTAGAATTTGTTTATGCTATATTTTTTAATTATTTCACTTATGATAAAGATAGATAATTGGCTGATACAGATCCTGATAACTTTTTGATCAACAGTTAACGATTATTTTCCAAATTCTGATGACAGCAACCTTTGTAGTTTTCTATATTTATTAATTTATCTCCAACACCAAACACCTTCCAAAGAAATTGATGAAAGTAAGCATGTGATCCACCGGGATTCGAACCTAGGTTACCACATACAGATTTCAAACACTCTAACCATTACACCATCAAGGCAGTTATAAGCATAGCACATGACTACGATTATTATCCATTTATCGAGTATTGGACAATAATCTAATCATGTACTACACCCACTGCACTTATGAATAGCCTATGGTTAAGTGAAAGGGAAGAATACTCATGGGGCACAGATCATATCGACCGACCTGGCTTATCAGGATGTTCTTTTCTTGTATCTCGTAATATTGGTAGGCTTCCTTTGCACTTTTGACGAATTATTCAGTGCTAGACCCCTCGTAACCATTCCTTCGATACAATAGGCTTCTGTGAGAGTAAACTTACTAGTGACATAGAAACAATCTATACAATCCCAAATTACACTCTATACACGAACAACTTGTCAAGCGGTGGTGTTGCACTTTGCATAATCAATAGTTACACAACATTTGAGCGAAAAAATGTAACCATCCAAAATGAGTGCATAGACACATTGTTGTATTGAAATATGAAACAAAAAGCTGAAAACATAATTGTAGGTATCCTATACAGAACACCGTATACACACAATGACCTATTGTTAACTAAATAACATGACACTATTTACAATTAATTAATACAATACTATGTGTTGCATCCTTGGTGACATTAACTTGGATCTCTTTAAGAATGACACTAAATTAACAGTTGCTGATTTACTTGCCACATGTTATTCCATGTTATAACCTACTAGAGTAGGCTACCATTGTTGATCACATATGGATAAACAATTGATTCCAAAATATAAAAGAATGAAATTGCTTACATTTCCGATTATTTTCCTGTACTTTTAATATTTTGTTCTTTCACCCATGGGGAGGTGTGGTGGAGTGGTCTTGCCACTGGCCTGGTAATTCAAAAGGTCCCGGGTTCAAATCCCGATGTATCAATGGGAAGATATTATTGGGATGGAATTTGTGCTGTACCTAGTATCAGTGCATTACCACAAGCCCACCGAAACGTCAATAAAATACCCTCATTGTTCCCTGATTAAATAGCACTGTATGAATATTCCCATATTCAAAATATGCTACAGGGGTGCAATGCCTGGTGAGTTATCTGCTCAACAGGTGGCGTTGTGTGTGTGTAAGTGTGAGAGTCCGAGTGTAGGGGGTGAGACAGTGAAGCACGGGAACGAGGTGGCTTCAGAGATGGGGTCGTTTCGGGCCATGAGTGAGCACCTTGCCTCATGTGAAGGCAAGATGGCAGGTGCTCGTTGTACTCTACGTGCTTCACATGTCTCACTCCCTAGACTGGAACAAGACCTCACGGGCTTCACTGTTCATTGTATAGCGGTGAATGTTAAGGCTCTCAGCCTATGCCCGAGAGGAAGTAAGTTGGAATATAGAAAAAAAAAAAAAAACAAAAAAAAAAAAATATATATAGAGATGGATGATTGTTTAAAACTATAATATAGGAAACTACACAATGCAAATATAGTTAAAATTAAAAGATGCTTGGACAATGTCTCTAGGGGCCTTGTTTTAGTTTCCAAAGGCCCCAACATCTTATATTGTAACTTTTTAAATATTTTTAATGCCTGATACAACACACATTTCCCGAAAATATCTAAAGTAAATAAATCAAAACACATTTCGAAGCCGTATAACCCAGCTGTTGGAAAAATAATAACTTTAGAGGAAATTTGCCCGGAGACCAACTAAGTACAGGGAGTAATGTCGTAGAATAAGAAACAAGGTCACTTAAATTATTACAAATGCAAATTGATATGAAAACAAACTTTACCAATACTCGGTAGATTGCCGGAGGACGTGGAGTGTAATTAATTATCTTTTGAACAAACAAAAACTACAAAAATTAGCGATACATGTCTTATGAATAACAAATAGACAACAAATTCTAACGACATTGCAAATTATTCTAAAAACTATTTTGTTAACCCTCTCGCTCTTGCTAAAAGTTTAGCGTAAGTTTGTGCCCCTACTGTTCACTCTCAAGTGCTATTTGCAATACGGCGAGACAATAGATGGATGTTATCACTCTGTTTTAACCCACACTAATTGCCTCTACATGCAATGTATTATACATTCAGAGATGAGCAAGATCCATATTATCATAAAACCGGGGAAAAATCCCATTTGATCAAATTATCACATTGGTGGTGATGAACATTGAAATCACCCAAGATGGAGATTTCAGAGATGGGAGAGATGAATAGAATGTGTTGTACATAGAAGTAAGATAGTCAGTAAAAATAGGGGAGAGATAAACAACACAGATATATTTAGTTAGATAGTGACAAGATAGTTAAAGCCAGAGAGTTGAGAATTCAGAAGAGTCAAAATTGGTAACCCGAAAGACGACTTCCACCTTTGGCTTTGAATTGAGGATGGAGATAATAGTAGGATACAGTGAAAGGTCTGTTGTCTATTGCTTCGCTGAACTGGGTTTCAGTGAGGAAAAGTAAGACAGGTTTGGTAGACGAGAGATGGTGTTCCACATAGACTCTAGGCAAAGATTACGGAATTCATGGCTGAGGCAAGTCGGCCAATCATGCGATAGAATACTTGACATGGGCCAGGCAGATGCCTGAAATTTCGCCCGGGAGGATCCCCCATAGTGGAGTCGAAGGGTGAGTATGGCTACACGCTGTCGTCACGGTGCATGGCCCCATTGATTGATTGATTGATAGCGCTACAAGGCTAATCATGAATGTATCTGTTCGAAAATAGCTATTGCCAACATTAATCAACTAAGCCCACACATTTATTTTATAATATTATATTCCACTTTCAAAAGACCTCCAGTAGTCTCAATGTTAAGTTCGACGATGAAGGATGAGACGAACATAAGAACTGATGCCTTTTTGGGCTCTTTCAAGAGATATGAAAAATTTCCTTGGCCTGAAGGGTAGCCGGTAAAAATATGAAGAGGCGAGTATCGCTATTGGCATGAGGAAACTGCAGGAGAGGCGCAGTTATTAAAGCCGGCACAAAGAAAAAAAAAAAAAAAAAAAAGAGGTAGGCAGGCAATGAAGGCAGGGAGTGGTGAGAGGGGAAGGCATTCCATACCAAGGAAGGGAAAGAATGTTAATGGAAGGAGAGAAGACGGGATAGTCAGGAAAATAGGCGCAGTCAAGTTTCACACACACACACACACACACATATATATATATATATATATATATATATATATATATATATATATATATATAGTATGTGTATTTCTAATGTTGTTTATTGGAGTACCAATCTTTCCTACTTACACGCACCGTTATGTAAAAAATCCTGCAGGAACAATAATGTACCGTGTTATCATGTTTCCCTTACTTCCTTCATTCCAGCTGCCTCCAAGCCCTTCCATGAAACGTCTTGAGAGATTCTCAAAGAGGCCATCAGGGAAATCTCTTGAAAGGCAGATGTTTTCGCTTCAATGGATAAATTTGAGAAGCTTTGTATCATGTTCTTTGCATATTCTTGAAATGTGTATAGTTGTTGTTTTGTGTGAGCAAGTGGGTACATACAGTATGTGTCTCTTTGTGTAAACATGTAAAAACTTTGCACCGTTTTGATTTGATTTGTTTTATTAGACAACTTTACATAACTTCAAAACTCAATTTTAAAAAATCACCTTGAACACCATACCAAATTTCGTCTGTCGATGCTCTTTCTTCATTGTGTTATCATGACTAGTAATTCCGTCGGATTCTCAACGAGTGACGCCACCAAATGCATATTTGTTACACGCTCCTTTCGTAAATGTCAATTTTTTGTTATTTTTAAACTTACTGTACATTCATCATTTTTACCTTGGGATAGAAATTTGTGCATGATGGAACTAGTAGCTGAATTGGGAGTTAAGTTCCATGCTTAACGCCCTTCTTTGTTCGGCCTTCCTCATTGCAGTTAGGCTATATTAAAACTACTCGGTTATTATACACGCGTGTGTTATTGACATTAAATTTGTGTGCAATTGTAATTTTGGTATCAATTTTAACTTTAAATATGTTGAATTAGTGGATTTTTTAAGATTTTAAATATTGACAATGCAACTGAACATTATATCCCGAAGATGCCCCATTGTAGGCGAAACGTCAACAATATATACAATAAAATAAGGAAAGACTCGGTGATTTAGTGTTTGAACACCCACCTAATGTTAGAACAACTATAAGGAAAATTGAAAATATACCTAAGCAAATTAATAACTGTGAAAATGTCATATTCAACTCTACTTGCATATATATATATACCGGTATACTGTACTGTATATATATATTTTTTTTTTTGCTTCAATATTCCAACTACTCCCTCTCAGGCATATGCTGAGAGCCTGTACATTCATCCGTTATACATTGAAAGGTAAAGCCCGTGAGGTCTCGTTCCAGTCTAAGGAGTGAGACATGTAAAGCACTTTCAGCTGCAACCAGCCCCTGCCATATTGCCTTCGCAGGATGCATGGGGTTTGATTGCTCACTCACAGTTCGAAGCAGTCCCATCTCTGAAGCTGTTTCGCCCCAGTGCTTCACTGTCTCACCTCCTAGACTTGGGCCCTCACTCTCAGAACGCCACCTATTGACCAATGGACTCACTACTAGGCATTGCCCCCCTGTAGCTTATTTTGAATATGGGAATATTCATAGAGTGCTATTTAATCAGGGAACAATGAGGGTAATTTGTTGGCATTTCGATGGGCTTTGTGGTAATGTGGTAATGTGGTAATGTTTTCGGTTAGGATAGGCTATTAACCCCTGGTGGCCTATTTCTGTTTAAATAAACAAAATTGTTTTCGGTTCGGCTATCACTGCGTATTCAAATTTAATTTTGTTTTGTTTTAATTTTCGGTTAGGCTATCACCGCTGATAACCTATTTGTGTGTATTTCAAAAAAATGTGTTTTCGGTTAGGCCTATTTAAGTAAGTGAAGTGTTTTTAAAGTGAGTTTAGTGTTTTTAAAGTGAGTTTAGTGTTTTTAAAGTGAGTTAAGTGTTTTTAAAGTGAGTTTAGTGTTTTTAAAGTGAGTTTAGTGTTTTTAAAGTGAGTTAAGTGTTTTTAATTGAGTGAAGTGATCTGAAGAAAGTGATCGTCACCATGCCTCGTGCCTGTACGAACTGCGCCGGTAGGTTTGGTGCTTCCATGTTTGCTCCTGCCGATCCACAAGTCTGCCGACTCTGCCAGCAACGAGAGGATTTGACAGCAAAATTGGATGAAGCCCACAACAAGATCAACGCCCTCACCAGGAAGCTGGAATCACTCCAAGAGTTTGTAACACTCAACGTTGGAGTATCACTAACTCCAATTGTTTCAACTCCAGCATCCACCACCGCCCCAACGTCATCTGCCAACAATCCAACACCTGCAGTAGACACTGCAGCAGATGCTTCTGACGAACCTGAGCCGACATCAAACCAGGACAGCCGCCCTGTTCACCTTAGTCTCTCCCCCACTCCTCGTGCAAGAAGCCTGCTAGCACGAACAGAACCAACCCCTCGCCCCCGTTCTAACCACTCCTCTCCCCGACCTGTACGTAGAGTCCCGCCACCACAGGTTTCCGGATTTACACCAGTGAGGAACGGTGCACGGCCAACGCAGAAAAGGTCTCATCTACCAGTCACAATGTCAAACAGATTTGAGATATTGGTAGAGATGGAAGACGAACCAGAAGAGACCAGGCTCGTTGGGGATTCCATCCTACGAGGACAGGTCAAAGAGTTCTGCGACAGAGTACCAAATCAACGAAAAAGATTTTGCATCCCAGGAGCTGGACTGGACGACATTGTGGAAGCCTTCGAAGATACCACAAAGGATGCAAATGAAAATACCCTTTTGTCATCCATGCTGGTTCAAATGACGTCATGCGCACCAGATCCGAAGAGCTGATGGAGAAATATCGCAAGATGATCCAGCACTACAAAAACAAGTCAAGGAATATCATCATCTCAGGCATTCTCCCCAAGATCGACGCACCTGATAAATTCTACGACAAGGCCTTCAGCACAAATAGCCGACTAAAATATTTGTGTCTGAGGGAAGAAGTTGAATTCATCAACCTCTGGGACAACTTCTACAACCAGCCTACTCTGTTCCGCAAGGATGGCACTCATCTAAACCCTGTGGGTTCAGCACGCATGGGTCGTCTCCTACACGAAGCAGTCCGCAGCCATGGATCAAAAAACGCCATCAGAGAAGAAGCAGCAGTGACATAAATCATCCAACGCCAAGAAAAAAACAGAGGCAACCGAGAACCATCAGCAATAAGGACCGAAGACAGCGAGGACCGAGGACAGCCATGAACATAAATGTAGATCCGACAAGAACCAAAAATATTATTAAAGAGCGTTCCGTGAGTTCTAAAATAACAAATTTAAAGGTTTTCTATGCAAACGCTCGTAGCATACGCAATACATTTTCAGATTTAGAGGAGCTAGTGTTTACAGAAAATTATGATGTGATTGGCATAACAGAATCTTGGCTCAATACAGAAGATAGAGACTTTTTAGCAGAGTATTCACTTCCCGGTTATGTAATGTTTGAGAAAAGCCGAATAAATCGAAATGGAGGTGGCGTTTTACTTTATATCAAAGAAAGTCTTAACCCTACCCTCTTGTCAAAACCTCAAATTGTGAACGTCGACGCATCTTTTGTGCTAATAAAGAATAATAAAGGTACAAAAATAATACTTGCATTAATATACAGACCTCCAGCTCAATCAGTGCAAACTGACCGAGAAATTTATGAACAAATTGCAGATGTAAGTAACTCACAAGATACCGTAATTTTTGGCGACTTTAATTTACCTGTGACCAAGTGGGGCGATACTCTTACTTCACACTCCGGACATGACTTGTATACGAACTTGCAAGAGAGTTCGCTTTATCAATTTGTTCGAACGCCGACCCGTGGTAATAACGTTCTTGACATTGTACTTGCAACAAAAGAAGAATTAATAGAGAATTTGAATGTTGGTGATGAATTCAGTAACAGCGACAATCGTACGATAACTTTCACTTTAAAGTTTACTAGTAACGAACCAAATAGTAGCATCGAAAAAGTCCCTAATTTCAAGAAAGCAAACTTCCATAAACTTAGAGCTATGTTTAAAGAAACTGAATGGAGCTTTTTAATTAACAATAATGACATAAATACATCTTGGAAGTTATTCGAAACCACTTACCTAAAAGCAGTGCAAGACTGCATGCCATCGAAAATACGGCGTCCAGGCCATAATAATAAGCCCAAATGGTGGAATAAAGATATTTCAAACTGCCTGCTTGCTAAAAAATTTGCTAATGATAGATTAAAATCCTCACAAAATGACGAAGAATGGGTGAAATTTGTAGAGCTACGACGCAAAGCCAAAAAGTTAATTAAGCAAAGTAAAAAGACCTTAGAGTTACATATTGCGAATCAAAGTAAAACAAACCCGAAAGAATTCTATAGTTATATCAGAAAGAAAAAAGTAGTTACTTCAACTGTTGGACCGTTAGTCAATGAAAATGGAGAATACACCAAAGACGAAGTACAAATGAGTAATGCCCTCAATACCTTCTTTGCATCAGTTTTTACAACAGAAGACCTCAGTGATATCCCTACACCATCGCCGATTCAGATTGATAATTCAGATGTTCTAAGCAATATCACCGTTACAGAGAGAGAAGTATTGAATTGTTTAGATAAACTCAAGGTAAATAAAACGCCTGGACCTGATACAATCTCGCCTAGAGTTCTGAAGGAAGCTAAGGATGAGCTCTCCAAACCACTGACATTACTATTCAATAAATCCTTGCAGTCTGGAACTATGCCTGATCAGTGGAAGCTAGCCAACGTAACACCGATATTCAAAAAAGGCAGCAAATCCCTACCCAGTAACTATCGTCCAATTAGCTTAACCTCAGTTGTATGTAAAATGCTAGAAACGGTCATACGAGACAGACTCGTAAATCACTTAGAGGAAAATAACATACTTAAAGATACTCAACACGGCTTTCGTAAAAAACGTTCCTGTTTAACAAACCTCTTAGACTTCTTCCACGATATCCTCAACCTCTACGATGAGAGTAAAGCTGTAGATATTATATACCTTGATTTTCAAAAGGCCTTTGACAAAGTTCCCCACAAACGTTTACTGCTAAAACTAAAAGCGCATGGAATACAAGACGGTGTGTTGAAATGGATAGAAAATTGGCTCAGCGACAGAAAGCAAAGAGTAGTCATAAACGGTAAGGCATCTAAATGGACCAATGTAAGTAGCGGGGTACCCCAGGGATCGGTACTAGGACCAATTCTCTTTCTAATTTACATCAACGACATAGATGAGGGCCTCACCTGTACAATCTCAAAATTTGCTGACGATACAAAAATTGCAAATAGCGTACTCTCAAAAGAACAAGTTGACGATATGCAACACAATCTAGATAAATTGTCATGTTGGGCCCAAATTTGGCAAATGAGTTTCAATGCGGATAAATGTAAAGTACTACATATCGGATACCTAAATGAGAAAGCAAACTATTCGATGAATGGCACTCAGCTTAAGAATGTAAACAGAGAAACCGATCTGGGAGTAACAATATCGAGTAACCTAAAACCGAGTCAACAATGTTCAGAAGTTGTTAAGAAGGCAAACAAAATAATTGGCTTTATAGGCAGGTCATTTGAGCATAAATCCAAAGAAGTTATCCTAACCCTTTACAATTCCTTAGTCCGCCCTCTTCTGGAATACTGCGTTCAATCCTGGTGCCCTAATTACCAAAAAGATATAAACAAGCTAGAACGAGTTCAACGTAGAGTTACCAAAATGATACCTAGCCTAAAGAACAAACCATACGAAGAGCGTCTTAGAGAATTAAATCTATTTCCTTTAACCCAGCGCAGATTAAGAGGTGACTTAATTCAAGTGTTCAAAATCATCAAAGGCATCGACAATATGAACTGTAGTAAGTACTTCACTATCGACCAATCTAATTACACGCGGGGAAACGGTTGCAAAATTATTGGTAAATCTTTTAACTCACACGAATCTAAGAATTTCTTCTTCAATCGAGTTGTCAACTTGTGGAATGGGCTTCCCCGAAACGTTATAGACTGCATCACCGTTGATTCATTTAAACTCCGCCTAGACAAATATCTCGCTTCAAACCCGCGACTGACTGCGTTTGTAAATGAATAACTTTATTTTATCCCCCCCTCAGTTACTAACCCATCTGTCCCCTACTAACTTCCTAATCCTGCCACGGACATTAGTTCCAGGGCAGTAATTCTCTTTCCAATGTTCCCTTACCCACTCTAAACCACTGTTTGGACACTTGATCCTCAGTGTTTTGGAGGACAAGCAACCTAGAAGGGTCACTAGATCTGTTGTTGCTTGATTTCCTTTGTACTCCTTTGTACTGATACTAGGTACAGCACAAATTCCATCCCAATAATATCTTCCCATTAAAACATTGGGATTCGAACCAGGAACTATTGGATTACAAGGCCAGTGGCAAGACCACTCCACCATATATATATATATATATATATATATATATATATATATATATTTACAGTATATATAATATATGTGTAAATTCCTTTGTCTTACTAGTTCCCCTATACTGAACCAGCCACCAACCATTATTACATTCTCAGCTTGATCTTGTACCACTTTGCAGCGTTAAGGGAAGATGTTGGAGCCAATTTGGGAGATAGTAAGGAGAATAATTACTGGCACAATTGTTACATTTTGTATGAAGGTGTGGTGGGGGTTAATTACGCAAAAATGTAACTGTTGGGTTAACAAAGAAAACTAATTATATGTGTGCAGCACTAATGTAATTATGATACAATAGTTGCGTAGCTTTTACATTTCCATCCTTAGTAGTTGTTATGCTGTAACTATAACAATGATGATTTTCTGGAATAGTTTTGAGTATACGTTTGCAGTTTAAACATTCACATACATTAATGAAAAATTAACTAGTCATTAACATTTAAGATTGCAATATGCTGGATATTGCATTGCTCTCAGCCAATGAACTCGCTAAAATATTCATTCTGGCCCTAATAGAGGTTATCTAAGCCATGGGGAGTAGAGTAGAATAATGTGATATATAACTTTTCAACGTCAACTCCCTTATAATCTGTACTTATATATTTATACATAGTAATAGACTATATCAACATGCAACTACTGTGGGAGATTTGAATGGTATAATTACGTATATACGTAGCCGTTGTTCGCAATAACCTTCACGGAAGCTGCTAACCTCGCCCCCCCCCCCCCCCCCCCTCACACACACACACACACATCCCTCCGGGTTCTTATTGGTTAAAATATGCTATATGCTTGAGCTTGCCCAAATTACGGAAGCATAAGAAGTCAACATATGTTTGTAGTTGGGCAGGATATTAGTCCAACTCGACCTGAATGGGTGGAGCAATTGATATGCACTGTATATTCATTACAAGAAAATTAATGATTTTGTATTTTTGCCAGCATCGAAGACGAAGGCCTATGGATGGTCAGCTTTGTTTTTGCTGTTCTTTGGAATCAGATAACGGATGCGGAGAAAGCATAATTGATTTATAGCTATATTCATTGGCATATTGATCTTGTAATGTGGCATGCGGATATACTGTATTATATATGACCCACCAGATATGCAGTGTTACCTTTGAGCTAAAACTATATGCCCAGTTTAGAGATATCCACGATGGTCTGTGGAGATTATTTATGATTCATCGCTATATTTATTGAAATATTGACCTGAATTTTGGCAACCGTAAAACAGTGGATTATAGGAGGGCCCTCTTTCTTTTCTCTACTGGAAAAGGAAATTTATTGAGATATAAAGGTGCAATATAGATACTACATTAAATCGATCACATGGAATGCCCTATTATATTTTCATGTTACTGGATAAGAATGTCTAACCCTGTAAAAGTAGGGAATGTAACAGTATTCAAAGAATTTGGTGAGATGCCGATATGATCACTTGTATCGATATACACATAAGTATAGAAATCACCCCATCTATATTTTGCGGGACTCTATAGCTGCATACTAAACTCTGCAAAAGTGGAGATCTAAAGTATGTTGATTTAATGCCGTAATTGCTTAGATATAGATATATGGCACCCATATCGAGAATACATACATATATTGGATGGGAGAGAGGTATCCTGACCAAGATTCGAACCCATTCACTCCAGATATTTTTGAGAGAGTTGGACACCATATCCACTTAACCATGAACGGATTTTTTTGGGAGAGTAGGGCGCCGCATGCCTCTCCCATTTAGCAAGAACGGTATTTGGTACATTCCTTACAAAAATCGTGAATTTACCATATACATAATTAATACTTATCCATATGTAATAAAACAAGTGGTAACAGCAATTGGCTGTTGAAAATTGTATACTTTAGCCCCGCGGTCGTAATCTGACGTTGACAGGCGAGAGAGAAACATCCTCTCTCTCTTGTGTCTGGCATGGTACTGAGAGACAAGGAGAGCTCTCAGACTGGCTTAGAGGGTCGAGGTACTCCTCCATCCTCCCCCTCTCTCCCACCCGTCCTCGCACGAAAACACTCGATAAATATTGGGAATAAATGGGAAAATACCGGATAATTGAGGAGGAAAAAGGAGGGCGAGGGGGAGAGGAACACATGTCCACATGAGTGGTAGAAAGATATGGAGGGGATTTATCTCTCCTAATCACAAATTGCTTTGTTTTGAGTGCCACTGGGGTGTTTTAAACGTTTTCTTTTAGGACTTGCATCTTAAGAGTCTGGCCGCATTCGCCCAGTAGAACCTCTTAAACCGGCAAGTGCAAAAAGACTAATAAGAGTTTTACCGGTGCGCTGCGGGAAGCCTTATTTAATCCAAGGCCTAAAAAAAAACATTTACACCAGCCTAGTACCAATTTTTTTATTTTATTTTTTGTTTTGCCCCTTATCCATGCCAAATATCACTCTTCCACATCCTCTCCTTCCCCCCCCCCTTCAATTATCACCTATTTTCCCTGTTATTCCCTTATTCGTCGGTATATTTTCGTGCTAACAATAGCGAGTAATAAGCAGGCTGTGCTTATATGTGATACCAAGCAAGTGAATGAGAAAGAGAGACGGCACTACACGTCAGTGTCGCTCCAGGCGTCGTGAGAGGTGGATGTTGGTCAAGCTGGTGATCTTCTTTCATATCTTACTAACTCTTGGTCATCCTCCTTTCGGGACTTCGGTGAGACTTTTTCTATTGCACTAGACATATCGAAAGCCTTCGATAGAGTCTGGCATAAATCTTTAATTTCTAAACTACCCTCCTTCGGTTTCTATCCCTCCATCTGTGCCTTTGTCTCTAATTTCCTTTCCGGCCGTTCCATAGCCGCGGTTGTGGACGGCCATTGTTCACTTCCTCACTCTATAAACTCCGGTGTTCCTCAGGGCTCTGTCCTATCTCCTATTCTCTTTCTAATTTTTATAAATGATCTCCTTAACTGTACCTTAATTCCCATCCATTCATACGCAGACGACTCAACCTTGCACTACTCCCTTAGTTTTTCAGAACGCCCCAGCCAGCAATCCCTCAACGACAAACGTAATGAAGCCATAGAACTCTTAAATTCTGATCTAAATACTATTTCCAATTGGGGCAGAGAAAACCTTCTTAACTTTAATGCTTCCAAAACCCAATTTCTCCATCTATCTACCCGTCAGGATCTCCCAGCGGACTATCCCTTATTCTTCAACAATACAAAAATCAACCCTTCATCTTCTCTCAATATTCTTGGTGTCTCTTTTTCTTCTGCTCTCATTTGGAAGGACCATATTACCAGTCTTGCTAAGGCAGCCTCCCAGAAGCTGGGTGTGCTCAACCGCCTTAGGGGGTTCTTTTCCCCTTGCAGCTTCTTGCTCTGTACAGGGGCATAGTGCGCCCTTGTATTGAGTATTGTTCACATGTGTGGGGAGGTTCCTCTCACACTGCTCTCCTAGACAAAGTTGAAAGGAAGGCCTTTCGTATCATTAACTCCCGTCCACTCACCAACTCTCTGCAATCTCTCTCTCTCCGCCGCAATATTGCATCTCTCTCGCTATTCTATCGCTACTATAATAATCAGTGTTCCTCAGAGCTATCCCAGTGCATACCACCTCCTTTACGTAGGGCACGTGGTACCCGTCTTGCAACTCAATCCCACCCCTACTCTGTGCAACTCTCCAACCCAAGAGTGAAACGTTACTCTCAAACTTTCTTCTACTCAACAGCTGACCTCTGGAACTCTCTCCCAGAATCAGTCTTTCCCTCTTCCTATGACTTAAATTGCTTCAAACTCCGTGTGTCCAGGCATTTTGGCTCGAACGTCCCTTGATTTTGGCCCTGTCACTCTTTCAACTATGGGGGAGGCACTCGCTATAGGCAGTTATGCCTTTTGCCTCCCTCAATCACATAGAAAAAAAAAAAAAAAAAAAAAAAAGCTGGCTTACACTTTAGTTATGTAACTCTTGCATTCATTTCACGATTTTGACCAGCCAAACACTGTTTCCACTTGTTTTATTGTTGTAACAGGTTAATATCTTCATAATCAACGTAAAATAGGCGCATATGGATAAGTATTAATGATATTTATGGTAAGATAACGATTTGAGTGACAGGAATCAGTGAAATACCTACGCACAGGGAGAGGTGGTCACTACCCCCTCTGCGCAGCGGAGAGGTTAAGAGTCTGGCTGCAAACCCAGGGTTAAAGGGACCACTAACCATATCTCACCACTTGATTGGCAGAAAGTCTCTCCCTACCTACTGTGAAGGTGGAGGTTGAGTCAGGCAATGTTGCCTTGCTTTTCATTCGTCTTGCCACTAGCAAAACTTATCGGAGCCCAATTTTGATGCTTGATTCAATGCGAATTGCGTATCTGTGCGTTTAGGGACACCTGTTATCTGTTTATGGGTTATTCTGAAATTACTTGTAAACAAACACATTTAGTTACATAAATGTGTCTCATCAAAGAAATAAAATAGCTGATTAGGTGTTTGTAAAATCATTTGGAAACAAATAAATAAATATACAGGGGCTTCTGTAAACAGAGCAAATGTTGTCAAAACAAAGTCGTGTTCCAGATTGCAGTAGCCCCAGTGTTAAAGGTGCACCAGGGACCCATGAGAGAAAATATGGTAGTTGGAGCTATTGTTGGTGGTACACGTTATTTCCAATATTGAGCATAGTGCATTATGAATAACAAAATTGTAGTCACATGGGAATGAACATACGATATCCAAATAGTACACAACCATTCACCTAAAAGAGTATTCATATTCCCACATTTATGCTTACAAGCCCACAGAACACCCAGTTAATTTAAAAAACAACAATTGAACCCAAAATATAAACTGTATATACTGTATATCAAGTATAGCTCACAAATACACGTGAGCTAATATGTTCATATACTCCCAGCCAGGATGTAGTGGTGTAGTCATAGACTCCTCTACGGGTGTAGTGGTTTAAATGGACACTCGTTCTGAATGTCGGAGGTTCATTCCCGGCTGGGAGTATATAAACAAATATATATATATATATAATTATATATATATATATATATATATATATATATATATATATATATATATATATATATATATATATATATTATTATTATTATTATTGTTTTTTTTTTTTTGTTTTTTTTTAGCCTGTGGCAAGCCCCTCACCCAGAGTTGAAAGAGTGACAGGGTAAAAATCAAGGGACGTTCGAGCCAAAATGCGTGGACACACAGAGTTTGAAGCAATTTAAATCATAGGAAGAGGGAAAAACTGATTCTGGGAGAGAGTTCCAGAGCTCAGTTGTTGCATAGAAGACAGATTGAGAATAGAGTTTCACTCTTGGGTTGGAGAGTTGCACAGAGTAAGGGTGGGAATGTGTTGCGATACGGGTGTTATATGCTCTACGCAGAGGGTGTGGTATACATTGAGAGAGTTCTGAGGAACACTGATTATTCATATATCGATAGAAGAGTGAGAGAGATGCAACATTGCGGTGAAGAGCGAGCGACTGCAGAGAATTGGTGAGTGAACGTGAGATAATGAGACGGAAGGCTTTCTTGTCTACTTTGTCAAGAAGTGCTGTGTGAGTGAATCCTCCCCACACGTGTGAACAATACTCAATACATAGGAGCACTATGCCTCTGTACAGAGCAAGAAGCTGCACATGGGTAAAAACAAAATGGAAGCGGTTGAGCACACACAGCTTCTTGGAAGCTGTTTCAGCAAAAGTGGTAATATGATCTTCCCAAGAGAGATCAGAAGAAAAAGAGACACCAAAAATATTAAGAGAAGATGAAGGGTTAATGTATATGTTGTTGAAGAGTAGATCATAGTGTTCTGGTATGGGGGCTATGAGTAGACAGATGGAGAAATTGAGTTTTAGAAGCATTTACAGTAACAAGGTTTGCTCTGTCCCAATTAGATATAGTAGAGAGAACAGAAGATAGGTGCTTTATGGCCTCTTTAAGTGAGTTTTGGAGTTCTTGCTATGAGTGATATTGTGGAAAGTTAGTTGAATAGTGTCATGTAGAGTCATCAGCGTATGAGTAAATGGGATGGAGATGCAGCTGAGAAGGTCGTAAATGCATAATAGGAATAGAATTGGAGATATGACAGAATTCTGAGGAACACCGGAGTTGATAGGTTAAGGAAGGTAATGGTGTGGCAGAGTGGTCTTGCCACTAGACTGGTAATCCAATGGACCCGGGTTCGAATCCCAATTATGTCAATGGGAAGATATTATTGGGATGGAATTTGTGCTGTACCTAGTTTCAGTGCATTACCACAGCACACCGAAATGCCAAAAAACAAAAATCATTGTTCCCTGATTAAATGGCACTGTATGAATATTCCCATATTCAAAATATGCTACAGGGAGGCAATGCCTAGTGAGTTAATTGCTCAATAGGTGGCGTTCTGAGAGTGAGGGTCCGAGTCTGGGGAATGAGACTGTGAAGCGCAGAGGCGGAGCGGCTTCAGAGATGGGATTGCTTCGAGCCGGGGTGCTTCGCATGTCTCACTCCCTAGACTGGAACGAAACCTCACGGGCCTCACTGTGTTCAGCGGTTGAGTGTGCAGGCTCTCAGACTATACCCGAGAGGGAGTATTTGGAAAATAGAAAAAAAAACAAAAATAAATCCACAACCGCAGCTATGGAATGGCTGGAAAGGAAATTAGAGACGAAGGCACGGATGGAGGGATAGAAACCGAAGGAGGGTAGTTTGAAAATGAGGGATTTGTACCAGACTCTATCGAAGGCCTTCGATATGTCTAGCACAACAGAAAAAGTCTCAATGAAGTTTCGAATGGAGGATGACCAAGAGTTAGTATAATAAACAAGAAGATCAGCAGTAGAGCAGCCCATACTGGCGGTCTGAGAGTAGGTTATGGGAAGATAAAAGCTCAAGAAATGTTGAGGTAAGAATAGTTTTAAATGCTTTAGAGATGCAAGAAATGAGAGCAATTGGACGATAGTTGGAGGGTTGAGAGCGGTCACCCTTCTTTGGGACAGGTATAATGAGAACGAACTTCCAGCAAAAAGGGAAGATGTTAGAGGAGAGAGAGAGATGGAAGAGTTTGCCTAGGCAGAGAGTCAGCATGGAAGCACAGTTTTTCAGTATAACAGGAGGAACACTGTCCGGTCCGTATACCTTCTTCGTATCAAGCTAGAGTGGGTAGAAAGAACATCCTTGGAGGAGATTATTATGTTAAGCATAAGGATGGAGAGGAAGGAATAGCACCGAAATCATCCAAGGTGGAGTTTTTAGCAAAAGTGTTAGCAAAGAGTTCAGTTTTGTCAGAGGAAGAAGTGACGGTAGTGCCCCCAGAGTGGAAAAGAGGAGGGAAAACGAAGAACAAACATTGTTGGAGAAGTTTTTGGCTAGATGCCAGAAGGCTTGGGAAGAGCTAGAGTTGGATAGTTCAGTGCATTTATTATTGACGAAAGAACGTTTGGCAAGTCGAAGAACAGATTTGGCTTGATTGCGGGCAGAAACATAGTAAGTATGAGATTCTTGAGTTTGAAGGCGACAGTACCGTTTTAAAGCTTCCTCCTTATTGTGGTCAGCAGTAGAACAAGTGTGAGTAAAGCAAGATTGTTTTGCATTAGACTGAGAGAATATATATATATATATATATATATATATATATATATATATACATATATATAATGTGTATATACAGTATATATATATATATTATACCGGTATACAGGGTGTTTCATAAATACCTTTCATAAATTTCAGAATTAATAGACCTAGCAATAATAAATATACTTTACTACGTGACGGTTTTGGAAATTTCTCCTATTTACCGGGATATTACATTTTTTAGTTTAAATAGGAAAGTCTAGGGGATGAACACAATCAGTAGATTACCTTCACCTCAATTACTTTATTTTGTCATAAATGTTTGAACATCAATGTATTTTACAGTATTTACAATAGGTGCTCGATCAATTTGCTTCATGGGTAAGAAACACACCAGAGATATTTGAAAGAGTGCGACAGTCTCTTATGCGCCGAGCCCAAGCCTGTATCAACGAGGGTGGGAGAAACGTAAAATACATTGATGTTCAAAAATTTATGACAAAATAAAGTAATTGAGCTGATGGTAATCTACTGATCGTTTTCATCCCCTAGACTTTCCTATTTAAACTAAAATGTGTAATATCCCAGTAAATATGAGAAATTTCCAAAACCGTCACATAGTAAAGTATATTTATTATTGCTAGGTTTATTCATTCTGAAATTTATGAAAGGTATTTATGAAACACCCTGTATATATATATATATATATATATAAGAAACATTCCCATTTTATAAATTGGGGACATCTCAAACATTAGGATCATCCTAGGTTAGTTGCTGTACTAAGTTTGTTAGTCTAGCCTCCTCGTGTTTTTTATCAGGGTATTCTTCGCCTAATGCTCGGTTCACACATGCACGAATTAACGTCCTGTCTGTCCACGACCAAGAAAATAGGCAGGACGGCATCAATCTGGAGGCCCCATGATAGACATGCACGAATTAACATCCCATCCGTCCCCGACCCCTTTTACTCGGTTCACACATGCACGAATTAACGTTCTGTCCGTCCCCGACCCCTTAATTCGCCTGCAAACGAGCAAGGACGCCGGCAAAATCGTCTATGGTCGGTACACGGACGTGCGGTGTCACCAGCTCACATGACGCGATGGTGCCACATCACCGACTCTCCTTCCAACGTTTTTTTGCCGCCGTTCTCATCCCGTTCGTCGGCGTCTAGACGCCGAATGCTCCCGTGTGTGTCCTGTGGGTGTCCCGGCCTGACACGTTTTGTGGCAGTTGCCCCGGCCAACGCCGACCATTTTATGCATGCACAAAATGTTCGCCGCCTCCCGCTCCGCGTCCCGTGTGCTGGCAACACCACACGTCCCTGTACCAACCATAGGCGATTTTGCTGGCATCCTTGCCTGTATGCAGGCAAATTAAGAGGTCGGGGCCGGACGGAATGTTAATTCCTGTATGTGTGAACCGAGCTTTAGACAGGATGCCTACCATGGCTAAAGAGCCATATATATATATTTATGCATCTATATATATATATACAGGTATATATATATATATATATATATATATATATATATATATATATATATATATATATATATATATATTGCCTAAAAATGTTTTAGAGTGCCATACAGTCCAGACATTTAAATATCGCCTTGATAAATATCTTGCCATGGTAGCCCAAGTAATGTGACCTTATCAGTATCGTGCATAGTATTATAATTTTGTTTTGTGGACCGCAGTCTTTTTAGAGCTAAAGCCCTTTCCGTTTTTGTTTTTCTTGTTTTGGTATTTATTTATCTATAGTGACCCCCACAAGGCGGCTTTATACCAACCGGAATCATATTTTCTGAAATACGAGCAGTGTCATCCTTTACCCTATAAATATATAGATTAAGATCGTTCCTTCCTAGTTGGTCTTCAATCTCTACATTTTGTGTCGTTTGTTCAATGTTAATAGAAACTAAATCGAAGATAATATTTCCTCTAGTCGACGTTTCTATGAATTAAAAAAAATAAAAAATATCTTGTACTACGTCGCCATGGTGAAACACATACAATAGCACTGGATATATCAAAGGCATTTGATAGAGTCTGGCATCAATCCTTATTGTCGAAGATGTCACACTACGGCCTTGCATCATTAGTTCCACTAATTTCTTCTTATCTTCATAACAGAAAAATACGTGTAATGGTAGATGGCCTTTATTCTCAATTTCACTCAATAAATGCTGGTGTTCCCCAGGGATCAGTTTTGGCCCCAATTCTGTTCCTCATTCATATCAATGATCTCATATCTACCACTCATAATCCAATACATTCCTACGCAGATGACTCAACACTCCACAGTTCCTTCACATTTACCAATTCTTTCACCCAACCCGATCTTATAAATTCAAAAATAAACACTGCAATTTCTCTGAACCAGGACCTTTCTAGAATTAATGGATGGGGACAAAAGAATCTAGTTTCCTTTAATGCACAGAAAACCAAGTACATTCAATTTTCTAACCGACAGAATCTCACTGACTCCCATATATTTTTTAATGATGTAAATATTCCCACTTCCCCTAGTATTGACATTCTCGGTGTAACATTAACTACTAACTTGAGCTGGACACATTATGTTAGAAGCATTGCTAAGAATGCCTCTAAAAAACTGGGACTCCTGTACAGAGTTCGAGAATTCTTCACTGACGAGCAGTTGGCCGTAATATATAAAAGTCATGTGCATTCTCAGATGGATTACTGTTCACCTCTGTGGGGTGGAAGTGGAGTGGTTGCATTGAGGCAGTTGGACAAAATTCAAAATAAAGCTATTAGATTAATCAATAACCCTGCAATCACACAGGACCTTCCTACATTATCCATACGAAGAAACGTTGCATCCCTTGCATTATTCTACAGATATTTTCACAGCAATTGTTCCGAGGAACTTGCTTCAATTGTGCCGCCTCTCCACATCTTTCCCCGTAGAACTAGGGCAGCTGAGAGCGCCCATGAATTTACACTTTCTCCTCCACAATGCAGAACTTCTGCTTATCAGAATTAATTTATCCCCAGAGCTACTATTCTTTGGAATTCACTTCCCTCGAATTGCTTTCCACAAACTTACAATTTACAAATGTTTAAATCCAGTTGTTACAAACATTTTATGAATGGAGGATGCCTTTAGGCACATGGACCTTTTTGTTATATCTGTGTTTTTCCTTCCTCCGTTCATTGTCTCTTAAAAAAAAAAAAAAAAAAAAAAAAAAAAAATATCCTGTAAAACTATTTTCGGAAAACTAAAATCACCCATAATGCATGCACACATTACTTTACCTTGAAGCAATGTTCAGTTCCCCCCATAATGAAGTTTAGTCATTTCTGTTCTTATTTGGTGGTGTATAAGTAATTCCAATAACTATGGCCTCGTTACCTTCGTTAACCTCTATCCAAATAATTTCGTTATAATTTTGTTTATTTAGTATCAAATTTATTACAGCATTTTAATGAATTATCATCAAACACTGCTCTTCCACCGCCCATCCTAGTGCTCCAATTGTATTTACACGCATTATATCCGGGTATGTGAAATTCAGCTAGAAATATCGGGATTCTGTATTAATCTGTGTTTTAGTTACTGCGATTTCATAAATAATTTCTTCTCATCATTTAAGATATTGCTAGTGGAATTGGTCTAGCTCTGTTATCGTCATGAGACTGAGACAAACTCTCCGATTGACCTCCAAATCATCAACTGATATGAAATATATTATATTTTCATGATGACAGGTCAGTTGAACCAGTGCCACTTCAACCAGTGCCACTTTAACCAGTGCTAACTCAACCAGTGGCCACTTCAACCAGTGACCATTTTAACCAGTAGGTTAGGTTAGGTTAGGTTAGGTTAGGTTACTGGTTAAAATGGTCACTGGTTGAAGTGGCCACTGGTTGAGTTAGCACTGGTTAAAGTGGCACTGGTTCAACTGACATGGAACCTATTTTCATATATATCAGAGAGGGATTAACTGCGATGAAGTGTTCATGATCTACATATACCTATTGACAAAATAGTCAGTATGACATGTATAAATATTATTATGATATAATAATGTTGACTATAAAAATGAGACCGTGAAACACTTTCAAAATATATTCATAAGAAACACTAATTGTTCGTGAATTAAATTGTTTATATTGTACAAAATTATATGTGTATCTAAATATGATATACAACAGTGATCATACATTCGTTATTGCATTATGGAGAATACACAAGTAAGGAAAACATTGAAGAGCGAAGAGGAAAACAAAAGAGAGCAAAAAGAGAATATATGAGATACGAGGAGGAGTGGATATATGCATTGGAGAGGGAGAGATATACATAGAGGGTGGGGGAAGGAGGTCGAAGGAATTTACGAGAGAGGAAACACAACTATTGAGAATAAAAACATGTGTGTGTGTGTGTGTGTGACAATATCGGTAGGCGTAGATAAATATTTGAATGCAGAAAATATGGTTTACAAATGGAAAAGAGAACACAATAGCGAATACAGTAGTGTTAAATTATGAAATACAAACAAACAAAACATTAGGAATACAACATAGGGAACTTTTAAAAATAAAATGAAGCATACAGTGACTAGCAACATATGATTTTTTTATGGAACGCAACATTCAATTAGTAACAAATTATAAAATAAACCAGATCTATCTAACTATCTATCTATTGCCGGACGCCGTGATCCCTGAAGAGGTGGCCACGAACAAAACGGCCCCATGCACCTCTGTCGCCAGTCAGTCGATGCCCCTCCTCCCATCCAGCACCACCTTCACTCATATAATTCTTAACTCCATCCTTCCACCTCTCACTCAGTTTACTTCTCCCTCTCTGTCCTTCCACCTCCCTCTCGTACACTCTCTTAGTCATTCTCTCGCTACCCATATGTTCCACATGGCCGAACCATTTTAAGGTGTTCCTTTTTACATGTTCCAACACATCTACATCCACACCACATCTCTCTCGTACTTCCTCATTCATCTGTCTAGCCCTCCATGTAAATCCGCACGCACTTATCAAGTAACTCTTTTCCACCCCTCTCACTCTTGGTTTGAGTTTTTTCACCAACGTCCATGCTTCGTTTTAGTAAGTTAATATCGGGATTACCTCACTGTCATAAGAACATAAGAAAATGGGAGTCTGTAGAAAGCCGATTGACACACACAAGGCATATCCCTCTCACACCCAACCCCAATTATAAGGCCTAATTATAGGCCCAGCTCACTAACACCATGAGGACCTGCCTCACCGAAATAGTTAGAGGTCAACACAAGATTATGTGGGTCTGCAGAGCGCCGATTGGCCCACACCCAGCAGATCCCCCTCACATTCAACCCATCCCGTCGATATGCCTATCTAATTGTATCTTCAAACTCTATCGTTCTTGATCCCAATACAGCACTTGGTAGCCTATTCCACCTATCTACAACTCTGTTACCAAACCAATATTTGCTTATATCTTTTCTGAAACGAAATTTATCTAATTTGAAACCATTTGTTCGAATTCTTTTGCTATCATTGAGATTTAGTACATTTTTCATGTACACTTTATTTATCTCACTATCCCACTTGAACACCTCTATCCTATCCCCTCTAACTCTGCATCTCTCTAACGAATGTAAACCTAGTGCCTTCAACAATTCTTCATATAGAATATTTCTAATATTATGAATAATTTTTGTCATACTACGTTGTACTCTCTCCAAGGAATCTACAGTATGTCCATTCTGTAATGAGATCACAAAAATTGAACAGCATAATCCGTTTGGGGTCTGACTAATGACAAGCAAAGTTTTAAAATAACATCAGCAGTTCTGTTATTCACACTCCTTGAGATGAACCCGAGAATCCTGTTTGCCTTGTTATACACTATTACACTGCCTTGTTATACACAGCGCGTATACACTGTTATACACAGCGCGTATACACTGTTTTCTAGGCTTCACATCATTGCTAACAAATACACCCAAATCTTCCTCACAGTCTGAGTTTTCTAATTCTGTATTAGCTAGTTTATATTTTACATATGTAGACATCTTCCCTATTTTTAAAACCTTGCATTTGTCAATGTTAAAATTCATTTGACAATAAACTGACCATTCGTGTAAGGTATCTAGATCCCTTTGGAGGCACTCTATGTCGCTATCTGAATCTATTGTTCTCCCCATTTTGGTATCGTCTGCGAATTTACTTATCCTACTAGTTATACCTAAATTAAGGTCATATATTAATATACCAAACAAAAGAGGGCCTAATACAGATCCTTGGGAGACACCACTTTTAACTACACGCCTCCCCATTCTGACTCAATACCATTATGCTGACTCTGCTTCCTACCAATTAGCCATGACCTAATCCATCCCAACAACGGCCCACCCATTCCATATGCCTCAACCTTTCTCATCAATCTCTCATGAGGGACTCTGTCGAAAGCTTTACTGAAATTTAAATATATTATATCATATGACTTATCATTATCTACTGTTTCATATACCTCTGAGAAAAAAGCTAAGCAAATTAGTAAGGCAAAATCGTCCCTGAGTGAATCCATGCTGAGAAGAATGTATTAAGTTAAATGTTTCTAATTTTCCTAGCTATAATTGACTCATGCAACTTTCCTATGGCTATTGATTTATCACCTTTTTTTTTGGAAGATCAAAACCACATTTCCAAGCTTCTGGAACTACGACTGTTTCTAATGATTTGTTAAATAGAAATGTTAGTGGGTAACTTAACTCAGCTCTGCATTCCTTTAATACTCTAGCTTATACCTCATCAGGACCAGGCGATTTCTGAAGTTTCAGTCTGTCAATTTCCTTAAGACATAATTTCCACTAATAGTAACCGTTCTTAACATATTTCTATACTGTCCCTATATACCTTTCGGACTTCTGGAGACTGAGCCAAATTGTAATTAGTGAAAACGGATTGAAAGTGACTATTTAATATACTGCACATTTCTAATTCATCATCAATCATAATTTTCTCCTATCGAAGTTTTAAGGGGACCTATTGCATCTCAAACTTTAGATTTATATAGTTGCTAAAACACTTTAGGGTTATTTTTTTAGTTGTTGGCTATCTTGATTTCATAATTTCTGTTTACTTTCCTAATTTCCTCTTTGACCTGTCTTGATAGATTCTGATAGTAAATAAGTATGTGATTTTTGCCATCCTTAATTTGTCTATATATTCTTCTCCTTTTAGCTAGAAGATGTAATAGATTTGTATTCATCCATTTTAGATAGTTCTGTATTGATCTCAATTTTCGTTTTGGGGATATATTTGTCTTGTGCATAGTGTAATGAGGCCATAAACTTACTATACGTAGAATCTAACTGTTCAGGGTACTCTTGACCTTCGCTGTCTGACACCTGGGCTACACTGACCTTGGCCTCAATTAATCGGTTGACTAAAGGTATTTCCTTAAGGTTATCCTTTTAATCCGCCGTAATTTGCCTTTCTAAAATCTGGGATTAATACAGCATTTTATTTTATTTGCCATTCCATTCTAAGTTATTATATATTGATGGCACTGTTTCGTAATACGTCTCCAATCTCTACATGTTTTGCCAAATGTTCTTGTTACTAAAGACAAAGTTGAGCATATTATTACCTCTATTATAGATATTTATGAATTAAAATAGGTAACTGTCAAGTAGTACTTTAAAAAAAAAAAAAAAAAAATCACTGTCGCTAGTTTGATTCTGCCAGTTCAAACCTGAAAAATAAAAATCACCTAAAATGCATACATTATTACTCCTAGACGCCTTCCTTATTTCCTCCCATAACAGATTACCATCGGTTCTACTCAAATTGAGTGGTCTATAAATAACATCAATAATTACGGCCTCACTACCCATCCCCATCTCTACCCAAACACTTTCAATTTCACTGTTTGTTTTCATTTCTGATTTAATGCAGCTTTTTAGTGAACCCCTAACAAATATTGCTACCGCTCTTTCTACCTATGCTATCACATATACACACATAGTATACTGGAATACTAAATTCTGCTATGAAATGTTTGGAGTTTGTATTTATCCATGTTTCCGTAAAAGCAATTATGTCTAAATTCTCTGTACTAATTATTGCTCTAAGATAATCTTTATATTACATAAGCTTCTACAATTTGTGTAATATACACTCAGAATATTTACTTTATTTGTAACTATTTTACTTTTGATATTTTCTTGTACGATGGTAGATATTGTAGCACTCTTATTACGACTAACTTCTATTACTGGATTATCAACTATATTGTTTAATGTTATTAATATCACATAATTTCCTTTCCTGTCTATTCTTTCTATCACCTAATTTCCGTTTTTTTCTTGTGATGGGATTTTGCCATTTAAAAACACCACCTCAATTACTCAATCAACTAGCCTTCCTAACATCCCCACCCCTTTCCTACTTAAATGAACCCTCCCTTGCGTACAGTTGGTCAAAGTTCCAGCTGATCCACCCTTGCTCTGGGGCTCGCAGAATTATCTGGCAATACTGATGTAGGAAGGAGGTGTGTCTTACAAAGAAAGATTGGGATTGGTAGATCTGATTTCGGCTATATCAATGTTAGAACATATACTAAACAAGGTAAAGTAAGCCTATCTCAAATAAAAATGCATACATCGCTATGTATGATCCCGAACATTCACTCAAAGTTCGTAGATTTGCTTAACCCTTAACTGTCGGCGCGCAACAAAAGTCGAGTATAATAAATCTGGACTATCTGGCGGCGCGCGACATAGGTCGTGTGGCAATTTCAGCACGTAATGTTGCTGAGAGAGAGAGACAAGTGGTGGCAGGAGAGTAGCGAGCGTATGACTGCTCCAGACCACCGCGGCGAACCTATTGACACGAATCCCACATCCTCCCTCCCTCTCTCACTCGCTACATACTGAATTGTATGGGGAAAGTACCGAATTACATGCTTTTTGCACTCGCGTTGCGCGGTTGTTGCAAGAAAATTAGCCGTCATAAAAGGATCGTTATAGTGTCATTGGAAAGCTCTGTTTATGCCCTTTCAGGGATAGATATTTGTTTTACGCTCTGGGTCTTATTTAGGCATGAAAATGATCACGTAAACAGCCCTATTTTGGCTAAAAACACCCCGCTGGGCGGTACATATAAATAAACCGCCTAGCCCGCTAATAAGGTGTTAAACATTTGTGACGTTAACCACTCCGTTAGAACCGCATGGCTTGTCCTACAGTGACTCGCTAGGATCGCCAGGGCAGTGGATGTGGCTACAGTTGATGTATTGTTGTGTGCTTTATTTCATATGAAAGCTCGTGTCATGGGCAGTCCAGAAAGGCTGTTTGTTTTCACCCATGTCAAGGCTTTATATATTTATTTGCAAAGTATATGTTTTATCATTAAGTAGTAATGATAGGATTTGAGAGAGAGAGAGAGAGAGAGAGAGTAGAACAGAGTGAGAGGAGGCACGCAGTGTTTTTTGCCATGCTTGATGACGTCACAGCTAGCTGGCCTCTTGGAGGAGTTTTTTACCATGTTTGGTGACGTCATGTTTGGCTGGCTTCTTTAGCATTGGCTAGAGGACTTGTTACCGCTTTTCTACGCGGCTCGAGCTAGTGCTAGTATAATACAGCTCTCTCGCCACTCTCTCTCTCAGATCTGGTTTCTAGAACGCATCCCTCTTATCCCTTTGATATCTGTCCCCCTCCTCGCACCTGAGAACCTTTTCCTCTGCCTATCTCTCTCATTTTCCATAACTTTCACTACCTTTTATTAATATTATACCCCCTCTGGTTAACTCTGCATAATCAGCTTCATGCTGGCCAGGTATATTGTGCGTTAAGGTCTGATATAACCCATGTATGTTAGTTGTTAAGATAAGTTGATCACGAAGCATTGGTTGGCATTCATATTGTTCAGTACCGCTTCCTATAATTAATAGTGTTCTGCTGGATTAGATAATGCTAGACTAGGAGTCTGATACTATAAGGTATTGTTTCCGATGGGTGTTGGCTTTAGTTAAAAGCTGCACAACATACCTGAGAACTGGAGTTGATTGGGTAAATTCTAGTCTGTGTGCCATTGAGAGTAGAGCATGCACGAATGAGGGCTTTTTGCCTATACCATTCTGCACTGTTCTAGGCTCGGTTGCTTGTCTTTGAGTACGCCAGGAGAACGCTTAATACTTCAGTATTAAGGTTTCTCAAGAGAGCTACCCTTCCCTATAACGTAATATTTGATGCACAGACTTGAGATTTGCACTAGGCTATGCGGCATGCCATGCGCACCAGTATCTCGTATCATTGACTCTAGCTAGACTTTATCAGTCACAGTAGACATTAAGTATATTAAACCAATTACTCTTTTTATGCATACCCGTTTATGGTTACACAAGCATTTCGCAGCCTAGTTTGATGTATTGAGACACAAACGACTTAGGCTCTTTTTTGTTGATACGAATACTGCATTGTCGTGGCGATTATTATTATTGTTGTGGCGTTTAGGATATTCTTGGCTCCGACTGCATTATATATCCTGCCTTTTTGTGTGCATAGCCTGCACGAGCATTGTTCCACTGCCTGCCTTTTTGGGTTCCATTTCCGATTCGAGCATCTTGATAGCATCTAACATTTAAAGAAGATTCCTTGTTGGTGTTGAAGGACTTTAGTGCACTTTCTTTCATGCAGGAGTGCCTGACATTTATTGATTAAAGTAATATAAGCTGTAACTTCTCTTACCACCTTACTTTGCATACCATAACCAAGCACCTTCGGTTATAGGTAGTAATAGGCTGTTTTCACATAACATTAAGCCTAGAGTAGACGCACATTTATTGAGAGATTAATAACCTATTATTGTTTCTAACTTCTAACCCTTCTTCTTATACTGTCGATCTTTTCTCTCCTTTGGGCTCCTCCGACCATAAACTTATCTCTGTCACCTGTCCTATCTCTCCAGTACAGCCTCCCAATCCTCCTAGCCGGCGGCGCTTGTGGCACTTTGGCGCTGCCGACTAGCAGGCTCTTCGGCAGTACTTCTTTGATTTCCCATGGAATGATTTCTGCTTCCATGGCCGAGGACCCGAGGAGAGTGCTGAACGCATTACCGAGGTAATCCTATCGGGCATGGAAGCATACATTCCATTCTCTTTCTCTCAGACTAATGCTAAAAAATCTTTGTTTACTCACGCCTGTTCTACTGCTGTCCGCAATAAGGAGGAAGCATTCAAACGGTACCGACGCCTTAAAACTCAAGACTCTCATTCTTTATATGTTTCTGCCCGGAATCAAGCCAAATCTGTTCTTCGACTTGCCAAACACTCTTTCATAAATAATAAATGCACTGAACTATCCAACTCTAGCTCTTCCCAAGCTTTCTGGCATCTAGCCAAAAACCTCTCCAACAATTTCTCTTCCTCGTCTTTCCCTCCCCTTTCCCACTTTGATGGCACAACCATCACTTCTTCCTCTGACAAAGCTAAACTCTTCGCTCAAACTTTTGCTAGAAACTCCACCTTGGATGATTCCGGTGCTATTCCTCCCTCTCCGCCCTCCTCTCTCTTACTTATGCCTAATATCCTAATCTCTTCTAAAGATGTACTTTCTACCCTCTCTGGGCTTAACACTAATAAGGCGTACGGTCCGGACGGTGTTCCTCCTGTTGTTCTCAAAAACTGTGCTTCCGTGCTGACTCCCTGCCTAGGCAAACTCTTTCGTCTCTGTCTATCCTCTAACGTCTTCCCTTCATGCTGGAAGTTTGCTCACATTCAACCTGTCCCAAAGAAGGGTGACCGCTCTCAACCCTCCAACTATCGTCCAATTGCTCTTATCTCTTGTCTTTCTAAAGTTTTTGAAACTATTCTTGCTTCCAAATTTCTTAAGCATTTCTCTTCTCATAATCTGCTCTCAGATCGCCAGTATGGCTTCCTTAAGGGTCGCTCTACTGGTGATCTTCTTTCATATCTTACTAACTCTTGGTCATCCTCCTTTCGGGACTTCGGTGAGACTTTTTCTATTGCACTAGACATATCGAAAGCCTTCGATAGAGTCTGGCATAAATCTTTAATTTCTAAACTACCCTCCTTCAGTTTCTATCCCTCCATCTGTGCCTTTGTCTCTAATTTCCTTTCCGGCCGTTCCATAGCTGCGGTTGTGGACGGCCATTGTTCACTTGCTCACCCTATAAACTCCGGTGTTCCTCAGGGCTCTGTCCTATCTCCTATTATCTTTCTAATTTTTATAAATGATCTCCTTAACTGTACCTTAATTCCCATCCATTCATACGCAGACGAATCAACCTTACACTACTCCATTAGTTTATCAGAACGCCCCAGCCAGCAATCCCTCAACGACAAACGGAATGAAGCCATAGCACTCTTAAATTCTGATCTAAATACTATTTCCAATTGGGGCAGAGAAAACCTTGTTAACTTTAATGCTTCCAAAACCCAATTTCTCCATCTATCTACCCGTCAGGATCTCCCAGCGGACTATCCCTTATTCTTCAACAATACAAAAATCAACCCTTCATCTTCTCTCAATATTCTTGGTGTCTCTTTTTCTTCTGCTCTCATTTGGAAGGACCATATTACCAGTCTTTCTAAGGCAGCCTCCCAGAAGCTGGGTGTGCTCAACCGCCTTAGGGGGTTCTTTTCCCCTGCACAGCTTCTTGCTCTGTACAGGGGCATAGTGCGCCCTTGTATTGAGTATTGTTCACATGTGTGGGGAGGTTCCTCTCACACCGCTCTCCTAGACAAAGTTGAAAGGAAGGCCTTTCGTATCATTAACTCCCGTCCACTCACCAACTCTCTGCAATCTCTCTCTCTCCGCCGCAATGTTGCATCTCTCTCGCTATTCTATCGTTACTATAATAATCAGTGTTCCTCAGAGCTATCCCAGTGCATACCACCTCCTTTACGTAGGGCACGTGGTACCCGTCTTGCATCTCAATCCCACCCCTACTCTGTGCAACTCTCCAACCCAAGAGTGAAACGTTACTCTCAAACTTTCTTCTACTCAACATCTGAGCTCTGGAACTCTCTCCCAGAATCAGTCTTTCCCTCTTCCTATGACTTAAATTGCTTCAAACTCCGTGTGTCCAGGCATTTTGGCTCGAACGTCCCTTGATTTTGGCCCTGTCACCCTTTCAACTATGGGGGAGGCACTCGCTATAGGCAGTTATGCCTTTTGCCTCCCTCAATCACAGACAAACAAATATATAGAACTCTGAAGAGTATTTGTGTTCTTTCTTCACTGGGAATATACATCAGAGGTTGGATCTAGCGCTTTCCGTTGTAGCATTTATGCCATTACTAGTCCAATGAATAAGAACCCTGATATATTTAAGCCTCAGTCGTAACACATTCAAGTTTTTATATCCACTGATGGCCAACTACACCAGTATTGCCAGCTAATTCTGCGAGACCCAGAGCGAGGGTGGGTCAGCTGGAACTTTGACCAACTGTACATGCTATCGTTACAGTAATAGAGGCTCCAGTTGCCTATGAATGGTAATGACAACTCTTTGCACAGCTTTGCCAGCCAGCAATTGAAACCAATTGCTCTGGACATCCATTCACGTCTAACACCTCGGCTTGGCATTGTTGAGAAAGCAATGCGAGTCCCACCCTTATTCCTAATCTTATCTAAGGCTATAATACCCTATACAACTTATTTTATTAAACTTATTTTATTCTATTTTATTGTATTATATTAATGTTTATACTTGATATCCTCCACTGCATAATATGTTATCTGTGTTTAATATGTGTATATGTACAGTATACAGTATATGTTTTTATATTTTTCTAAGTTGCCGTAGTCTCTCTCCAGTGCCTTCAGGTGTTTTGTGTGGATTTATCTTGATGGTGTTTCTGCACCTTGGTTGGAGACTTCGGCATATCATATAATAATAATAATAATAATACAACTTACACAGTTCAACACTGCTAAGCATACCCACATCATTGCTACCTGCATTAAGAACACGACTATGGGTTTATCTCCAAAGTCGACAATGACGTCCTCCAATCTCTCGCCAACTCTACCTATTCCTGCCCCGGGGTGACACTCGAGCGTCTTAACCTTGGTGGAGAGATTTTGACCTAGATACCTAACTCCAGAACATTGATAAGCTTACACTTACCAGTGTTTGGACTCTTCTTACCTCCCTTTCTCTTGTTCTCCTCGCCGCTGGAAGCAGTCCCAGCCTCGCTATCCTTGATGTGTTCGCCATCACATTCATCAGGTAAGGTGATGAACTTGTTGCTGGTTTTTAGTGGCTGCCTTTTCAGCTTGCAGGCCGTTGACTTATAGCAGCCACATTTCAGGGAGCTTCAGGATCCCTAGGAACACTAGCGTCACTCTTGTTCTCCGCCAAAGTTATATTCAAGGCATGGTTTTCGTCTTTGAGAGATTGAACCTCTCTCTCCTCATTATCCAGCCGTTTTTGAAAAGCAAGACAAAGCTGGAGAATATGGGAAGAGGTAGCACTCCCATCAACACCGGCCATTTCACTAAGTCACTACACTAAGAGGTAAAGGTCACTAGAGGTCTCTAAGGACACGTCCTTCCACTAGCTGGGTTGGGCAGTTAATGCAAGGACTTCTTTACTTCCATGCTATTTCTTGTTACTGCTTTCAGCATTCCTACAACCCTCTTCCCCCGTTTCATCCTCTTCTATACTTCTTCATCCATACTCCCATCTTTACTCGACACACTGCCCAAATACTTAAATGAGCCGACATTCTCCATAACCTGACCGTTCAACCTCACCTCACACTCTGTGGCTGCACCCCTTTCAAAGACAATAACCTTGCTCTTCCCCACATTTACCTTCAGATTCCGTTTTTTACACTGTTCCAAACATATTTACCAGCCCCTGCAAATCCCATTCACTATCGTTCATCAGAACTGTATCATCAGCAGTACAAGCAACTTCCACTCGTTTCCTTCCCTTATCAGAGTTACACCAACATCCACTGCTCTTCCTTGTATTTCTTTTATGACTCCATCCATATATAAATTGAACAACCATGGGGACATCACACACCCTTACTTTAACCCAACATTCAGATTAAAGAACTCACTCTGCTCAACCAGATGATCATATATAAACAAAATATTATAAAGGACTAAAACACGAAAACATAGAGAGTGAGTGAGTGAGTGAGTGAGTGAGTGAGTGAGTGAGTGAGTGAGTGAGTGAGTGAGTGAGTGAGTGAGTGAGTGAGTGAGTGAGTGAGTGAGTGAGTGAGTGAGTGAGTGAGTGAGTGAGTGAGTGAGTGAGTGAGTGAGTGAGAGAGAGAGAGAGAGAGAGAGAGAGAGAGAGAGAGAGAGGAGAGAGAGAGAGAGAGAGAGGAGAGAGAGAGAGAGAGAGAGGAGAGAGAGAGAGAGAGAGAGAGAGAGAGAGAGAGAGAGAGAGAGAGAGAGAGAGAGAGAGAGAGAGAGAGAGAGAGAGAGATAGGCGGGGGTAGCTCTGGGGGTTGACCTGGGCCATATCTTACCTTGTATTCTACTGAGAGTTGCCCAACCGCAAATATCTTCCATCTCCTTGCATCTAGTTCTCGCTCTCGCTCTCTCTCTCTCTTGGGGTTAATTAGTAGAAATTGTGCTTATAAAAATTAAAACCATATACTACCGTCATACAAAGGGGATTACAAAGCAGTACAAAGGAAATCAAGCAACAACAGATCTAGTGATCCCTCTAGACTGCTTGTCCTCCAGAACACTGAGGATCAAGTGTCCAAACAGTGGTTTAGAGTGGGTAAGGAGGAATTGGAAAGGGAACTACTGCCCTGGAACTAATGTCCATGGCAGGATTAGGAAGTTAGTAGGAGACAGATGGGTTAAGGGGATATCACACTGGCATATTTTCCGTCGTCCTTCATCAAAACCACAATTTGCGTGGTCCTTCATCTCTCGTTTTGTGGTCTTTTCAGCAGCCCATGGTTACCCAAGTACACCGGGAAATCATGGTCAAGCCCATTATAATACTATACTCAAATGATAATCTATAGTATGCATATGTATTTTGCATATATTTAACCCCTCTTTGGCGGCGACCGCCTTAAGGCGGTTAGAGAACCAAGGCCTAAAAAGCAGCGCCCGCCTTATCTCGTATGCGATTTTTAGCACATAATCTGCTCTGAGAGAGAGTCCGACCCTGGGAGGAGCGCGGGTGGCCTCTGACCGTTCGGCATGGACCCAGTCCCGCCACTGAGGGTAACATCACATCCCATCACATCCCTGGTCCCGCAATACAAGGTAAAAACTGACAAAATTACTGTATTTTAGGGATTTTCCCTTCGTGTTGCACGATCGTTGAAAGAGAACCCTTGATCGTACAAGGATGGTTCAGGTGTCATTGGAAAGCTCAATTATTGCCCTTTCACAGATACATAATTGTATTACGCTCTGGCTCTTCTTTATGCATGAAAAAGAGCATGGAATGAAGCTCATTTAGGGTAAAACTACCCGCTGGGCAGGTAGTAGCGTTACAAAACTAGCCGCTCGTTGAGAGTTAATTATATCTGAATACAAACTAATGATATGTAAATGGAAATTGATGTATTACGAGCTGCAAAACATTACATATGAAGTCAGTTGAAGCATCAGCACGCTCATGATTGGCTATTTTATCAGTACCCTGATAATTATTTATTATCTGTATTGTTCCTTATTTATTCATAAACTAGATATGTTTAAGTAGATTTAATGATTACTAAATAAATTACAGTGCTATCCGAATCTAAAGAGCTATTAAATATCACAGGAAACACAATAATAACTTATATATCATAAAGTAAACACAAGCGAGATAAAGAAATGATAAACACAAGAAGGAAGCGAGATTAAAGACTGGCTTACTCGGCCACGAGGCTTAGCAAATCACAGGCCGAGCTATAGGCAGTGACGGCATTTCTTTCCTTGTTTGTGTTTACTGTATTATATGTACGATTGTATGTGTTACATGTGGTATTTTATAGCTCTTAAGGTTCGGACATCACCTATCACATTATCATTAGATGTATTAAAAACTTATATTGTTTAATATACTGTATATGGAATATATATATATATATATTATTATATATTTATACATAAGGAATGTATTTCCACAACATGGCCTACTCCCCGCCAAACACTATACGATATACTGTATATGTAGGCTACTAAGTTATTTAAAGAGTACTATTTAACATGTCACATTAACCGAACCTATAATGCATATAATTATACGGTATTTTATCAAGATTACAAAGCATACAGATAAACATGATTTGTAATATTGAAGGAAATATTAGGCTAACCATTGCAGTAACGAATCTACTGATCATATTTAGTTATAATAAAGTGTTTACTGTTGCAAATTATAATTGTTTGTTGATTATAATAACCGATATGATACATTTAATCACTCGAGAGAATATTCTTCCCATTGTTGCCCAAAAATATTGCATTTGTAGAAACTTGAAGTTGTGATTAAGTAGGCTATAGCCTACTTCTTGATTAAACCGTTTTTTCTCATCCCAATTTGTTGAATATGTTACTGTAATGAAATATATATTTAAGGATTGAGAATGATTATAATATATTAATGCGTGTACATCGTATATCAAACTCTCAAACTTCGAACCTAAACCAGCGACGGTTACCACCCACTGCCTAGCCTACTGGTGGTGTTAGGGGTTTATCCTCTTCATGATTTTCGTGCAAGTCGTGACCTTCAGCTTTTGTCGTCTATTTGCAGTGTATTTTCAGATAAAATTATATTAATGGCGTTATTATGGCATAACCTCCACTTTTTATTAGCGATTGCGACGCAGTACTAATATATAGGGAATCTATTTAGGCCGAAATAGGTGTAAATAGAGCCGAGAAGTGATCAGAGACTTCAGCCTATGTCTGTAGATGACGATGATCATGCCTGGAACCAGTGTGATAGCAAGATGACGATTTCATGCCCAAGATCGAAGGATGAAGGTCGAAGGACGACGGAAAATATGTCCAGTGAAATAGCCCCTTAAGTAACTCAACACAGTTATAAGCGAACTTTCGTATATCTGGGAAAACGAGAGTAACGGCTTAGTAATACATAAACGCAATAATCCTTGATGATTCTGAGGGGGGAATAATATAAAGTTATTTACAAACGCAGTCAGTTGTGGGTTTGATTCAAGATATTTGTCTAGGCGAAGTTTAAAAGAATTAACGGTCTATAATGTCTCGGTGCAGCCCATTCCACAAGTTGATAACTCGATTGAAGAAGAAATTCTTAGATTCGTGTGAGTTAAAAGATTTACCAATAATTTTGCAACCGTTTCTCCGCGTGTAATTAGATTGGTTAAAAGTGAAGTACTTACTAAGTTCATATTGTCGATGCCTTTGATGATTTTGAACACTTGAATTATGTCACCTCTTAATCTGCGCTGGGTAAAAGGAAATATATTTCATTCTCTAAGACGCTCCTCGTATGGTTTGTTCTTTAGGCTAGGTATAATTTTGGTAACTCTATGTTGAACTCGTTCTAGCTTTTGTCTATATATTTTTGGTAATAAGGGCATCAGGATTGAACGTAGTATTCCAGAAGAGGGAGGTCTACGGAATTGTAAAGAGTTAGGGTAACTTCTTTGGATTTATGCTCATATGACCTGCCTATAAAGCCATTTATTTTGTTTGCCTTTTTAACAACTTCTGAACATTGTTGACTCGGTTTTAGGTTACTCGATATTGTTACTCCCAGATCGGTTTCTCTGTCTACACTCTGAAGCTGAGTGCCATTCATGGAATAGTTGGCTTTCTCATCTCGGTATCCGATATGTAGTACTTTACATTTATCTGCATTGAAACTCACTTGCCAAATTTGGGCCCAACATGACAACTTATCTAGATTGTGTTGCATATTGTCAACTTGTTCTTTTGATAGTACGCTATTCGCAATTTTAGTATCGTCAGCAAACTTTAAGATTGTGCAGGTGAGACCCTCATCTATCTCATTGATGTAAATTAAACAGAAAATTGGTCCTTGTACCAATCCCTGGGGTACTCCGCTACTTACATTGGTCCATTTAGATGTCTTACCTTTTATGACTACTCTTTGCTTTCTGTCGCTGAGGCAATTTTCTATCCATTTCAACACACCATCTTGTATTCCATGCGCTTTTAGTTTTAGCAGTAAAAGTTTGTGGGGAACTTTGTCAAAGGCCTTTTGAAAATAAAGGCATATAATATATACAGCTTTACTCTCATCATAGAGGTTAAGGTTATCGTGAAACAAGTCTAAGAGGTTTGATAAGCAGGAACGTTTGTTACAAAAGCAGTGTTGAGTATCTTTAAGTATGTTATTTTCCTCCAAGTGATTTACGAGTCCGTCTCTTATGATTGTTTCTAGCATTTTACATACAACTGAGGTTAAGCTAATTGGACGATAGTTACTTGGTAGGGATTTCCTGCCTTTTTTTACTATCGGTGGTACATTGGCTAGCTTCCACTGATCAGGCATAGTTCCAGACTGCAAGGATTTATTGAATAGCAATGTCAGTGGTTTGGAAAGCTCATCCTTAGCTTCCTTTAGAACTCTAGGTGAGATTGTATCAGGTCCAGGCCATATATTTACCTTAGGTTTATCTAAACATTTCAATAATTTGTAATGGTGATATTGCTTAGAACATCAGATTTATCAATCTGAATCGGCGATGCTGTAGGGATATCACTGAGGTCTTACAGTTGAAGTAACTACTTTCTTCTTTCTGGTGTAAAAAAACATAATAATAACTATAGAATGATTTCGGGTTTGTTTTACTTTGATTCGCAACATGTAACTCCAGGGTCTTGTTTACTTTGCTTAACCCCTACTGTACCATAGGGTACTAGCATAAATGTGCCCCCCAGTCCCAAGCAATGTGGCCAAAATGGCTTCAGAGACAAGATATCACAACCTCCCACCTCAAAAGATGGAGGAATGCTGACTCTCCCAGCATGTGGGTGCTTGGATATAAGCTGAGAAGGTTGCCAAAGTCTTAGAGCAGTGCTCAAACGTCACCTTACCAGGTACTGCCTGATACTGGCAGTTACAAGGAACGTATATTACCGACGGCTGGCAGCCGGCGCTGGGACTTGGGAGTGATTTATCTACTAACAGCTCTTTGCCGTCGCTGGTACTGAACGGGTTACTTAACTTTTTGGCATTGCGTCGTAGTTCTACAAATTTCACCTGTTCTTCGTCATTTTGAGAGGATTTCAGTCTATCCTTAGCAATCTTTTTAGTAAGCAAACAATCTGAAATCTTTTCTACCACCATTTGGGATTGTCATTACGGCCTGTACGCCGTATTTTCGATGGAGTCTTTCACTGCTTTAAGGTATGTGGTTGGGAATAATTCCCAAGATGTATTTATGTCGTTATTGTTAATTAGAAAGCTCCAGACAGTTTCTTCAAACATTGCTCTAAGTTTACAAAAGTTTGCTTTCTTGAAACTAGGGACTTTCTCGATGCTGCTATTTGGTTCGTCACTAGTAAACTTGTTACGACCGGCACTACGAAATAAACAAGGGCACTCAATATTGGACTAGATGATAGGCTATAATTATCTGCAACAACGGTACGCTAATTCCAAACCCTCGAACTATTACGCCGGTGAACCAAACACTTAAAACCCTCCAGAGTTAATCTACTGGATAACAGGGTATCAATTAACTGGGTTTTAGTGCACTTCTACAAAGGCTTACCGATGACGGCAAAGCCTACTCACAACAGGAGTACTTTACATTAATAAAATGTCATTTCTCTTAAGTAATAACAATGCTTGAATAAACTATAATATGATTTAATAAAGGAGTATATGCTACGTAACGTAGCCATGGGTCGACCCTGACCCGGCAACCATGCCACAGCCTCGTCGCCCACCTTGAACCACTGAAACAACGAGGCCAACGGTATACCGACACTCAAGTGACCTGCCGGCGGAACCTCGAGCACGGCATGATTTGTGAGGCCTGGGTGCTCGGCGCAAACAGTGGGGTATGGACCGATCAGGGGCTGGAGCGCTGCACACTGCTGCTCAGGCAGGTGCTCTAGCGCATCCACAGCCACCTGACTCGTATCCCCCGCCCACTGCTCCACCGAGACATGACAATCCCAATTCTCCTCCACCTGAGCCCCACTGCCCCCCTCTCCTTCTCCACCTTGGCCGCTGCAAACCAACGCAGGGACAGTAGGCTGCTCAGGTGGTTGCCTCACAAACTCCTCTAACAGGTTCACCTGACATGCTTCCCCGTCCTCGAGTTCAGTAGCCCCGTTCCCACAACTCTCCTCCACCTGGGAACAACTCTGTCGCGGAGTGCTATCACGCCCAACCATATCCCTAGGGGGGACAGGTTCTTGGGCCACTCCGGAGCTCACCTTTGAGTCAAATACCGAGTCACCAAGGAGTGTCGCTGGGTCCCAACTCTCAACCCGACCACCAGCCTCGACTTGCTCCTTCCGACCCTTCCTCCGCTGGTCATAAACTTGGGTACTAGGCTGTGACACCTGAACGGACTGAGATCTCTCAAGCCCCTCTTGCTCCTCCCTACTCGTGTCGGCCGCCCTCTTGGCAACGACTAAGGGTGGAACCTCGGAAGTGGGCAACGCAAAGTCATTACCAAGAAGGAGGTCGACCCCCTCAACTGGCAACTTCTCCACCACACCCACATCCAATTCCCGTGTCACACCGTCCACCTCAAGCTCCATTCTGACCAGCGGGTAAGACCGCGTAGCATTGATGCCTTGAACCACCACAACCCGAGCCACGTTAACAGGCTTGCCAGTGATATTCTTATCAAGTGTCTGGGAAGCGCCTGTATCACGCAATAACCCAAGCCTATGCTTCACCCCAGCCCACCTCACAGTGCCGTGCCCCCTATGACCACAAAAGCCCTGCTGCTGCTTCTGCACCGACTGTGACTCCGCAACCGACGTATTACCCCGGGCAAACGCGGAAGACCTCAAAGACACACCGATGTTGCTCACTAGTGACACCACTGCTGTAGGCGGTGTGCTCGGACATGAGCGCGCAATATGCCCCTTCTCATGACACTTGAAACATTCCACCTCACTCTTGGACTTCCTCGGAGGTGAGGAAGGGCCCTGGCCTTTCTTAACACCTTACGAGCGGCCTATGCGGTTTATTTATGTGTACCGCCCAGCGGGGTGTTTTTAGCCAAAATAGGGCTGTTTACGTGATCATTTTCATGCCTAAATAAGACCCAGAACGTAAAACAAGTATCTATCCCTGAAAGGGCATAAACAGAGCTTTCGAATGACACCATAACGATCCTTGTATGATGGATAGTTTTCTTGCAATAACCGTGCAACGCGAGTGCAAAAAGCAGGTAATTCGGTACTTTCGGTACATAATTGAGTATGTAGCGAGTGAGAGAGGGAGGAGGGAGCTGAGATTTGTGTTAGTAGGTTCGCCGCGGTGGTCTGGAGCAGTCATACGCTCGCTAGTCTCCTGCCACCACTTGTCTCTCTCTCTCAGCCACAATACGTGCTGAAATTGCCACTCGACCTATGTTGAGCGCCGCCACATAGTCCAGCTTTATTTAACTCGACTTAAGTGGTGAGCCGCTTTTTAAGGGTTAAACGGGAAGGGTTTCGACTTGGGTTCATAATTGGCAACAGTACTCTTACATGGATAATTATATGTTGTGTAATTAATTCGGGGGGCTGGAGTGGTACGCCCCTTGTTACCTGCCTCAGCTCTCTGTGCAGACCCGCACCAGCGAATCAATGACAACCTGAGGTCAGCCAGCTCAGCCGCCTCTTGTAGAGTTTTCGGTCGCTTTTCTTTAATGTTAAGAGTCAAGTCACTGCCAGTACATTTAAAAAATTGTTCGAGAAACACTAGTTGTTTTACTGAATCAAAAGTAGTTGCCTTCTCCGACCTTAACCAATTTTCTAATGCATCTGACAGCTCTCTAGCGTGTTCCTGGAAAGTACTCTCCTTTCTTTTTGGAACCGCCCTAAACTTCGGCCTATAGGTCTCTGGCTGTAGCTCATACGCCCTCAGGACAGCCTCTTTCAACAACTCGTAATTCACACAGGAATCTAGGGGCAAAGCATCGTACACCTTGAGTGCTTTCCCCGTCAATCGTGAAGAAACGAGGGCTGCCCACTTCTCCTCGGGCCATTGGTGCTCCTGGCACTTTTTCTCGAACCGGAGAACAAATTCTGTAACTCCCAACTCGTCAAACACTGGAACCAACATAAGTAAATGCGACAGGGACTGGTCATAGGCTCGACCCCCCTGGGCAACCCGGTTCCTCGTCACCTCTACACGAGTTTTCTCTAGACCAACATCGGCACAATACCTTTCAGACTCAAACTTGCGCTCAGACTCTCGCTCACGCTGCTCGAGCTCGAGCTTCCGCTGCTAAAGTTTGGCGAGCTCGAGCTGAAACAACATCTCGGGAGTCAAACCCTGAGGAGGGGGTGCTACTACCGGGGACCCACTCCGTGAGTCACTTAGAGGCATACCCAACCGCCAGCGGGCATCGGCCTGCGGGAACGTACCCGGCTCCGGAGCCCGAGGGGGCGCCATGGTAGGAGTCGAGTGGAATGGGGGTTGGGCCGAAGGTGCCCCAGCTCCCGCTCCACCCGAAACCCCATGCACCCCACCCAGCACACAGGCAGCCAGCTCACTTCTCGACATACCGCTAGTACCGGAAAACCCTAAGACCGTGGCCACACACTGCAGTCCGTACCGGTCTAGCCCCGACACCCGGTCCGCCGACATAGGCTTCCCCCCAAAAATCCGAGCATCCTCCTCACTGTTCACCACCCGAGCGCGGCTTAACAACTCCACCTTCTCCACCTCCTCGCCTGCCTCTCGCACTGTGCCCTCACTATGCTCAGACCCGTCCAGTGACATGATGGAGTCAACAACAAAAAATTCTCAAGTCCAGACAAAAAAATAGCCAAACTCTCACCAAAAAATATTCGAAGATGTTCTTGAGTGCAATACTAGGTCACCAATAACTCCAACAAGTTCTATGTAGCCTATCCTCAAAACAATGTCTACTGCCAACAATGCGAGAAATAAATAATTCAACCCCCAAATGGCAATAAGATTTCTCCCAAAAAAAAAAATGCAATATTCAGTTCACTATATTCTGGTCTAAGGTCGCCATTTGTTACGACCGGCACTACGAAATAATATTGGACTAGATGATAGGCTATATCTGCAACAACGGGACGCTAATTCCAAACCCTCGAACTATTATGCCGGTGAACAAAACACTTAAAACCCTCCAGAGTTAATCTACTGGATAACGGGGTATCAATTAACTGGGTTTTAGTGCACTTCTACAAAGGCTTACGATGACGGCAAAGCCAACTCACAACAGGAGTACTTTACGTTAATAAAATGCTCTTAAGTAATAACAATGCTTGAATAAACTATAATAAGATTTAATAAAGGAGTATATGCTTACGTAACTTTAGTGTGAGTCTGTACTCAACACTAAACTCTACAATGCTCTATGAAAACACTGGAAGTCTAGTCCTACAGCAATCAGATAAAGAATCTTCTGAAAACGTCTGATGCTCTAAGATGCTCGTTAATATAGAACAGAAATAATGCAGGGGCAGGACACCAAAGCGTGTATCTTAAATACACCAATAAGTAGGATACATATATATATAACAAGGGAGTGCAACAACTCTGTGACAGCACTAATAATCGCCACTCAAAACAGTACTTCCTTAGCCAACTTAACAGCCAAACTGGGTTGTGCACTATGCATCAACCTAGGCTAAAATAAGGCGTGAATAATTTCTAAAGCATACACAATTAAAGTTAATAAACACAATGCTGTCTTTCTCACTAATAAAGTCTAGCAGTGGCATAAAAGGTACTAGGAAACTAGGCAGAGCGCAAGCATGCTCGTAGCCTACTGCCTCCCCTTGAACAAATTTCCCTTATGTTATGTTAGTGACTTGGAGGCTCTTTGGTAAGTCCAGATCTCAAGTGTCTGGTCTTACCCTGGCGCTCCACAAAGGTCAACAACATGAGGTACAAAGTATGCAGGTGAGATTAGGCAAGAGCCCTTCACTTGTATACTGCTACACTCGCAAGGGAAAATATGCACAAGGGTTACAGGCTAGCTAGCTTCGTCGATGTTGTACAGGCTCTGACTTGCCACATACATAACTCAGACAACGACCAAAGATACCTTCCACTGTCTAGCATTAAATAATAAGAGAGAACAGCTCAATAATTAGGAGCACCCCAACACTATGGTACCATTTGACTATGACTCTAATAATCCCTAAAACTAGTGCAAACATATATGGAGAGCTGGTGCTGGTAATACGACTGGCCGACTATGGAAGTCGTATGCAGAACCAGAAGGGATAAGTAATTGAATAAAGAGAGAAGTATGAAACCGAAGAAGTTCAGAGAGAGAGATAGTAGTATAGAGGGTTATATGGGAGACAGGTTGCAAGGGACATGTAGGACCTAGCACACCAAGCCTAGCTCTGCAGGAGACACAAGGATAGGAGCCCGCACCACCGTCCCAGGACCGCGGCCGCCAATCACAGACGACTACGTCATGAAGAGCAAGCATTCTATGACGTCGACAGGGCCGTCGGCCATAATCACGGGCGTGGGAAACTCCTCGGAGCGCGGGAGGCAAACGTACATACACACGCACCAACTACCACCACGCTGCCTACCCCGCTCTTTCTCTCCTTAACTTCACACCATGCATCCCACATTCCAGCAATGATACAAAATACTTCTAAGTGTCACAGACAAGAATAAAGATCACCACTGATCTATCTGTGACAACATGTACTCTATGAAAGAAAGAACATCGTTCTACGATTATTGTAGCCCATATCACTGCCCTGGCGAGCGCTAGCGATTCACGAGCGCATTCTGGCAAGCTGGCCAGCGTAACAAACTTTAAACTGAAAGTTATCGTACGATGGTCGCTGTTACTGAATTCATCACCGACATTCAAATTCTCTATCAATTCTTCTTTTGTTGAAAGTACAAGGTCAAAGACGTTATTCCCACAGGTTTTAGATCTAACAAATTGATATAGCAAACTCTCTTGCAAGTTTGTATACAGGTCTTGTCATGAGTGAGAAGTAATACTATCTCTCCACTTGGTCACAGGTAAATTGAAGTCGCCAAAAATTACGGTATCTTGCAAGTTACTTATGTCTGCAATTTGCTCATAAATTTCTCAATCAGTTTGCACTGATTGAGCTGGTGGTCTGTATATTAATGCAAGTATTATTGTTGTACATTTATTATTCTTTATTAGCACAAATGATGTGTCGACGTTCACAATTTGAGGTTGTGACAGGGGTCCGGTTAAGACTTTCTTTGATAAAAAGTAAAACGCCACCTGCATTTCTATGTATTCGGCTTTTCTCAAACATTACAATACGGGAAGTGAATCAGCTTCCGGTACTTCAGCACGAGGTCCTGCGATCGGTCGGCTGTACGTCATTAGATCAACTTGAATGACGTACATTGTGCATGAGGGGGCTAACTTCGAAACTTCGTTGACAGAGCATGGTGAGGCCCCATATTTAATATGGTGTACAATTTTGGTCTCCTTACCTAAACAAAGACATTAAGAGACTCGACTTAGTACACCGTAGAACAACAAAGATAATACCATCACTAAACTCAAACCCGTATATAAGCGACCCTAAGTCCTCGATTCTTGGCTACACTGGGATTCTTGGCGCGATCCTGCATAAACACATTAGCAGCTGATATAACATAATGTAAAACTTGGAACGACACAAGATAAACGCAAAAGAACTAATCAAAGTCGCTATCTGGAAACAACGCTTAACCCACTGAGTCCCAGCTAATTATTAATAAATGTACCACCAGGGACCAGCCGGTTTTGAATTTTTTATTTTTCCAGAAACAATAGCGAATGGGTTAGGAATGAAGGAAAAACCACGAAAAACCGATCAAAAAGCTCAAAAAATAGTCCTACGGAGCCCCCGAAAACGGATTTTACAAGAGTAAAAAAATGAAGGCAATTTCCCCAAAAAACATGTTTTTGCGCGCTCACGTTCACGTGGTTGGACTTTGAGAGTTTTCAACCATCGGCATGGGTGCATGGGATACTTACACAGTTCCCATACAAATCTGAGCTCTCTAGGTGCCATAGGACCGAAGTAATTGGGACCGGAGTAGCACTGACGCAACTGTTGCGTGGGGTTTAGCGTTACATACATTGCTGACGCAAACGCTGCGTCGCTGGGGCTCAGTAGGTTAATAAAATAAAATTTGAAATAAAAGAACACCATCCACCACGTAGGGTGTACATTACTACTGTACATGCAAGTTAAGCTGGTTCCCAAGCAAACTAATCGCACATATGACAATGCACTATATCGTCATGTTCAAGGAATTAGTCAGTTTGGGAAGTACGGGACGTTCTGGTAAATAATACTAAATTCTGTATGAATAAAGAAACTACAATTTGTATCAAATTTTATGATAAGGTAATTTGCAATTTAACAAGATATCAATAATAGTACAACAAATATACAACACTCACTAACGATAGTGCTATCGGTTTGACAGATGGGCAGACAACCCGGACAGAGAGGGAGAAAGAGACAGGCAGACACACATACTTAAAGACAGACACAGTAAGAGATAGATAGATATATAGATCAATATTTACATAGATTTACATAGATACACTGGCCACACAGACCTTACGATCCAAACGAGGTGGTCAGGACTTAATTCTAGTAGAGATGACACATCCGATAGAAAAGGAAAGTTGAAGGAAAGGATAGAAAAGAAGAAGGCTCTCTCCCCACCCTCCGTTCGCTCCGGCAATTGCCGAACATGAAAAAAGTTGGAAGTGATTAACCTTGCTGGGCTTAGAAATCCCCAGAAGGAATTTACAGGAAAGATTGGAAAAAGATTGGAAAAAAAAAGGGACAACAAGAAAGGAAAAACAAAAAAGAAATTAAAAAAATCATACAACCCTTCGCCTTAGCAGCATGTAAATTTTGGGGTTAATTGGAATCATCCAACCCATCACCCTTAGTAGTATGTACATATTTAGTGATGTTTATTATTATTTTTTTTTATTTGTGTATTATTTTTTTTTCTTTTCTAACGCTCTCTTCAGCTGAACAAATAATAACGGTGATAATTACTGCCTACTCCATACCAATTTGTCTGTGGTATGAGTCTAGATTTTTCTTAAATGTATCTATAGAGACAGACAGAGACAGAGAGACAGACAAACAGACAGAAGGAGAGAGAGGGAGACAGAAGCAGACACACATACATACATAAAGAAAGACAGGGACACAACCTCTAAAAAAACGCGCCTAGATTTTTACCTCAAGGGTGGTGTGGAAAATAAGTCAAAACATGGGAAACAGAGTAATGTACATCTATTAGAGAAGTAACTCATTCATTTTTATTAAAGAAAACCGTACAATAAAAGCAAACTTATTTGTATTTGTTAAAAATAAAGTGTTGGTACTCCTGCATTTCTCAGATAGATAGATAAATAGACATATAGATAGATAGGTGGGTAGGTAGGTAGGTAGGGGAGATAGAGAGAGAGAACATTTAGAACAAGACTATATATATATATATATATATAGTATATGTATATATGTATGAGGTCCTTCCTAATTTGAACACAAGCACCTGGGTGTCTTCACTTTATCCAATACAGAGAAGTATATGGAGTGAGGGTAGAAGATAGAGAATGAGAATGGATATGGGAGGTGAAAGAGGTTTGGGACGCTTATCAACCAAAATGTCAAATATCAGCCGCTAATATGTTTACAGAAGTCCGCGCTAAGGAACTCAGTGTAGCCAAGAATAGAGGACTCAGGGTCGCTTATATACTGGTTTGACTATAAGAAATAAATCATATCATGAAAGATTAAACCAATTATATTTGTTCTCAATTAGGAAATGACTGAGAGGTCAATTATCTGACTGTTTCAAGATGTAAGGGTTTTGACAAAATTGATTGAGTCAGTGTTCACAATCAATAATAGTGCATTAACTTGAGAGAACAGGATTAAATTAAAAACCAGGAGGGCCAAACTCATTGTCACAAATCATTCAACACATTCAAAAGGAATCTAGACATTCATTTCGAGGAGGTGGGAGACATATATGTAAAAAAAAAAAAAAAAAAAAAAAAAAAAAAAAAAAAAAATTAAGTATCAGTAGCAATTATTATATTCCAACTTCGATCTTTGCTATAAATGTCCCGTTAGAAATGTTCTCATTCGTATGGGGGCCATTTTTCCCATGTCGACCCTTTGGTCGGAGGGAGAGAGAGACTTCTGATTTGCTAGCCTTATCTTCCACTTATTAACAAATTTTGCTACAATTAAGTCCAGACTGCCTAGTAAGTGCCACAAGGTCTGTGTAGTCGGTGTATATATGTAACTCTCTCCGTATCTCTCTATCTATCTATCTATCTATCTATCTCTCGCTCTGACTAACAAATGTATCTGACTGTTTCAAGATGTAAGGGTTTTGACAAAATTGATTGAGTCAGTGTTCACAATCAATAATAGTGCATTAACTTGAGAGAACAGGATTAAATTAAAAACCAGGAGGGCCAAACTCATTGTCACAAATCATTCAACACATTCAAAAGGAATCTAGACATTAATTTCGAGGAGGTGGGAGACATATATGTAAAAAAAAAAAAAACAAAAAAAAAAAAAAAAAAAGAAAAAAAAAAATCGACCCTAAAAAAAAAAAAAAAAAAAAAAAAATTAAGTATCAGTAGCAATTATTATATTCCAACTTCGATCTTTGCTATAAATGTCCCGTTAGAAATGTTCTCATTCGTATGGGGGCCATTTTTCCCATGTCGACCCTTTGGTCGGAGGGAGAGAGAGCCTTCTGATTTGCTAGCCTTATCTTCCACTTATTAACAAATTTTGCTACAATTAAGTCCAGACTGCCTAGTAAGTGCCACAAGGTCTGTGTAGTCGGTGTATATATGTAACTCTCTCCGTATCTCTCTATCTATCTATCTATCTATCTATCTCTCGCTCTCTCTCTCTCTCTCTCTCTATATATATATATATATATATATGTATATGTGTATCTTTCTATGATAAGTGACAATATTAAGCTTTAGTCAGGAAATACTTGTGTTTGTAGTTGTGTGTACATTATATACATAATAGTGTGGGCTTATAATATTACAGTTTGACATGTTCCCATTTTACGGCAATCTAGACGGTAACCAAACAAGGAATAAAAAAAGAGGCCCAGCATGGAATTAGTTAAAGATTTAATAACATTTATCTAAGAGCAGTTGTTGGTGTCTACAAAAGCCAGTGGTTGTAGTAATACTTAACTACCGAAAACGTTATACGCACTTTATATATTTAATTGGTTCGTCCACATTTGGAATATTGTGTCCAGGTTTGGTCGCCATGCTATAAAAAGGAAATTGAAAAACTAGAGAGGGTACGGCAGAGAATAACTAAAATGATTCCTCGTTTAAGATTCAAACCATATGAGGAACGACTAATAGAGTTAAATATATTTAACTAGACAAACCATAAAGTAAGAGGGGACCTAATCTAAGTATTTAAGATTATTAAAAGCCATGACAAAATGGACCCAAGTAAGTATTTTACAGTATATAACTGTAAATACACAAGAAGTAAGGGTTACAACATGGTTGGCGAGGAGTTTCTTTCACATGAAGAATTATTTCACAACAAAGTGGTCAACTTATGGAATAAATTGCCTAGAAATGTTGAAGAATGCCATACACTCAAGGCATTTACATATCGCATTGATAAATATAAGGTTGTATATAAAGTACTGTGACCGACCATATCAATATCGTCCATACTATAGTTTTATTATTCTGGACTACAGTCCTTCTGGAGCTGAAACCCTTCAGTTGATTGCTGTGACAATAATTTGTTCATGTTGTTCAACAAGTAGCCAAGTAGGGACCATTAGGTATGTTGTTGCTTGTCTTCCTTTTCATACTTTTGTATTCTTTGTATGTCTTCCACCACCACTCGCACCCCATATCAGTTTAATCGCACACTCTCCCATTTTGTCGACGTAGCCTACCATATATACACTTACACAAACAGAAACACATTAGCTACAACAAATTGAAATACAAACACACACAACAAATATATCTATGTAATCAAATTTATATAGTAAAGCATGCAATCACCTACACTAGCAGCCACATAAGAGTATTCACATTCCTACAACTGTTTTCAAGGCTACACAACACAAAAGTAGAATCCAGCAAAAAAAGTGCTTGGCCTGCCATGGCCTGCACAGTGTTAACACAGTTTATTAAAAATGTAAAGGTTATAATGTAAATGATCTCGTATAGCACACGCCATAATGATTGGTGAATGCAATGCAGAATATTAGGGTTTAGCATGTGCGTGTGTGTGTGTGTGTCTTTGTGTGGCACGAGAGATACTTCATATACAGGCACCCTACAAATATAAATAGGCCTGGCCAAGCAAACATATATAACAAATTGAACTAATGGGTGTATAAAGAAATGCATGATTCAAAACAGAGTGAGCTCCATACTGGAGCTCACTCGGTTTTGAATCATGCATTTCTTTATAGGTAATTATTTAGTAGCTAAGGCTACACGAATGTATGAATGAAAAATACAACAATAAATATTACAATGCATGCTATTGAAATGCAGGTGATACACACATTTTGAAACACAGTTGTAGCAATTTGCATTCATGAGTACCAACATACAGTTTAAGATAAAACCAAACAATGTATTTGCGTGAATATGTACGTACGTACATACACCATGAACACAAAAACATATAGCCACGAGTGTGTGCACAAGTACTGTATTACGTACAGTTGGCAATACTTGAACCTGGAACACTACAACGAATGACTTAAAGGAGTCAATGCTTCCACAGGTATGTATACAGTTGAAAGATATTTTACGAAATTATCCTTTTGTAATGTGTCACGTGGGTATAGCCAGTTATTATCAGCAATACTAAGGAATGACCTGTGTTCATGGTTTAACCCACTGAGCCCCAGCTAGTTTAGAATAAATGTACCACCAGGGACCAGCAGGTTTTGAAAAAAAATAAAATTCCAGAAACAATTGGGAATGGGTTAGGAATGAAGGAAAACCCACAAAAAACCGATCCCCTAGGTCATTAAGGGGTCCTACGGTGCGGTGCGCCCGAAAGTCGGATTTACAAGAGGGGAAAATTGAAGGCAAAAACACCCCAAAACAGGTTTTTGCGCGCTCACGCGCACGCAGTTAGACTTTGAGAGTGTTCAACCATCGGCATGCTTCCGTGGGATACTTACACAGTTCCCATACAAATCTGAGCCCTCTAGGTACCATAGGACCGGAGTAATTAACCCGGCAAATGCTGGAAGACTCTTAACCCGCTCACGTTCTTGACGCAATTTTGAGCCTATTAGGGATACTTTAAAGCCTTTGTTACCATCAGGGGTATTTAGAAACCTTTAGTTTAGTTACTTCAACCTCTGCAGTTGTCTTTGAGTTAGCTGTGGGCAGAAAACTAATTTTGGAGAGGTAATTATAAGAGTGAGAGAACTCTATTTAGTATTGCTAATCTGGCAACCTCTGCGTCATATGGTCGTGAGAGGGTTAAGAGTTTCCCCAGGCGACTGCTGGAAGACTCTTAAGATCCTGGGCCTAAAAAATCCATTTAAAACACCCCAAAAAAACTTGAACTCTTTTTTTTTTTTTTTTGCCCCTGGGCCATGCCAAATATCACTCCTCCACATCCCCTCCTTCCCCACTTCCCTCCCCTCCTTCAGTTATCACCTATTTTCCCTGTTATTCCCTTATTCTGTGGGCTATTTTCGTGCTAACATTAGCGAGTTGCAAGCAGGGCTTTGTCATCACTGTTACCAAGCGAGTGCAAGAGAGAGAAAGTATCGATCGACAGTCTCTCTCCAGACTTGGGGAAGAGTGGTGGGGAGGGTGGTTGCCTCAGCCATACATTATGTAACTCCCGGCCTGTATCACCGATTTTGACCATCCAAACGCTGTTTCCACTTGTTTTATTGCTGTAACAGATTAATACCTTTATAATCAACCTAAAATAGGTGCATTTGGATAAGTATTAATGCTATTTATGGTAAAATAACGATGTTAGTGATGGGAACAGCTCAAATACGTGCGCACAGGCGTGTGGTGTCTCATACCCCCCATGCGCACGTATTAGGTTAACAGGGACGACACGTTGTCGTCGCTGAGGTTTAGCGTTACATACATTGCCGACGACAACGTGTCGTCGCTGGGGTTCAGTGGGTTAATGCAACCTGTGCTTAACTTCATTTTGGCCACTGTGTAGACTCGCCTACACAACTCCCTTGTCTCGATAAGATCTGGCCGGAAAACATGACTATTGGAAACATAAAACGGACACTACTATATATATAAAAAGGTAACACAGGATGAAACAAAAGTATATATTTAATAAAATTAAACAGGAAATATAACATACTTTTACAAATGTAGATACATTAGTCAACCATGAATGCTTATAAGGATATATCGCTACATATATAATTTAGCATAATACTAACAAATTGGTACTCACAAACATGTTAACACCTACAGTGTGAGCATTTTTTCGTTATATTATAAATCATTCAGGCATTCCTGAATGATTGAGCAAGTGTCTGAATGAAATTAGATGTATTCAGCAAAAAGATTCAAGAAAGTAGCTTCAAAATGACACCAGAATGAGCTTCGTAGCACGCGGGGTTGATCCGCAGCGCTACCATAGACATCGGTAACTATTCGCTAATACTGAACGAATGTCGCTAATGTCGCGCTTCATTTGCCTTTGGCAGAGCTGCATTATGTCTAGTGAGACATGGCTGATATCCCTCAGTGCCCCGGCCGGCGCGCAAGAGAGCGGACTTGGGGCCTCCCGCTCAATCGCACTCGTCTCCACAGGCTTTAAGAGCCTGTAAATTGCTATAAATTGCCATGGTGTTCAAGAATGGTCACTGCAGAATGGGTTAAGTAGCCACAAGCACAAATAACCAATCACAAACAAATATTACAAACTGTTAAAGTAAACCATCAAAGCTTCCTGTAAGAGCTATATTGGACTATTGCAGATATGCAAAGTTTATGACCAATGCAAAGGGGAAAAATACGACGAAAACCTGAGAATATGTGTAATACTATAAGTGAGCAGTTTTAAGGTGAATGATGATGGATGGAAAATAGAAGAAGATGACGTGAGGAAATATAAAATATAAAATTAGAAAGGACAAGATGAATGAATACGATAGTGATGACGATCCTGTGACTTGATAAATAAAGGTTAACCTGGGGGCTAAGTCAATTATGTGTTTTAACACCCTGCCTGCAGGGGTTCTGGCCCTATTTAACCTTCATTTCCTGCACAATTTCATGCAAAAACAAGACCCAGAACGTAATACAATGATATATCGGTGAAAATAAAGTAATAGAGCTTTTCAATGACACCTGAATGATCTCTGTATGATGTCTGGTTTTTTAAAACTTTCTTGCCAAGTTCAAAATCGCAAACAAATTAGCGGTTTTGAGCTGTTTTTGCTATGTGTAATGCTTCATTGATTTGGCAGATGTCTCTCAGTTACGTCAGTACCAGCCCAGCGATGGTGGGCAATGGACAAAGGGTTCCTGAGCTGCCTGCACTCGCTTGCCTAACTCCTAGGACACATAATAAGCAGACCGCCGGGAAAGGGTAAAAGTGTCACCAGTGCGAAAGATTTGGCTTCAATTCTGACAATATTTGTTATATTTGATCATATAAAATTATAAAGCAATATCACTGCTCCATATGCACATATTATAATTGTATAATGAACATGTGAACTTTGAAGAACCAGAAAATAGGTGTAAAGAGGAAATATCCAGTAAAAAAACATATTATTGTGACAATAGGTGTGGGTGGAGGCATACGAGGGTGCATGCAATAGATGTACCTTTGTTGCTTGCCTGAAACATATTGAGCACTCAGCTCTCTACCGTGAATGTAAGAAGTGTAGGGAGACAGCGAGAGGGTAGAGGAGGGTGATAGGACATATTTATTAGTGAGGAGTTGGGAAGTAGCAGTGAAATTGGAGGGAAAATAAGAAATACATGAGGAGGGGGGAATTGGGGAGAGGGAGGAGGGGGACAGAAGTGGGGGAAGGTAGGAAGTGGTGGACGGGAAACATGCCACCTAATCACATATTGCTTCCATTTTGCTGGCTCCGCGGCGTTTTTGTAGGTTTTTCTATGGGCTATCTTCCAGAAGGAGCGTCGCATTCGCCCAGTAGAACGTTCCTGAAGGAGTGTCGCAGCTGTTAGATTAAGGCGAGTGTACCAAGAGATAGAGTTAAATAGTTGTGTTGATGTTAATTTTCAAATTATAAACTTACAAAACTTATTTTTTTTATGTTACACACATGTGAAATATTGCACATTACGCTGAGAGAAATACTATATCTAAATCTTTATAGAAATTATATTATTGTTTTTCTCAAAAAGTTAATGCTCTTTCATATTGTACTTTTGGTAATTAATCTATGAAAGTGAATAGGTCTATCTATATCTATTGCCTGACGCCGTGATCCCCAAAGGGGTGGCCACGAACGAACCACCCCCATGCACCTCTGTCCCCAGTCAGTCGACGCCCCTCCTCCCAACCAGCACCGCCTTCATTCATATACTTCCTCACTCCATCCTTCCACCTCTCCTTCGGTGCACCTCTCCCTCTCTGTCCTTCCACTCCGCTCTCGTACATCCTCTTAGTCATTATCTCGCCTTCCATTCGTTCCATATGGCCGAACCATCTCAAGTTTATACATTTGTAATTGATTTGAGGAGAATAAACAAGTAAGGACAATACAGCGAAGAAACACAAAAGAGAGCAAAAAAAGACAGATATATGATATACGAGGAGGAGCTGGATGTATGTATTGGAGAGGGGGGGTACAGTGGGGGAGGAGGTACAGATGAATGTACGAGAGAGGAAACACAAATATTGAGAGAAAAAACGTCTGTGTGTGGAAGCATAAGTAGGTTTGGAGAAATATTTGAAAGTAGAACACACAGTTTGCGCATGGAGAAGAGAATACAGATGAGAGTAAGAAAGGAGCCTATGAGGCATAACATAAGTGAGTAACATACGAATGTATAATGAGACACAACAGTATAATGGTAATAAAATATACAATTAACCAGATTATCATATATATAAATAATATGAAAGACTAAAACACAAGAGAGAGAGAGAGAGTGAGAGTGAGAGAGTTTCTGGTGGGGTTGACCCGACCCATAACTTAACTTGTATTCCATTGAGAGTTGCCCAACCGCAAATATCTTCCTCTCCTTACACTATCTCTCTCTCTCTCTCTCTCTCTCTCTCTCTCTCTCTCTCTCTCTCCCCCACGTCCATGTTATGACCTTATATTCTGCATTTCATAATAGCAGTCAAAACTGTTTGTGTTGAGAGATAATTTATATTAATACCTATTCACTTTTATAGATTAATTAGCAAAAGTACAATATGAAAGAGTATTAACTTCTTGAGAAAAAATATATATAATTTCAAAAATAAGAACATAAGAACATAAGAAAATGGGAGTCTGCAGAAAGCCGATTGGCCTAAGCAAGGCAGATCCCTGTCCCACACAACCCCAATTACAAAGCCCAATTATAGGCTCAACACTCTAATACCCTGAGGATCATCTTACCAAAACGGTTAGAGATTAACGCAGGATTACGGGGGTCTGCAGAGCGCTGATTGGCCCAACCCTGCTGATCCCCCTTCACACCCAACCCATCTCGTCCATATGCTTATCCAATTGTATCTTAAAGCTCCCTATCGTTTTTAATCCCACTATAGCACTTGGTAGTCCATTCCACCCATCTACAACTCTGTTACCAAACCAATATTTGCCTATATCTTTTCTGAAACGAAATTTATCTAATTTGAAACCATTGGTACGAGTTCTTTCGCTATCACTGAGCTTTAGTACATTTGTCATGTCCCCTTTGTTAATCCCACTAACCCACTTGAACACCTCTATCATATCCCCTCTAACTCTGCGTCTCTCTAACAAATGTAAGCCTAATTTCTTCAACCTTTCTTTATACGGAAGATTTCTAATATTATGGATCATTTTTGTCATTCTACGTTGTACTCTCTCCAATGAATCTATGTCCATTCTGTAATAAGGACACCAAAATTGAACAGCATAATCCATATGGGGTCTCACTAATGACAAGTAAAGTTTTAAGATAACATCAGCAGTTCTGTTACTCACACTCCTTGAGATGAACCCGAGAATCCTGTTTGCCTTGTTTCGAACGCTTATACACTGTTGTCTAGGCTTCAAATCATTGCTAACAAACACACCTAGATCTTTCTCACAATTCGAGTTTTCTAATTCCACATTAGCTAGTTTATATTTAACATTTGTATGCATCTTCCCTATCTTTAATACCTTGCATTTGTCAATGTTAAACATCATCTGCCAATTTACTGACCATTCGTGTAAGGTATCTAGATCCCTTTGGAGGCACTCTATATCTCTATCTGAATCAATTGTTCTCCCCATTTTGGTATCGTCTGCAAATTTACTTATCCTACTAGTTATACCTAAATCAAGGTAATTTATGTATATAACAAACAACAGAGGACCTAATACAGATCCCTGGGGGACACCACTTTTGACTGCTCCCCATTCTGACTTCGTACCATTTATGCCGACTCTCTGCTTCCTACCAATTAGCCATGACCTAATCCATCCCAACAACGCCCCACCTATTCCATGCGCCTCAACCTTTCTCATCAATCTCTCATGGGGGACTCTGTCGAAAGCTTTACTGAAATCTAAATATTTTATCATATGACTTGTCATTATCTACTGCTTCATATACCTCTGAGAAAAAACTAAGCAAATTAGTAAGGCAAGAACGTCCCTGAGTGAATCCATGCTGAGAAGAATTTATTAAATTAAATGTATCTAAGTGGTTTCTAATTTTACTAGCAATAATTGACTCTAGTAGCTTTCCTATGATTGATGTAAGACTAATGGGACGGTAATTGGATGCTATTGATTTGTCACCTTTTTTGAAGATCGGAACTACGTTTGCAAGCTTCCAAGTTTCTGGAACTATACCTGTCTCCAATGACTTGTTAAATAAAAAAATTAATGGGTAACTTAACTCATCCCTACATTCTTTTAATACTCTAGCATATACCTCATCAGGACCAGGTGATTTATGAGGTTTCAGTCTGTCAATTTCCTTAAGCACATCATTTCTACTTATAGTAACCGTACTTAACCTATTTTCTATACTATCGCTATATACCTTACGGACTTCTGGAAACTGTGCCAAATTTTCATTAGTGAAAACGGAGAGAAATTGACTATTTAATGTACTGCACATTTCTAAATAATTTTCTGTAATTTCTCCTATCGAAGTTTTAAGGGGACCAATTACATCTCTAACCTTTGATTTATATAGTTGGTAAAAAGCTTTAGGATTATTTTTTGAGTCATTGGCAACCTTAATTTCATAATTTCTTTTTTCTTTCCTAATATCCTTTTTTACCTGTCTTGATAGATTCTGATAGTAAGCAAGTAGGTGAATTTCGCCTTTTCTAATTTTTCTATATATTCCTCTATTTTGTCCTAGAAGATCTAATAGTCTATTATTCATCCATTTGGGTTGGTTCTGTGTTGATCTAAATTTTCTTTTGGGGATGTATTTATTTTGTGCATTGAATACTGACTTGATAAAATTATCGTATGTATCTACCAAGGTTGACGTCTCTTCATGACTTAAGATGACAGGTGCCTGAGAAGGGGTACACTCATTTGGACACCTGGATCGACTTAATTTTTTGACATAGAGTCAGCTAATAGGGCTCTTCTTAACCCACCATAATTGGCTTTTCTAAAGTCAGGTATTAATGTTGTATTCTCTCTGGTATTACCTTTCCATTGGATATTAAAATACACAGAATTGTGGTCACTATTTCCTAGGTGGTCCCCTATCTCTACATTATTTACCATATGTTCATTGTTACTGAAAACTAAATCGAGAATATTATTACCTCTAGTCGGCGTATCTATGAATTGAAATAAAAAACTATCTTGTACTACCTCTATAAACTCCTCAGAATCAGAGTCTCCTATTTGATGCTGCCAATCTATATTCGGAAAATTAAAATCCCCCATAATGCACACATTGCTAAACCTTGATGCCATTTTAATTTCCTCCCATAATGACGTTCCGTCATTTCTACTCATATTTGGCGGTCTATACATAACTCCAATAACTATGGTCTCACTACCTTCGTTAACCTCTACCCAAACACTTTCATTATCGTTATTTAGTCTAATACCTGATTTAATACAGCTTTTTAATGTACTCCTGACAAACACTGCTATACCGCCACCCCTCTTACTTGTTCGGTCATATTTAAGCAAACTATATCCTGGTATATCAAATTCTGCTAAAAAATGCCTGGTTTCTGTATTAATCCACGTTTCAGTTAGCGCTATTATGTCTATATTTTCTTTGCTAACAAGGGCTCTAAGTTCGTTCATTTTGTTACATAGACTCCTACAGTTTGTGTAATATACTCTCAATTTACTTCTTTTCTTTATACCTAATTTACCTTTGTTTCTAACGACATTTCCATCTTCCGTTGCACCATCACTACTATCATTTGCATTATAGTCATAATTTTTAGCATGAGACTGAATATCCTTATCGCTTTCGCCTGACGCTAAAAAATTTCCATTTAACCTCTCATTTACACTCTCAATATTTCTGTTCAAAACCCCACAACCACCCTATCTAAAGAACTAGCTAATGTTGAAACCCCTAACCGTGAAAGATGAACCCCATCCCTTGCGCACATCCCATCTCTCCCATAGAAACTATCCCAGTTATCAATGAATGGTATTGCTTTTTCTTTGCAATATTTCTCCAAACGGCAATTGACACCAATCGCCCTGGATGTCCATTCCTTGGGAACTCCTCTTCTGGGTAGGATACAATGTACTACAGGGATCCCTCCCTTCATCCTAACTTTATCTAACACATCCCGATACTGCTGCAGCAGTTCCTCACTTCTACCCTTACCAACATCGTTACTCCCGGCACTGAGACAGATAATGGGGTTATCTCCACTATCTTCCAAGATGTGGTCCATCTTCTCTAAAACCCTCCCAACTCCATGGCCAGGCAGACACACAACCTTCCTAAGTTTAGTGCGGGTAGCCCTAACTAAATGTCTTACCATGGAGTCGCCCACAATCGACACAGACTTACCTTCTCGGGACACAGACTTACCTTTCCCTCGGGAGGATCCAGCAGCTGCAGTTGGAGAACCCCCGGTGGTGGCAGAAGCTCCCTTGGTGGTGGTGGTGGTGGGGGTAGTGGTGATGGTAGGTAGCACAGCGTCAGAGGTTGGAGCTGAGTCAGCGGCAGGCACTTCGGTTATCCCTCCCTTATCCTGACTATCTTTTCCCTCACATTCGTCTCGCAAAGGAGAGAATGTATTTGTCACACTCATACCTATTCTACTATCCTGCTTCTTGAGTGTGACTTTCCCACCCGTATTTTTAACAACCTGCCATGAATACAATTTTTCATCAACTTCCTCCCTTTTCCCCTTACTTGACTTTATTTCCTCTTGGCTAAACTTGAAAGCTAGATTTTCGTCTTTAATCAAATCCACTTCCCTCTGAATTTTAACATTAACCTCCCTTAGAGCCAAGACCTCTTCCTTCACCACAACCATCTCCTCTCTTACCTGGAGAATAAGATGATGCAGATCAGTTAGAGACTCGCACTCCATACCTGCCATGATCCCAATAAGCTTAGCGAGGAGCAAGAAACTAAGTACAGAAAAAACAAAAACAAGTAAACTAACAGCTAAAAACTGAGCTATAACACTTTTATATAACACGAGTGCACTGCCCCCAAACACAGGTAGGTGTAATGGTCACTAAAGGTCACTGGTAAGTGGTCCGGGCAGGAGCTCAGATTAACACAACCTTCTCCTGTCACTGACTGAACTAGACGTTCTATAATGTTTTAGATATAAACATATCTATAATTTTTTAGATATACTATTTCTCTCAACATAATGTGCAATATTTTACATGTGTGTAACATAAAAAAAAAAAAAAAAGTGTTGTGATTAGGTGGCATGTTTCCCCTCCACCACCTTCTACCTTCCCCCACTTGTGCCCCCTCCTCCCTCCCCCCAAGTCACCCCTCCTCATGTATTTCTCATTTTCCTTCCAATTTCACTCCTACTTCCCAACTCCTCACTAAAAATATGTCCTATCACCCTCCTCTACCCTCTCCCTGTCTCCCTACACTTCTTACATTCACGGTAGAGACCTGAGAGCTCAATATGTCTCAGGCAAGCAACAAAGGTACATCTATTGCATGCACCCTCGTACGCCTCCACCCACACCTATTGTCACAATAATATGTTTTTTACTGGATATTTCCTCTTTACACCTATTTTCTGGTTCTTGAAAGTTCACATGTTCATTATACAATTGAAGTATGTGCATATGGAGCAGTGATATTGCTTTATAATTTGATATGATCAAATATAACAAATATTGTCAGAATTGAAGCCAAATCTTTCGCACTAGTGACACTTTTACCCCTTCCCGGCGGTTCGCTTATGTGTCCTAGATGTGAGGCAAGCAAGTGCAGGCAGCTCAGGAACACTTTGTCCGTTGCCCACCATCGCTGGGCTGGTACTGATGTAACTGAGAGACATCTGCCATATACTGCCAATTAGAAACGTTTCACGATCACATTTGATATAGTTAACTTTGTGCATCATAATAAATACACCCCATACTGAAAGACATATTCTGGAACACACTGAATGTGATAGATAGAATGCCAGGGAGTTATACAACAATTGTTTTGGGTGACATGAATGGAAGAGTCCGGATAATTACATCATGGGTGGATTTGGTGTACCAGGTGAAAATTAAAATGGAAACTGACTGAAGGAAATGTGTAATGAAAGAAAGTTGTGCATATGTAAATATTGTTTTCAAGCATACAGATGTTTATAATTATACATGGCATGAAAGTGTTGAAAGACAGGATGATAGAAGTTTGATTGATTTGGTGTTGGTAGAAAGAGGAATGATTGGTGATGTAAGTGATTCAAAAGCAGTGAGAGGTTTGAGTGGAGGACTGTCTGGTCAAATGATTGTGTTATGCAAGGTAAAGTTGAGAGGAGTGTGGAAGAAAGCTAATAGAAGCAATTGTAATACTGAAAGAATAACAATTGAAAACATAAACAATCTGCATGTAGCACAAGAATACAGGCAAAGGGTGGAAGAAGAATTAATGGTATGTGACATGGATCGTATGGAGATTGAAAGTCTATGGAAGATAATATAAGGACTGCCTGGTGAAGAATGCTAAGTAAGTGTTCGGTGTGTCCAAGATCAGAAATGAAAGAAAAGAGACAGCATGGTGGGATGAAGAAATGAAAGAAGGTGTGAAAAATAAAAGACGTAAATGGCTTGTTTGGATGCAGAATAAGAACTGTGGAGACCGTAAAAGGAGGTACAAGGATACAAGGAAACCGACACCAAAGTCAAGCGATTAGTTAAGGAAAAGAAAGAGAAAGTAAATGAGAATTTGAGAAAGAGAATGAATGAAAACCTTGCAGAGAATAAGACATTGTTTTGGAAGGAAGTGGATAAATGCAGGAGAGAATGTGGTCAGAAATGTGTAAATGTGAAAGATGAAAGAGGAAAGGTGATTACAGATGAAGAGCAAAAAAGGGAGAGAAGGAAGGAGTATTATGAAGGACTAATGAGGTGAAATAGAAACAGAGAAGTTGTCAATGATAGATGTGCCACGTGAGAGATATGTAGAATTTGTAGAAAGAGGGAACATATCTAGACTAGAAATAGTGAATGCAGTAAAGAAGTTGACAAATGGTAAAGCTGCTGCTGTAGATGAAATCCAGAGTGAAATTATAAGGAATGGAGGTGAAGTATCAATGGATTGGCTGCAAAGGTATATGCGAGAATAGTGGTTGACTGAGTGAAAACAATTACCGATGGAAAAGTGAGTGATGAACAGGGTGGATTTCGAAGTGGGAGAGGATCTGTGGAACAGGTGTATGCAGTGAAACTGATGATGTGAAGGCATGTGAAAAAACATAGGAGGGTATACATGGCATTTATGGATCTTGAGAAAGCATATGACAAAGTTAATAGAGAAGCATTATGAACATTCTTAGAGCTGTATGGTGTAAAAACAATTTGTTGAATAATATGAAGAGGTTTTATAATAGTAGTTAAGCATGTGTAAGAATAAATGGTGCATTAAGTGAGTAGTTTACTGTGCAGGTCAGAGTGAGACAGGGATGTGTGATGTAGCCCTGGTTGTTTAACGCCTTACGAGCGGGCCCGTCAGTAACTACTACTACCCGCCAAGCGGGTGGTTTTACCCTAAACGACCTTGTTTCCGTACTCTTTTTCATGCTTAAACAAGAGCCCGAGCGTAATACAGTTATGTATCCATGAAAGGGCGATAATTGAGCTTTCCAATGACACCAGAACCATCCTTCTACGACCACGCGTTCTCTTGCAACGATCGTGCAAGACGAAGGAAAAATACCTAAAATACGGAAATTTCCTTACATAATTCCCTGTGTAGCGAGGCAGTGAGTGTGGGTGTGTGTGGAGGCGGGCCCAGTGCTGGCGCGGGAGCCGTGCCGAACGGTCAGAGCCGACCTACGCTCCACCCACCGCTCGTCTCTCTCTCAGAGCCAAATATTGCTCAAAATTGCACACCGCCTGAAGTCGGTCCCCGCCACATAGTCCTTTCTTCTCTAGACCGACTTAATTCCGGCGCCGCCAGACAAGGGTTAATATCCACATGAATGCGGTAAAGAGAGATATAAAGGACAGACAAAGAGAAAAGGGAGTAGCCATGGCGAGTGGTGGGAACATAATAACTCACTAATGTGTTGTATGCAGATGACGCAGTGTTATGTGCCGAGGGCGAAAATGACCTGTGCCAGTTGGTGGAGATATTTGTTGAAGTATGTGAAAGACTCGGGATAGGACCAGCCCTCACCCATAATCTTGGCAATGCAGATGTTGTTCTGATTTTTAAAATAAGGGGATAAATCAACAGGATTGCATCACTGTCCCTTTAGTCTCACATCAATCATAGGAAAATTGGTAGGGTCAGTTTTTGCTAGGATATTATAAAACCAGCTGGAAACATTCAGCTTTATTAATTCTTCCTAGCATGGGTTCACCGAGGTAAGTTTTTGCCTTAACCTACTGAGCACCAGAGCCACAGCGTATGCGTCGGCGATGCATGTAACGCTAAACCCCAGAGCCGCATAGGGTGCGCCGGCACTGTCGAGCTTATTTACTCTTGTCGTTTGGTAGCTAGAGGATTCCAATTTGTATGGAATATACCTTATGATGTTGCCGAACAGTGGCTGCACTCGGCACCGCCCAAGTCCAGCCGGGCGGATGGGGAAAGCCAGTTTACCCACTTATCTCACCGCCACTTTCGAGCTTATTTACTCTTGTCCTATGGTAGCTAGAGGGTTCAAATTTGTATGGGATATACCTTATGATGTTGCCGAACAGTGGCAATACTTGGCAACCACCAAGTCCAGACGCGGTGGCGAGTGGGGAGAGGGACGCGCGGGAGGAGAGATGGAAGACAGTTGTCTCATTGACTTAGCGAGTGTCTGACCTACCTCATCGCCTCGCGATGTTGGAACAAAGGGAATAGAGTGTCTATCGCTCCCCCACTGCTCCCCATAGTTGACTCCCCACCAAATGGGGAAGAGAAGGAGGAGGATGACCCAGACCCCATGGCATTCCTCAAAATTCCACCAGGCCATCTTAGGGGTCAGAAGAGACGAGCTGAGGATGAGAGGTGTCATGTTGCTACACAACAAGTGCGGCGTACGTGGTCCTCCCCCACGCCTGGCTTCACCACCACCTCACACTCTCCCCACTAAAAATACAATGTCAAAACCCAGATTTCTAAATCAAAAGTGCCTAAAACAATGTGTAAAACTCATATTCTAACTGTAAAACATATGATAAAGTATAAAATCAATAAACAGAGTGTGTGAGAGAAGCATAATAAAAGTGAAAGTGAGTGAAGTTGGAGTTGAGTGTCAGTCAGCTGCCCTTCTGTACGTGCGTGCGTCTTGAGCCAAGATGGCGTCCATTGCCATGGTAACCAGGATACGCGCGGGCCTTCCCACTCGTCGGCATTTATATAACTTGAAGCTATGCACTTATCACATTGTAACTTCACTTACAATGACATTAGGCCTATGTGATAGAAGTTGCTAATATACGAACTATGAAGGCACACATGATGCTCGGGTGGTGTAAATTACCGTCACTCGAAAACTGGAGGCATCGTACATCAGCCATACTGCCTCACCCAGCTATGGTGTGCTGGCACGGGAGGTTTGAAGAAGCGCCCAGCACCAGCTGAGCCGCCCCCCCCTTAGGACCCCCAAATGACCGAGGTGAGTGGGTTTTTTTCTTCATTTCTTACCTATTTAAGCTGTTTTAGTGAAAACAATGTTTTTCTACATCTGGCTGGTCCTGGAGTTTACATTTATTATATATTAGCTGGTGCTCAATGGGTTTGCTTAATCTTTTCTCAGAATACGTTATAGGAAGCTGTAGACAATGATAGTTCATATGATTGATTTTATTTGGATTTCAGTAAACCTCATGAGAGACTGATGCAGCTGTATAATGTACAGTTGCAGCATATACAAAGTTACACCAACTCGAATTTGTAAACTGTTTAAGAACATTTCTGAAGCATCTGGGTTATAATATTGTATAGTGTCTCGTTTGCGTTCGATAGGGATTATAATGGATGAATCGCAATTTCTGATCTTGACTGTACATCTTCTACTTTAACGTAGCCTCTAACCACACCAAACCTTCGTCAGCCTAATCGTACATAGTCTTACCTAACCACTACAGATGTAATTATAAGTTATCTTCATTATCAATCGTAATCTAACACAACCTATTCAAACCTAACATTAATATAATTATGCCCTTTTGGCCCATAATGTAAAGCCAATCAGGATGACTCGAAATATTCAAATCTATCACCAAAGGCCTTTAGATCTTACTGCTGAATTCATTGTATTCGCAAGATTACATCGTATGTTTGAAGACCATAGCCAAAACTGGTATGAATATATCTACTATTTTTTTGTGATGATTAAACTCAGTCTGGCTAAGGGGAGTTATCGGACAGACAGACAAAAACACAAAAATTGTCTGAATAACGCACCATCCTTTGGAGGGTTTGATTACCTTTGATAAATACAAATAACCAACTTTCACTCCCATGAAATGCTGACAAGCTAAATGTTATGTCCGTTGAATGTGAATAATTATACCCAGCTATTTTTCCACTAACTATATACTGTATATCACTAACCGTTAACAACATCAACCACTGAGTACTGACCTTACACCTCCACGGTGACCTGTTGACTGACTGACTCCCTGGGCTGTCCCTTGATGGTGGACTCTGCCAAACACTCGTAGCTGCCCTGATGCTCGTTACTGATGTGTTCCAGGAATAGGGTTGAGATATGGTATCTTATCACTCGCTCTTGACAGTTTCCGACCGCCTAGGAGATGAGAGTAGAGACTTTGGCTAGATATAGTAATGTTCTTTGGAAGGTAGAAATGAATAAAGATGAGACTGGAGAGACGAAAAATGATGAGATACAAAGGAAAACAAGCAACAACAAGTCATGGGACCCCTGGACTTGCCCTCCAAAACACTGCTGTTCCAAGCGTTGCAACAGTATTTCGGAGAAAATGTGGGAAAGATGTGAGAAGGAAGTGCTGCCCTGGGGCTTAGTTCATGGCAGGGGAAATTATATTAAGATATATTATATTATTGAACAAATACTACTAAAGAAAATATTTATTCAATTACAAATGCAGTCAACCTTGGGTTCAGGGCAAGGTTCTTGTCTAGCCGAACCTCTAGGCGAACTTCGACGGTGTTGCAGTCTATGACATCTTGGGGAAGCCCATTCCACAAGTTGACGACTCGATTGAAGAAATTCTTTGAATATTTAGAGTTGAATATACCAATGATTCTGCAGCCATTTCCCCATGTGTAGTTTGATCGGTCAATCGTAAAATATTTATTACAGTTCATGTTTTTTATGCCTTTAATGATCTTGAAAACTTGAATAAGGTCACCTCTCAATCTGCGCTTGGTTAATGGATATAAATTTAGTTCTTTAAGACGTTTCTCGTATGGTTTGTTCTGAAGACAGGGTATCATCTTGGTAACTCTACATTGAACTCTTTCCAATTTGCCTATATCTTTTTTATAGTAAGGGCACCAGAACTGAACACAGTATTCCAAAAGTGGGCGGACTAATGAATTGCAAAGAGTGAGGATAATGTCTTTTGATTTATGTTCAAATGATCTAACTATGAAACCTTTAATTGATTTTTACTTCTTAACAACTTCAGCACAATGTTGACTTGGTTTTAAGTTACTGGATATTGTTACTCCTAAATAGGTTTCTCTGTCTACACTCTTTAGCTGGGTGCCATTCATCGAGTAGTCTGCTTTTTCATTGCGGTATCTGATATGAAGTACTTTACACTTATTTTCATTGAAGCACATTTGCCAGATTTTGGCCCATTGTGAAAGCTTGTTTAGATTGTTTTGCATATCTTCAACATGTTCATTTGTTAGTACGGTATTTACGATATTTGTGTCATCTGCAAACTTTGAGATTGTACAGGTGAGACCCTCATATAATTTGTTAATGTAAATTAGGAAAAGGACTAGCCCCAACTCTGATCCTTGAGGTACACCACTAGTTACATTGGTCCACGTTGATGCTTCCCCATTAATAACTACTCTTTGTTTCCTTTCGCTAAGCCAATTTTCTATTCACTGTAGAGCACCGCCTCGTATTCCATGTGCTTTTAATATTATCACTAACAGTCTGTGTGGAACTTTAATCTAAGTATATAATATCTACAGCTTCACTTTCGTCATTTAGATTTAGGATGTCATGGAAGAAGTCTAAAAGGTTTGTTAAGCAGGAACGTTTTTTTGCGAAAATCATGTTGTGTCTTTTAGTATATTATTTTCCTCCAAGTGATTAACGAGTCTGTTTCTTATTATTGTTTCTAGTATTTTGCATACTACTGAGGTCAAGCTGATTGGACGATAATTGCTTGGCAAAGATTTGCTACCTTTGTTAATAATTGGTGTTACGTTCGCAAGCTTCCACTGATCAGGTATTTTGCCGGTTTCCAAGTATTTGTTGAAGATCAGTGTCAGGTGTTATGAGAGCTCGCATTTATCTTCTTAAAGAACTCTTGGAGAATTGGTATCTGGTCCAGGTGATTTGCTGTTATTGAGGTTATCTAAACATCTCGGTACCTCTGCCTCAGTAATCATGATATTTCTAAGAACTTCCAAATTGTTTGTCTGTACTGGCGGTACTGTAGGGATGTCACTTAAGTCTTCTGATGTAAAGACTGATGCAAAGAAGTTGTTGAGAGTATTACTCATGTTGGCATCTTCATTGGTAAAATCTCCATTTTCATCTACCAAGGATCAGAATATAAGGGACATGGTGAAATTGATGCCTATTCAAAATTAAGTCCCAACTGACAAGAAGTATCGTGTAAACTATAAGGAGCCCATTTATTCAGAAACAATAATAATTTGGGACCGATTGTTTAGAGAGAAAAACGTATTTGTTTCACGAGTTGGGTTTAGTCAAGGCGGCAGTATTGGATTTACCATTTTGGGCTTGGTATACTATTAAAAGGAAGGAAGAAGCTAGGCTAACCAATAAAGCCGTGGAGAGAGAAAGGTCGGGAGAATATTGGAAAATGGAGAGAAAGTTGAGGCAAGTAGTGGAGAAGTTTTGCAAGATATGAAGAGGATATTGAAGTGTGGGGAGATGATTTCTGAGACTTGGAAGAATAGAAGATCTGTTCGAAAAGGCCTGGTTAAAAATACACATAAATGGAAAGGGATTGACTGTATGCCTTTATCTGTACATGCCCTGGTTTCCAATTTTCGTTCGTCCCGCCAGTCCATGTTGTTTGTTTGTTTGCCTACCTATCTCACTGCTTATAGTGACATCTTTCTACATACCTTTATTCTCGGTCTCTATCTTATTGTCGATTTGTTTGCCTACTCTTGTTTCGGTTCCTCTCTGTTACTATCAACCTGCCTCTCTATCTTATCTGACTCTGTGTCTGCCTGCCTCACTACCAGTGTGTTTTGTCTGGCTATCCATGCGATAATGTGCCACATGCTTTCTGTGACATGTATTCGTCAGAACCGAGGGTGAAAGTTTCCTCTTGTTTCAAGATTAACGATGCTCTAACGAATGAGGAAGAATAGGATGGAGAGTGGAAGAGATATAGGAACAAGTAGAATGGACTATAAGAAAGAAAATCTGAGATAGAAAGACAGAGAGAGGGGCCAAAACAAAAAGGCACTCACGTGCAGAATAGTCAACCAGGGAAACAAAATGAAAAAAAGAAGATGCATGACAAATTATTTGGCACCAAATGATTGTATTGTATTGAAATTATTTAAGTTCCAACTAAAGAAGGTCTACTAGTATTACTACTACTACTACTACGACTACTACCACTACTACTCAGCCTGTGCATCCCCTCTTTGGACCCTAAACCAGGTCAGAACAGTCATCAAAGCGCCCGACTTGGTAGTCGTTCAGATACTTCCTATTCCGGGGTAAGCACTCAGACTCATCATCGTGGATTACTACTACTACATTGATTTTTATTTAATATTGTTCATACATTTTATTTTACAAGCATCAGATATTACTATTCTACACCATGCAACTTCAATCTAGTCGCCTCCCTATGCGACCCTCTGCCACTGCTGCCTCGTAGTCCACTTCTGCCACCGTCGCTGGTTGTGGTGCAGACCGTCTTGTTCCCCGCAGGCATAGTAGTGCTGATCTGAGCAATGAGATAGATAGACGGCACCTCATCCAGGCTACGACGTGGCTCCTGGGCTGTTGCTTCTTCTCTGCGATGATCTCTGCAAGCCTTCAATAGAAGCACTGGGCCCTGGGTCCCATCCCTCAAGATGTGGTGAAGACTAGTGGGGTAAAGCTGCCTTTTACGACATTTAAGATCCCTGCCTCATAATTATGCCCTGAGCTTCTCTTGTTCGTTCCTCTTGGGTGCAGCATTCACAGACAGCTCGCTGTAGCTATGGGCCACTGGGTCAAATACTCTTATGTCAAAGAACGCTCGCTGTGCATTTGTCCAAAAACCTCTTGCACTAACGTCCACTCGTGCTTCATTGGATGTGTTGGCCATCCTGTGCAGCAAGATCTCTCCATCCAAGGGAATGAGTGATGGTTCGCGCACCACATCTCTACACACCTCCCTGAGCATGTTCGCCGTTACATCTCTTACTTCATCGTGCCTGACGCATCGATCGGGCAGTCCTTCAATCGGCCAATCATACCTCAGTGCAATAGCATCATTAAACTCTTGTTTGTTGAGATTGAAACCTTTTGCCTTAATTGGTAGTGTTGTCAACCATTTTGAAGCACCCGTTTCTTGTGCTATTTGTAGTTTTCTTGTTTGTCTCCAGGAAAGTTGTCCCATCAATTGTCCCAGGTCATTTTTCTGTGAGTTTTGCCTCTCTGACGTGATGGTCTTTCTGATGTTGTAGATGTCTGCCTGGTCCACTTCACCGTCAGAATCTTGTGCTACGATACGGTCAGTGAGAGATCCTGTTATATTTACCGAGTTTAGGTATTCCGTTGTTGCCCTCCTCACTGGGTTGATGATTCCCAGCCCTCCCAACCTAGAAGGCAGTGCGAGCAACTCCCTCTTTGTATCACTCGGGGTGTGCGACTTTACCCACGCTGGGATGAGTTTGTCTCTGATGGCATCTTCCAGCGGTTGAAGTAATGCGCTCACATTTGGAACAGTTCGCATCAAGTAGGTCCAGCGATGTTTGACCCCATATGTGAATGCCGAATACGCAGCCTGTGGTTCCGTCTTTGCAATATTGGCCAGTTTTTCAATTTCTTTTACTCACTCCCTACTACTACTACTACTACTACTACTACTAATACTACTACTTCTACTACTACTACTATTAATGAGCATTCCACTGTTCTTTATTATCTTTCTTACTAGTTAGGTTTGAAGATTGTCTGCTCTTATTTTTACTTTGAATAATTCCGAATAGGTGACGTTGTTCATTAAATTGTATTACATGTCCATAATATATGTTTAGTTGTTTTAACATACCTTTAAGTAAGATAAATAATACATATTTTGTGTGTGTGTTATTCATTAAGATACAATAATGAAAATAAAATATTCTCTCCATTTAACTTGTGGTATTCAGACTTGGCATTAGTGTATTAGTTTAAGAATGTTCAGAATAAATTGAGTATATTTATGATTTGTCTCTGTAGCGATAAAAATTATGTATGTGTCCTGGCATACATCACAATAATCCCCCACATATCGGACTGAACAATATTACAACCAGCCAATACATACGTTACTTCACCTGTAATATTGGCACACACACACACACACTCACCACAATTTATGATATATATATATAATTAAACCACTATAATCCCCTTTGTGATTTATTTATCCATCATAAACCTCGCGAGCATAATTTGTTTGGGGTTATCTGGATGATAGCTTTCAAATATAATAATCGTGATTGGTTTATAATGTCAGGGAAAATTCATTACACGAATGGAAATTTACCTGTGATAATTATACACAGTAAGTGAGGTTTACGGTAATTATATTGATGGACATTGAACAATATTCTGCATATCTGTATATTATGTATAGACAAAAATGCAACGTCTCACAAAGGAAGCAAGTAACAACTGATCCCTTGATATTCACTAGGCTACATGTTAAAGTTACGGAATGAGGCAAGAGACTGGAACAGGAAGACATTGGAATGGAAAAGGGGAAGTTGCCATACACATTAGCAGGGGCACTTCAATAATAAGGGGAGATTGTAGACACCAATCGAGCAGGAAAATGCCCAGGGGAGGCCTCATAAGGAGTTGCTGGAACTCCTGTTTCATGTGTCTAACCTACCCTCACTATTTCTGTTTCTCTATTCAGAGAGTAATCCAGCTAGCTTTCACAAACACATCCTCCTGCTATACATTTCAGTACACTAAACAAGCACATTACTCTTCTTACCAATACAAAGTACAAAAATGCTTAATTAGGCTCTCATTCTTTCAGCTTTGGGGGAGAAACTTGTTACAGGCAACTTTGCCTTTTGTCTCCTTCATACACATAGACAAAACATTCAAAGACCTGATGAAAACAAAAACGGATAAGACTCATATACTGTACAGTCGGTTGGGGTACAGGGAACTATATTTAAGTGCTAACAAATTACATTTTTGTCACATATGTGATAATATTAGGCATTTCATTAAAACAAATTCAACACACTGATAAAAACAAATGTATTGGTACCTTTAATTCTAGGTGCTGGTGAGATCGCCGGAGTGAGTGGCACTGCAAGGGGGGATGTTCAGGGTGGGGGCATTGACCCGAGGGTGCAAGATCGTGGGATGATGATCCCCTCCCCCGCTGCCCTCTCAGAGGCTGATCTCATCTCACCCTGGCCCTGTCGGGGGCCCGAGAATCTGGAGTGGCTTCGGTCTACCGGACTCGGGACTGTTCGGCCAGACAGTCTGGGGAAACACAATAACAACAACAATTAACGCTAAATACTTTTATATATGCACATTTACCAAATACACAAACATATAAATATCACACTAAAATCCAGCAAAGCGCACACATAAATACACTACACAAATCATAACACAGCACAATCGAATTAAAAATAACTAAGTAACAATACAAATCTGACATAGATTCAAACTGGCCTCCAATAAAAAAATATCAGTTGTCGCTACAAGATATGCATATGAGTGGTTACGAAACACGATATACAAGAGTTAAGAGAGGACTTTGCATACATGTAGAATTATGAAGGAGAAGCATGCATGAACAGATAAATAAATATACACAGGAAAGGTAACATAATGCAATGGTTATAAAGGCCCAGTTATCCCTGTGTGACCATCGGGATATAAACATAAAATTAGAAGGTACTACTAAAATGAAGAATAGGATAGAGAGGAGGGCATTCTCCTCACCCACCAATCCCTTGGCATGAAATAGAAAATGAGAACAATTGATACCCAAGCAGCACATATTGAAATGGCGTTTGGAAATATATAGTAAATGCTGAAGTACAATGGAATATCATACTACTTTTTTTAGAAATGCGTATTAGCTCAAAATTACCCAAAGCCACTGTCTCCAAAATATGAACGCCAAGATCAGGCACTGGAATCTCGTATCGGTGCCTCTAAGGGAGATAAATAGGATTTAACACATCAAGTGTCCATATTACAGGGGTCATAGTACACAGTCCTTCTCTGTCTTCGTGGTGCAATGCATAAGTGTGTTGATTTTCGGTGTGAGCATCCTGGGTTCGAATCCCCGGACCGCCACATGTGTTTGTTAATTTCATTAATCGAGTTTAGTAGTAAAGTTGGTTAGTGGAGAGAACATAATACCGAACCTGTGTTAGTGTCCGTATATGTTATTGGTTATTATGTTATTGGTTATTATGTTATTGGTTATTATGTTATTGGTTATTATGTTATTGGTTATTATGTTATTGGTTATTATGTCTATGTTATACTTTTCATTACTACATCTGGATACTTATTCACAATATATACTGCAATACATGTGACAAATATGTTTAGACAATATTGGACCATCTAATTCTAGATTTCAATCAATTACCACATTTTAGTGCCTTTTATTTTAAACTGAACATTCAGAGAGCTGTCCTATCAATATTATCTTCTAAAGTGTAGACGTTTATAATTAGTTACTTTAGTCGTCTCTATTTTTGTTTTGTTATTGTGTGGATTACTTTAGTTGTGCTGTGACTACCTCCTTTACCTAATTATTTATCGAGTTAAAGGCCTCGAACTTAACAGCATATTACAGCTGTGCTCTAACGAAGCTCTTATATAGTGCCAGTAATGACTTTCTTTAAGGCAGAGAGAGAGAGAGAGAGAGAGCAGCAGACAAAGAATAGTCGACTTCACTATATAGCAGAATACACGACTAAACAGAAAGATATGTACGATCCATCACATGTCCTCATGATGAACACACAAAGAAGCAAATACATATAGCTAAATTGTCAACTCACTTAAATAATGCCTAGGTAATGAATATTGTCCAATGTCTGTCTGGTTGATAGTTTGCAAGTTTCGAAACACGTCCTGTTTAATAATACTAACAATCAGGTCTTTTATCCCTCGAAAGCATCAATTCTTCCAGTGACTCATATCCTCTTGGAAAGCTAAAGGCTGAACACGTTCACAGTATTGCAGGTTTTCAAATACGTTGGAAACTGCTGGTCCCCCGATGTCGTCAACAATATCCAACGCAGTCAACATCAATAATTATTCTCAACAATCACAATATTCATAGCGTTAATAACGTCACAATAATTCTTCAATTAGATTAAATTATAGGTAGCCTCTATATGGTTATCTGTCAATCTTTTAATGGGGGGACACTCGTTACAGGCAGCCTTGACTTTTGTCTCCTTCTTTCACATAGAATAACTAAATCATCATATGTAAAAAAATCAACTATATATATTCAATCTGTTCACCATTTAATACATGGCATTAAAAGGGAAGGGACCGAGTGAAAGTTGCCTGTGTTGTCAGCTTATATACTGTAAGTACTTGGGCAGTATGATGAGCTTGGGGAGTTTGGGGAATGAAATGTAAGATTAGGTGCAACAGGGGAGGAGGCTTGTAGGCACGCTGAAAGCAGTGACTAGGAAATGAGAGTTGAGCATGGAAGTGAAGACGACACTGCATGATACTGTGGTGATCCTGCCACTGAAGTATTTGAGAAGTGCGTATGGGTTCACATGGAGAAAGAGACAGACGAATAAGGAAGTACGAGAGCGATGTGGATGTACAGTACTGTAGATGTAGTTTAGAGTGTGAAGAAGAACAGCCTGAGGTGATTCGGTCATGCGGAGAGTATGGAGCGTGAGATGATGCAAGGGAAGTGAAAGGCTGGATAGGGAAAGGTAGACCTAGAATGAGATAGGACTTTGGAGTTGAGAGGTATGCGAGTGTATACATTGTGGGGTAGGAGGTGGGGGACAGAGGAGCACGGAGGCAATTCATTCGTGGCCAGCACAATGATTGCCTGGTTCCAATCCAATACTGCTTGGATGCAGGTTGATCTTATGAGAGAGAGAGAAAGAGAGCGAGGCATAGATTAGTAAATAAACAATCAGCTTGACAAAAAGACACACTGGAAACAGAATAATGCATAGACACAGAATTAACAAATAAACAATTTAAACAAATATACGTAATATTTAATGATATTAGTAAAGGTAAAGGACAGAGGGGGAGAGGTAGACCGAATATGAGGTGGAAGGATGGAGTGAGGAAGTACATGAACGAAGGTGGTGCTGGTTGGGGGGAGGGGCGTCGACTGACTGGGGACAGAGGTGCATGGGGGCGGTTCGTTCGTGGCCACCCCTTCGGGGATCACGGCGTCAGGCAATAGATAGATAGATAGATAGTAAAGGTAATGACTTATGGAATGTGGTATTCCACCTGTGCGTTTAAAGTACAGTCCAACGGACGTACTAGTGTAAATAAAACCTAGCATAAGGCATAATTAATTTTATATGCATGATATGCAACTGTATGTTTGAGTGTGTGTGTGTGTTTCTACCAACATCCTTTACAAGAATCGTCGGAATAATAATAATACATTTTAGCAGCTAAATTATCGGTCAGGGTGGACATCGATAAAGCTTCTTCCAATTAATGTATTACCTCTCTTTACAATGGGAGTTAGGTTCCGGTCTTGTGAAACTACCCATTGGTGCAGTAATAAGTTTAATATTGTTATTAGGCGGTTTTTGTTCATATCTCAACCTCGGGACTGTAGGCTGCTCAGTAGCCTGTAACTCTTACGAGGCCCCGAGAATAGATTATCGATTGAAGCTTCGAGATGATGGGTGCTTCATATGTGTCGCACTAGATAGTCTCAGTGGAGCTTCAAGGTGTTAGTTGCTTCCTTTCTGCCACACTAGATGACGACACCTTATTTATATACGTCACTTGATTTGGTGAGAGCAGCTATAAGGTTCTTCACAGCGTCTTCGAATATGGTCGGGCATCTTCAATGCTTTGAATTCGTGACGAAATAGGGGGTGTTTTCTTGACGTGTCGGTGTAGCCAAGATACTTGTAGAACAACAGGAACGATCAGATCACCTCGGAAAAAAACATGACGTTAGGTGTGGACTCCCTCTGAGGTCCTTTTGGTCTGCAGTCCACGACGCTATACACTCCCACTAAGTCATCGTATTTTTCACTTTTGGGTGTACACTGGGATATAATTAGTGTATTGTAAATCTATTTCAGGGTTAAATCTGTTACACCTGCGCTTGTAAAAATGTATTTCTATTTCTAAGAAAAATAGTTGACCAACCATAATATTATTAGGTTGGTCACGTTATTGGCGATGGCAACTCTCGTTACTGTTCTACTAATGCTGTCAGCTAACTTGTTAGGCTATGTTCTGCTTTTACAACGACAGCGTTTACCAATGGTGAGATAGTAATTAGTCTGTGTATATGTGCGTTAACATGTTAATACTGAACACACTCATGCCTGTCTATATCGGTATACTACTTTTGTTATGCCAGTCCTTTCTTTTCGTTTCATTTAAGCAAGACATTATCTGTACAGTCTTAGTTAGCATTTCTAATGAACTTCTGTAGTCCTTTGTTTGAACATTATAATTAGTCGGTGCTTATTTCTGATAAGTTGTTCTCTACTTGATTGTGTATTTTTTTATGTTTTTCAGCAATATTTTCATATGGTTTCTTGAGGTAGTATTATCGTGCTGGACCCGATGACGTTCTACTGATGTAGGAGATTATCCTCTCTGTTTCCGCAACTACTTTGAGTGACAAGGACTCAAATTTGACATACATCATGACTATCATACATGCACGTGTCTAAGCTTCTCTAATTTACTTCTATATCTATCTATCTATCTATCTATCTATCTATATGCTCAGGCCCAATCCCCATTTTGGGGGTAGCCGACTCAAGACAGAGCAAGAACAGGGAAAACACAAAAACAACATAAAACAAAAAATAAACACAGATAAAAAACACAAACTCTCACACATCCAGGTCACCCAGGAGAAGACCCAGAGACCAGGGTTACCAAGGTCGCTCCAGCACTCCCCCGGCCCCTGACCACCCGGAGAGGTTCCGATCTCGGCAGGCAGACATGCAGCGGAGCCAAAGCCACAAGCCCTCCCACCACACTTCCAGGCACACCCTTCATATTAATCGTCTCCCCGGGCCAGGCGCCTGATGGACTATTATCTAGTCCAACTTGCGCCCGACCCCTTACTCCAAATGACCACGTGTTCACTCAACTATTCAGAAGCATTCTCCATTCACTCCTGTCCACCACCACTTCCCCTGCCTGATCTATACTCATTCCTCTATCATCCAAAGCCTTTCTTACACAGTCTCTCCATCTCAATGGGGGTCTTCCTGCCCTTCTATCTCCCCTTGTACCTGACTCACATATTCTCTTTGTAAGCCTTTCATCTCCCATTCGTTCGACATGACCATACCAGCTCAGCACCCTTCAGTCCACTCTGGCTGACAAATGTTCTTGCTGCCCCACTCTCCTACGTATCTCTTCATTCCTCAATCTGTCTCTACGAGTAACTCCACACATACTCCTCAAGCAGCTCATCTCCATCACATCCAGCCCTCTTTTCTCCTTTTTCTTCAGAGCCCATGTCTCAGCCCCATACATCACTGTTGGCACAACAATTCCTTGATACAGTGCACTTTTTACTTTCACTCCGAGATTTCTCGTCTTCCACATACTTCCCATTGCTCCGAAAACCTTCCTTCCTTCACACACTCTCTGTTTTACCTCCACTTCCATACCTCCACTCCTGCTTATCGGTCCTCCTAGATATTTAAAACACTCTACTTGTTCCAATATTTCCCCATCCAGCCTCACATCTAGATTCACCCTATGCTCTCCCCTATTACACACCATTACTTTACTTTTATTGACGTTCACCTTCAGTTTCCTCCTTCCACAAACCACACCAAACTCTTTGACTACCCGCTGCAGTTTCTCATCAGAATCCGCCACCAATGCTGTGTCATCAGCGAACAGCAACTGATTCAACTCCCAATCTCTACCATTCTTTCCTACTAAACCCAAACCTCTTCCCATAGTTCTCCTTTTCACCTCCCTCACCACACCATCCATAAACATATTAAACAGCCATGGTGACATTACACAACCCTGTCGTAATTTACTTACTGATTATTAAATGTGGATTATAAGCGGATTATCTTTTAACATTATTTCACATCTGTCGTAGTTTCTTGCCTTATTAATTGACCATACGTGTCTTACATTTATGACAGACTGCATCAAAGTTTTCAAATCCTTGATGAATTATTTAAATACACGAATTGTACGCTATGTATGTGCATGCTTTGTAGCAGTTCAATACATTTAATGATTTATTAGCTGTTTGTCAAACACAGAACATAAATGATTACGAAAAACCAACTTTTTTCACTCTTAATTGCAGGTTGTACTCCTCTCATTATTACCTATTCATTTTCGCATCTTTCCTCCATTTCTATTCCCGTGTTTCATAAGTGTTGGCCCTCATAATTTTGCCCATGCTTTGTTTTGCCATGTTATTCTCTTATTTTATTATTGTTCATCGATTTTCACATTTTTCCTTTATTATATGTGTTGTTGTTTTTTTTTTGCATGATTCTACCTGATGTAAAATACTAGTTCATTGTAATAGTAAGGGTGTTTTATTGCGCATTATTATCCTTCTATCAACCCTCGTTTAGCAGTAGACGTCAGGCGAGTTTATATCTAAATCAATGGGCATTTTTAGCGGGAAGCATCCAGTGTCTCATTGTTTTTTCAACCACACATAATGCCATAGGTTGACATCAAGTGCTCTATATCTTACTACTCACTCCTAGAAGAGCTACAAACATGCCTCATTGTCTCACTTGCCTCAAACAAGAGAGAGCACACATCAGCCTTGTCCCGATCGATGTCTGGCAATAGTGGTTTCCTAAAGGAGCCAGTCAGTCCCGACTCCCGCAGGCCTCCACTACACAAACCAGTTCTTTTGAAAAGGTATGCGTTATACATCCCTCCCTTCCTGCCTACCTACATACTTACCTACCTATCTATCTATCTATCTATCTATCTATCTATCTATTTATCCATTTACCAGCCTCCCTCCCTGCTTACCTACCTACCTACAGTACTTCCCTACCCCCTCCACCCTCCATCCATCAATTTACCTGCCTATCTGCTTACCTACCTACCTGACTACCTACTCATCTATCTATCTATCTACCTGCTATTAAAAACTGTATATGTGCCTTCTTTTTTATATGCTAGTCTACAAATAAAAATAAAAATAACCTTAATATATATTACAAGAAATAAACCGCAACATAGGATGTTGTGATTATGAGTCCTTTTCAGTTTAACCATAGCCTGCAAACTGCATATATTGCAATACTGTGACCTCTATACTTTAAAAGGTATATTTATATATTTAAGATAGATAAATAATCTTCTATTCATAATATACTTATGTATAATTTAGCTTTGTTATTGTTACCTTCAACGTGGTACTCTTTATGTTCTATTTCTTCGTTCTATTCTGGTTCATCTCCCTTTCTATTTCTTCCTCTCATTTCTGTTTGCTCTTTCACTCTCTCCTCCTCATATGTATCTCCCTCTTTGTTTTGTTTGCTCGTTCCTGCCCTTCTCCACTCTCAATGAGTTTTGCCAAAAATGTTGGAAGACTTTTTATTCAGCTGTATATGTGGCCGGGAGTCTTCACTGTAATTGGCTTGAACCTGCCTCCCCTGGTCGCAGTTTTGTTGGGAAAACTTAATTGGGGAGCATTTTTATCATCACTGAACTCGACCCTTGTTGATCTTCGGAACTCTCTCTCTCTCTCTCTCTCTCTCTCTCTCTCTCTCTCTCTCTCTCTCTCTCTCTCTCTCTCTCTCTCTCTCTCTCTCTCTCTCTCTCTCTCTCTCTCTCTCTCTCTTCTCTCTCTCTAATAATATATATATAATATATGCATGTCATCTTGCAAGAAAGTTTCCTTTTTCAATGCGATCAGTCTAATGGCAATAATGTGATTGACCTTGTACTTGCAACGAAAGAAAACTTGGTAAAGGGTTTGATTGTTAGTGACGCATATAGTAACAGCGACCATCGTAGGATCGTTAACAGTTTTAAAGTTTAATAGCAATGAACCAAATAACAGCAATGAAAATTTCCCAAGTAAACAAAACAAAATAACTTATGCAAACTTAGAGCAACACTTAAAGAAACTGACTGGAGCTTTTTAATTAAATAACAACACATATAAATCATGTGCATTTTTCACTATCACTTACTTGAAAGCGTGGCAAGCATGCATACCATACAACACAACGTGCATTCCATAATGATAAGCTTAAATGGTGGAATATAGAGATTGTGGACTGAATTCTTGCTAAGATTTTTGTTCATGATATATATATATAGCCTCTGTAAATGACGAAGAACAATGAAATTCATAGATCTATGACGTAAAGCCAAAACGTTAATTACGCAAAGTAAAAAGACCTTGACCTTACATGTTGCGAACCAAAGTAAAACAAACCCGAAAGAATTCTATAGTTACTTCAGAAAGAAGAAAATAGTTAATTTACTGGTCGATTAACATATTAGAACGATATCCAGAGGATTAATGCTCTTAATACCTTCATTGCATCCGTTTTTACAGTGGAAGACCTTAGTGGTATCCCTACAGCATCGCCAGTTCTAACAGACAATTATCATGCACTTAGCAACATCAGCATTACACAGAGAGAACTATTGAAATGTTTAGAACAACTCTAATTAAATATATCGCCTTGACCCGACACGATCTCATCTAGAGTTTTAAAGGAAGCTTATTGTGAGCTCTTCAAACCACTGACATTGTTTTTCAATAAATCCTTGCAGTCTGGGACTAGTCTATAACCTTCTATAAACACTCATAAGAGACAGAGACGAGACGAGAGTGAAGCTGTAGCCTAAATATCATATACTTATTTTTGGCATAAGGCCTTTTATATAGTTTCCCACTAAGTTTGTTTTTATAAAATTAATATCACATGGAATACAAGGTGGTAGGTTGAAATATAGATTAATGGTAAAGCATCAACATAGACCAATGTAACTATCGGGGTACCCCAGGTATCGGTACTATGGCTATTTCTCTTCCTAGTTTACATTAACGGCATATATGACGGTCTCACCAGTACAATCTCACAGTTTACTGACGATACAAATATTGCAAATACTGTACTCTCAAATGAAAATGTATAAGATATATGAAATAATTTAGATAATTTGTCATGAAGGACTCAAATTTGGCAAATGAGTTTCATTGCGGATAAACGTAAAGTACTTCTTATCGGAAACCGAAATTAAAGCAAACTATTCAACGAATGGCCCTCACATTAAGAGTGTAGACAGAGAAACTGATTTGGGAGTAACAGTATTGAGTAACTTAAAACCCAGTCAACAATGTACTTAAGTTGTTAACAAGGCGAATACTATTTGGATATAAATTATAGGAAGGTTATTTGAGCATAAGTCCAAAGTTGTAATCTTCACTCTTTACAATTCCTTACTCCGTCCTCTTCTGGAATATTGCTTTCAATCATTTTCTGTTTGGATTTCATAGAAGAGTATGATAGCTTAACCTGCCTGATTAATTCTGTGTTCCACTGAAAGTACTGTGAGCGTTTTTTTTTTGTTTTTTTTTGGTATGGATTTTGTTTCTGTGTTCCATCATTTTGGCCTATTGTTTCAGGTAGAGCGTCGAATTTTCATAAGGATGCAAGAATGTATAGTATTATTGTATATTTCTGAGAAGGCGTTCCATATCTCATTAGCAACACTTGTTTGGTTTATTCAGATCCAATTAGTTTTGTCAAAAATATTTCTTAAGCTATGTCCACACCGAGGTTAACAATGCATGCTACATTAACAAGGTTACTCAAAGTTACGGCATGTGCTGGAACCTTATCCGAAACATTTAGAAACAAACCCATTCCACATTGGTTTGTGAGGTTACAGTCTTACAGAACATTTTTGGTGGAAATGTCGATAGAGAAGGCGGGGTTAGCTACTGCGTGCTACATGGTACTTCTTTATATTAACTAAGACGAAGTGCAAAAGGAAAGTATGAACGAGATAATTGCTGCAAAGAGGAATACAATTGTTGGACGGAAAATTATGAGGGAGTTTCAACCCCGACAAGGTCCAATAGCAGACAGGTAGTTCCTGATGGTTTTGTAGATGTTGTTACGGGATTCACTTAAGTAATTAAAGTAGTGAAACATCAATGCAACTGATGGAACTGTTTGGTCAGTGTCGTAAGTAGTCCGTATGAAATATTGACCATGTGATTTGATATGTGGGGCCCGGTTATACAACATGATGCAGTACATGTTAACGCTCACCCAGTGATAGCTGTGCCCTAGTTACAGAACTCCATATATGGGAGAGAAGTAACCTGACCAGGATTCGAACCCACTCACTCCAGGTATATTTGGGAGAGTGGGCACAGTAACCACTCGGCCATGAACGGCCATCCGCTCATGGCTGAGTGGTTACGGTGCCCGACTCTCCTAAATATACCTGGAGTGTGTGGGTTTGAATCCTGGTCAGGTTACATCTCTCTCAACCTATCGTACATTATCATTAGAAACTCCATATATGTTCCGGAATATATCATTACATGTTAACATAACCATGTTCTGTAATACAAAGTTACGGAACACAGTGTGGAAGCACCTTTAGTTTATGGAAATTGGCTTTCTTGAAATCTGGCACCTTTTCATGACTCTTATTTATATTATTGCTATTACTACAATGTTGAATGTGTTCGAATGATGGTGACTTGCATTAAACTCATCTCCTACTCTCACTTGGTTTACCAAGTCATATTTCATTGCTAAGATTAGATCAACAACATTATTGCCTTGTGTTGGATTATTATTATATTGAGCAAATTGAAATAATGAAGTTTCTAGTAGATTAAAGTACAGGTCCGATCTTGTGTTAGATGTTTGGGATTCGCCCCACAGAGCTACTGACAAATTGAAGTCTCCAAAAAGTACAACATCTTTGTTATTGCTAATTTCTGCAATTTGTTCATAGAACTTTCTATCAATGTTTAGTGATTGTCCCGGGGGGGGGGGGGGGGGGGATATATTAGTCCAAGAGTTAGCTATCGTTATTACAGCACTCGGTGTTCTTCAGAGCTTTCCCTTATGGTGAGGAGTGGAAGGCACCCATCTTATGGTGAGGAGTGGAAGGCACCCATCTTATGGTGAGGAGTGGAAGGCACCCATCTTATGGTGAGGAGGGAAGGCACCCATCTTATGGTGAGGAGTGGAAGGCACCCATCTTATGGTGAGGAGTGGAAGGCACCCATCTTATGGTGAGGAGTGGAAGGCACCCATCTTATGGTGAGGAGTGGAAGGCACCCATCTTATGGTGAGGAGTGGAAGGCACCCATCTTATGGTGAGGAGTGGAAGGCACCCATCTTATGGTGAGGAGTGGAAGGCACCCATCTTATGGTGAGGAGTGGAAGGCACCCATCTTATGGTGAGGAGTGGAAGGCACCCATCTTTCATTACAATCTAACTCATATTCTGTCCAGCTATCCAAGCCAAGAAATAAACAGAAAAGTCAGTCTTTCTTCTACTCAACAAGTGAACTATGTAAGTCTCTTCCTCAATCAATCTTTCCTTCCTCCTATGACTTAGACTGCTTTAAACTTTGCGTCCAGACACTCAACGTACCTTGAATTTGACTGTGTCTCTCTTCTTGCTTTGGGGGAGACACTAATTACAAGCAGCTTGCCTTTTGTCTCATTCATACACATAGACAAAACAAAACGAAAACAATAGCAACACCACCGCCATCCACACAAAGAACACCACCTATAACAACACAATGTTTCAGCTTTCATTAATCACGGTGGCACGAACAACAATATCAGAAGTGGTTAAAAATTAGGTTGCTCTTGAATGCTCTCATTACTTTCACACTAAAACACCCTTGGTTATAGAGACAAACACAAACCAAACCACTCTAGGTGCTTACAAACACGCATACCTATGTCAACACCCCTCCCCATCTTTCTCCAATTTCCTTTATCCTCTGATCCATTCATTTCCCCTCTAATTTCCCCCTTCTTCCACCTGCTCAAACTCTCTCTCTCTCTCTCTCTGTAGGAATATGTCTGTCTATCTATCTATCTATCTATCTATATATATATATATATATATATATATATATATGTATTATATAGTTATTGGAGTCATTTATAGACCACCAAATATGACTCGAAATGAAAGTAAATCTTTATGGCAGGAAGTGAAAATAGCATCAAGGCTTAGCGATGTGTGCATTATGGGGGATTTTATTTTTCCGAGTATAGATTGGCAGCATCAAATCGGCGACTCAGATTATGAAGAGTTTATTGAGTCAGTACAAGATAGCTTTTATTTAAATTCATGGACCCGCCGACTAGAGGTAATTATATCCTCGATTTAGTTCTCAGTAATAATGAACATATGATAAATAATGTAGAAATAGGGGACCAACTAGGAAATAGCGATCACAAATATGTTTAATTTAATATACAACGGACAGGAAATGGTAAAGAGAATACGACACTATCCCAGATTTCAGAAAAGCCGATTATCGTTAAACAATCAAGTGAATCCAGGTGTAATAATGAATGTACCCCCTGTCAGATACCCGTTTTAAGTCAGGATAAATCAGAGTTAAACTTGACAGCTACATATGAACATTATATTGCGTCACTCCACAATGCTCAAAATATATTTATCCCCAAAAGAAAATATAGATCAACACAGGATCAACCAAAATGGATGAATAATAAAATAATAGATCTTCTAGGGAAAAGGAAAGGAATATATGGAAACATTAAGAAAAGCGAAAATCACCTATTTATTTACTATCAGACTCTATCAAGACAGGTCAAAAAGGAAATTAGGAAAGCAAAAATAATTTCTGCAATCAGTATAGCCAACAAATACAAAAATAGCCCTAAAGCTTTTTACCAGCTATATAAATCAAAAGTTAAAGATGTAATAGGCCCCCTTAAAACTTCGATAGGCGAAATTACATAGAATGAGTATAAAATGTGAATTACATTAAATAATCAGTTTCTTTCCGTTTTCACTCATTAAAATTTGGCACAGATTCCAGAAGTCCGTAAGGTATTATAGTGATATTATATAAAATATGTTGTAAGGTTACTATAAGTAGAAATGATGTGCTTAAACAAATTTACAGACTAAAACCTCAAAAATTGCCTGGTCCTGATGATATGTATGCTAGAGTATTAAAAGAATGCAGAGATGAGTTAAGTTACCCATTAACATTTATATTTAACAAGTCATTAGAAACAGGTTTAGTTCCAGAAGCTTGGAAGCTTGCACATTTGGTTCAGATCTTCAAAAAAGGTGATAAATCAATAGCATCCAATCACCGTCCCATTAGTCTCACATACATTATAGGAAAGTTGCTAGAATCAATTATTGCTAGGAAAATTAGAAACCACTTAGACCAATTTAACTTAATCAATTCTTCTCAGCATGGATTCACTCAGGGACGTTTTTGCCTTACTAATTTGCTTAGCTTTTTCTCAGAGGTATATGAAGAGGTAGATTATGACAAGTCATAATAATGATATAATATATTTACATCTTAGTAAAGCTTTCGACAGAGTACCTCATGAGAGATTGAGGAGAAAGGTTGAGGCGCATGGATTAGGTGGGTCGTTGTTGGGATGGATTAGGTCATGGCTAATTGGTAGGAAGCAGAGTGTCAGCATAAATGGTATTAAGTCAGAATGGGGTGCAGTCAAAAGTGGTCTCCCCCAAGGATATGTATTAGGCCCTCTGCTGTTTGTTATATACATAAATGACTGGATTTAGATATACCTAGTAGGATGAGTAAATTCACAGACGATACCAAAATGGGGAGAACAGTAGATTCAGATAGCGACATAGTGAGCCTTCAAAGGGATCTAGATACCTTACACGAATGGTCAGTAAATTGGCAGATGAATTTTAACATTGACAAATGCAAGGTATTAAAGATAGGAAAGACGAATACAAAATAATGCAAAATATAAACTAGCTAATATTGAATTAGAAAACTCAGACTGCGAGAAAAATTTGGGTGTGTTTGTTAGCAATGATTTGAAGCCTAGAAAACAGTGTATAAGCGTTCGTAACAAGGAAAATAGGATTATTGGTTTCATCTCAAGGAGTGTGAGTAACAAAACTGCCGATTTTATCTTAAAACTTTACTTGTCATTAGTGAGACCTCATATAGATTATGCTGTCCAATGTTGGTGTCCTTATTACTGAATGGACATAGATTCGTTAGAGAGAGTACAACGAAGAATGACAACAATGATTCATAATATTAGATATCTTATATCATCTACCATATGAAGAAAGGTTGAAGACATTAGGATTACATTCGTTAGAAAGACGCAGAGTTAGAGGGGATATGATAAAAGTGTTCAAGTGGGATTAATAAAGGGGACATGAAAGATGTACTGAAGCTCAGTGATAGCGAAAGAACTTGAACAAATGGTTTCAAGTTACAGTAGATACAATTTTGTTTCAGAAAATATATAGGCAATTATTGCTTTGGTAACAGAGAAACATGTGTAATAAGCTAATGCATGATATTGTAGGATCGAGAACGATACGGAGCTTTAAGATAAATTTAGATAGGCATATGAATGAGATGGGTTGGGTGTGAGGGGGATCTGCTGGATGTGCGCTCTGCAGACCCCCGTTTTCCTCTGACCGTTTTGGTGAGATCGGTCCTCACAGTATTATTTAGTTGGGCTTATAATTAGGCATTGTACTTGGGGTTGGGTGTGAGAGGGATCTGCCTTGTATGGGCCGATCGGCTTCCTGCAGACTCCCATTTTCTAATATATATATATATATATATATATATATATATATATCCCTAGAATGGTAACCCTGGATTTCAGTAACGTAAAAGGTAACCCCGGGAGAATTTCTCCCGGAAATGAAAAAGGGAAAAAAAATACTTATGTAGAAAATTATTTTATTTTGAAAATACACAATGAAAATAGAGCTTTTCTTCTTTCATTTAGCCTATTTTAAATGTAAATTGTAGTTTAAAGTATGAATTATTTTTAAATTTCAAAAACGTAACTAAAAAGTTATTTTGTTTTTAAAAACCATATTAATTAATTAGGCAAAAAAGAAATACTGGCCCGATTGGCTTCTCCTGCGGTGTGTGCAGTCTTGCGTGATGGGAGCATACCATGGATGAGTCCCATCCCTCTACCTCAGCTTTCAGCTATTTCTACCTCAGCTATTTAACATGGACTGCACAACACACGTAAAAGGTAACTCCGGGAGAAATTCTCCCTAAATGTGATTTAGGGGCAAAACCAAGCGAGTTAGCTGGACCGCACACCCACCCTCAACCAAGTCCGACAATGGACTGAAGGTACTGGGCACGCCAAGCCAGACCCACGCTGCCACATGGGTGAATCACGTGATCACCTCTTGCGCCCGGGAGAAATTCTCCCGCCGTAACCGTTCTAGGGATATATATATATATATATATATATATATACAGTATATATATATATATATTATATATATATATATATACTGTATATGTAGAGTATATACAGTATATATTATATATATTGTATCTGCTGCATGTGACTATATACGCCTGCCTGAGTGTATGCAAGTCCTTGTGTGTGTGTCTGTTGTGCATATAATATATATATATATATATATATATATATATATATATATATATATATATATATACAGTATATATGTATATATATATATTGTAGCTGCTGTATGTGACTATATGCGCCTGCCTGAGTGTATGTAAGTCCTTGTGTTTGTTGTGCATATGAGCGTCCGTGTATATTTAAATGACTACATGTTGCATTTTAATTATCATGGAACCGAGGCAGCAATTATTTCAGTTTCGCGTTAGAGTAGAGTAAATGACACACGAGGGGATAACTAGAAAATGAAGAGGAGTAAGTATTGTGCCAAGTAGAATGTATGGCAGATGTAAAGAAAGAAATAATACTATGCCAGTTCAATTGTTGTCCTGTCAAGCCACATTCAAAAGCAGGTAAATTACCTAGCGGCGAGTAATTTGTACACGTGGTCACCCTAACATAGATAATTTAGTCCATAGTTTACTAAATTGATGAAAAATGGCGCATACCTGGCCAAAAAAAAAACGAGTCACAAACATAAATTAATTAATACAACTCAAGATTCAATCTCACTTTCGAATTTCAAACTTACCTTTCAGCGTACACATTTCTCCACGTTGACACCCCGAGATGAATGCTATTGGGAAACAAATATAACAATGACAAATACACAAACAAATACACCTACAAATGAGTGGCAGTCAATGAAACATACAAAACACAATACACAAACAAATACACCTACAAATGAGTGGCAGTCAAAGAAACAAATATAACACTGACAAATACACAAACAAATACACCTACAAATGAGTGGTAGTCAAAATAACATACAAAACACAATACACAAACAAATACACCTAAAATGAGTGGCAGTCAAAGAAACATACAAAACATTTACGTGGGTTACTTACCCGCCCGTGCTTCTGGGGATACCTCTCCATACCTGGAAGTGGATTCACATCAGGGTCATGGGTGGTTATTTGGGTGTAGATGCCCACATCTTCTACTACGCTGGTGAGGGTAGTGGAGGAAAGGCAGTGGCTTCCTTAGGAATGTTGGGAAACGCTATACTTTCACTTTCCCCCACCTCTTCATCATTTGCCATTTCCGCCTCTCTCTCTCTCTCCCTCTTCTCTCCTTCTATTTCCTCTTCAATGGCTCCCACGTCATCACCCACTTCTACAAATTTACCATCGAATGAACTAACCAATCCAGAGTTGCCACGTTCGTCACTAGACACAGAAATGTCGAGAAGAGCACAGTCCATGGTGGAGTCACTGTGGCCTTGAACGGCCCGCAACCCATTTGTTGAATGCGAAGAGCGTGCTGGTTGGGTGGCCTATTTAGATTCCACACGATTGGACAAGTGGCTTGGAACTCCTTCTATGGTGTGATCTACTGAATGAATGACTGAACTTCCCACGGTCACTGGTCACTGCTTCTCGCGGGGAATTAGTAGTAAAAATATTGACCACAAGAGACCCCCCAGAGCCTTTTTTCTGTGTGAAATATGATAAGGTACATGCACGTTGCCCGCAGTGTATAGTATTTTTATGTATGACATACATGTACATTGTACATTGGCTGCAGTAAAAGGGTTAACAAAACATAGGCTGTACAACATGGTCAGATACATTTAGATAGGAAGAAATATATTGAGTATAACACCATTAAATGGTTGTATTTATAAAACAATTCAGACTATTTGAATTAGTTATTCCATTTAGAAACAACACAATTCCCCCATTTGTGTATGTGAAGTTGCTGTAAGGCAATAGTTTACCACTTGAAATTTCTAATGTGGTAATGGCCATGTATAAGTGTTGGAAAGATTTGACTTACTTTAATTACTTTGTATAATATATATATATATATATATATATATATATATATATATATATATATATATATATATATATATATATATACTGTATATATATATATATATATACAGGGTGCCTCAGGAGGGAAGTCATAACTTTGGGAAATGATAAAACAAGGTATTCTAAGCCTAATATGTACTTTAAGAAATATTCCAAATTTCAATTGGTATAGAGATATTGCATATTGAAAATTGTATTTTCCTATGTATTTCCCCATTAGGGTGGCCCCGCTGTCCTAGTACCTATCACCCCTCCATCTAATTGTAATTATATGACCATGTTATTATGAAGATATTATTCTGTAAGTTACAAAATTATTATACACATTTTGTTTTTCGTTTGTATATTCCAACTATTCCCTCTCGAGCATAGGCTTAGAGCCTGTATATATATATATATATATATATATATATATATATATATATATATATATATATATATATATATATATATGTAGCGGTATATATATATATATTATATATATCTTATGAGACAACTCCATATTCATATCTTTTACTTGGGATTCGATCTTGAACTCTACCGATTTTAAGCCGATACACTATATAACATACACTTCAATAATTATATAGACAAGCAACAGAGGATAAAAAAATATACACGAGATAGATACTGTATATACGATGTTTGAAAGAAATGTTTGTATCTAGCCATTTCGCATTATATAACAAAGAGATACTCAATCATTTTTGTGGGACACGAAGTTTATAAAGCAATGAATCTAGATAAGAGCATTATAAAACAAGACATAAAATGAAACGATGATTGGGTATTTCAGATAGGATTTATCTCTCTGTCTCTCTCTCTCTCTCCCTCTTCACACACTCATTTATAAATATACATAGTATATAATTATATATATATATTATATATATATATATATATATATATATATATATATATATATATTATCTGTATTTTCTATGTCAATGAAGGAGACAATATGGCAAAGCTCCCAGTAACAAGTGTCATCCCCCAAAGTTGAACGAGTGACAGAGAGCCAAATGCAAGGTACGTTAGAGTCAAAATGTATGGACACACGGAGCTTGAAACAGTTTAAACCATAGGATTAGGGAAAACATAATAAGGGAGAGAGTTCCAAAATGTACTTGTTAAGTAAAAGAATGATTGGGAAAATTAGTTCATTCTGTCAGAATATCTAAATATTCTGAAAGAAACTGGGGTGGGATTGGCCCCCAGTCTTCGTAGGGGAAGAGGTTTAAACTGAGAAAGCTGTGAAGAACACTGATTATTGCAATAGCGGAGAGTGAGAGAGATGCAACATTGCGGTGTGTAAAGAGAACTTGTAGGGAATTAGTAAGAGGAAGCGAGTTGATGAAACAAACACATTTTGACTCTACCCTTTCCAGATAAGCGGTATGGGTGGAACTTCCCGGGTTCAGCTGCTTTGTATGAGGAAGAATAGGTGGGTTATCTTCCATTGCATCGCCAACAGAGGCCATAGACATATCATTCCTCACTACCAACATATGCAATGCATTACAATGTTGTTATTTTTCATCAACGAACTGTCACAACCGGCTGCATGTTTTTTTCTGTGGGTTTTATGTCATACATGAGCAAACCTCGAGACTAAGCTTTTCAGAGGACCAGCTACTTTCGAAGAAAAAAAATATCTTTTGTGTATTGTGCGGCCTTTAGCGAATGTACCTTTAACTCTAACCTTACTGGCATTCTTGCTGAGTTTCGAAATTGAAAGGTGTTTCAGTGACCAGAGGGGGACCAGGAATTACCCCTTTGGTTTGGCCCCTTGTGCTTACCCAACTAAATGCTCTGGACTATTACCTACTACTCATATCAATCTCTGCAACATTCGTGGCCTTTCCTCTACCTTCCACTCAGTGGAACACCACCTCTCCTCTGCCAACCCTTATCTTCTCTTTCTCACTAAACCCAGTTGTCTGGGACTAATGATAGCAAACCCTTTATGTATCCTCCTACTACTTCTATCCTCATTTTCATGTCAAATATGGATGTTGGGTAAATGTATGCAACAATCTTGCTTTCTCTCGTTTTCCCAACTTTGATTCTTCTGAATTATCTGCTCTCTGGCTAAAGCTTTCTTATCAATCTCAAACTAAGTATATCTGTACTGTTCACCTCTCCCCTAATTCTACTGACTATCCAAAATTCTTTGACTATCTAAATTCTAAAGTGGAACACATGCTATCCATCTCTCCTAGTACAGAAATCTCCATCTTGGGTGATTTCAATGTTCACCACCACCAATGGCTCTTCTTTCATTTCAGTGACGAACCTGGTGAACAGTCTTATATCTTTTCTATCCTAAATGACCTGGAATAATTAGTTCAGCACCCTACCCGTATTCCAGACCGCCTACGAGATAGGTCCAGCATATTTGACTTAAATCCGACTTCTAATCTTCTGCTTATACTGTAAACCGTCTCTCTCCGTTGGGCTCCTCTGATCACAACCTTATCTTTGTTACCTGTTCTATCTCTTCAGTACGGTCATCTGTTCCTCCCAGCCAGTGGCACTTGTGGCATTTTGGCGCTGCCGAGTGGGAGGCTCTACGGCAGTACTTCTTTGTCTTAACCTGGAATGAATTTTGCTTCAATGGAGAAGAACCTTCAGAGAGTGCCGACCGCATTACGGAGGTGATGCAGTCAGGCATGGAGGTGTACATTCCGTTTTCTTTCACTCAGACTAACACACATAAACCTTGGTTTACTCACACTTGCTTTACTCCTGTCCACAATAAGGAAGAAGCATGTAGACAATACCAGCACCTTCAAACTCAGGAATCTAGAACTCCTTATGTTTCTGCCTGGAATTGTGCCAAATTTATTCTTCGACTTAACAAAAACTCTTCCATCAATAGTAGATATAATGAACTTTCAAATTCTAGCTCTTCCCAACCTTTCTAGCAAATAGTAAAAACCCTCTCCAATAACTTTTCTTACTAGTCTTACCTTTTTCTTTTCCATTCAGCCGAACAAGCGTCACTTCTTCCTCTGACAAAGCTGAACTCTATTTTCAAACAGTATTTAACAACTCATCCTCGGATGATTCCGGTGCTGTTCCTCCCTCTCACTTACTTATGTTTAACATTATGCTCTTTTCCAAAGATGTACTTTCTGTTCTTTCTGGGCTTAATACTAAGAAAGCGTAAGGGCCAGTTTATGTCTCTCCTGTTCTCAAAAACTCGGCTTCTGTGCTGAATCCTTGTCTAGGTAAACTCTTCCACCTGTCTTTCATCTAACATCCTTCCTTCTTGCTGGAATGTTATCTCATTCAACCTGTCCCTAAGATCGGAGACCTCTCTCAACCCTCCAACTATAGTCCAGTTGCCCTCACATGTTGTGTCTCTGAAGTTTTCGACTCTATTCTTTATTCAAAATTGTATAAGCATCTGACTTCCCACAACCCTTATTTAGATCACCAGTATGACTTCCTGAAAGACTGCTCTACTAGTGATCTTCTTTCCTAGCTTGCCAACTCTTGGTCATCCTCCTTTCAGCACTTTGATGCAACTATTTTTTATTGCACTACACATAAACAAACTTTTGATGGAGTCTGGCACAAATCACTTATATCCAAACTACCTTCATTTTGCTACTATTCCTCTATCTGTGTTTTTGTCTCAAATTTCCTTTCTGGTAGGTTCCATAGCTGCAGTTGTGGATGGCCATCATTTACATCCTCACCCTATCAACTCCTGCATTCCTCAGGGTTCAGTCCTATCCTCAGTCTTATTTCTAACTTTCATTAATGATCTTCTCAACTGTCCCTTCTAGTCCTATCCACTGATATGCTGATGAATTTACCCTACACTATTCAACTTGTTTTACACACCCACCTTCCTCAAAGTCACTCCAAAACGTGTGTGATCAAGCCATGGCATGCCTATATCCTCTGATCTTTCAATATTATTTGATTGGAGCAGAGAAAATTATGGTACTATCAATGCTTCCAAAGCCTATTTTCTCCATCTATCTACCAGTCATAATCTTCCACACGACTATCACATATTCTTCAACAATAACAATCCACCCTTCATATTCTCTCAATATCCTTGATGTCTCCTTTTCCTCTGAACTTTCCTGGAAAGACCATATTACAACTCTTGCTAAATCGGCTTGCCAGGGGTTGGGTGTGCTCAGCCGTCTCTTTTGGTTATTTCAGCGGCACAGTGCGCCCATGTATTGAGTATTGTTCACATGTGCGGGGAGAGTTCCGCCATATAGCACTTCTCGAAAAGGTAGAGTCCAAAGCATTCCATCTTATCAACTCGCCACCTCTTACTAATTCCCAACAATCTCTTACTACACGCCACAGCGTTGCATTTGTTTCACTCTTCTATTGCTATTACAACGATCAGTGTTCTTCAGAGCTCTCTTAGTGCATGGCAAATGGGAGGCGGCCACCGTTCAACACAATCTCACTCCTATTCTGTCCAGCTCTCCGACCCAAAAAATACCAAATTTTCTCCTTCATTCTTCTACTCAACAAATGAACTCTGGTACACTCTCTTTCAATCAACGTTTCCTTCATCCTATGACTTAGATGACATTAAACTTTGTGTGTCCAGGCATTTTGAGCCCAACGTACCTTGAATTTGGCTCTCTGTTACTCTTTTGGCTTTGGGAGAGACACTCGATACATGCATCCTGCCTTTTGTCTCCTCCATACACACCTAAGAAAAAAAAAGAAAAAACACAATCTGCATCCACATTATAGTATACCTATTGTTATTAACCCACTGAGCCCCAGCGACACAGCGATTGTGTCCGCAATGTATGTAACACTAAACCCCAGCGACGCAAACGTTGCGTTCATGTTATTCCGGTCCCAATTACTCCGGTCCTATGGCACCTAGAGGGCTCAGATTTGTATGGGAACTGTGTAAGTATCCCACGCAACCATGCCGATGGTTGAAAACTCTCAAAGTCCAACCGCGTGCGCGTGAGCGCGCAAAAACTGGTATTCTTTTTGTTTTTGCCTTCAATTTTTTACTCTTGAAAAATCGACTTTCGGGGACTTTTTTTATGGTTATTTTGTGGTTTTTCCTTCATTCCTAACCCATTCGCTATTGTTTCTGGAGAAAAAAAAATCCTGCTGGTCCCTGGTGGCACATTTATTATCAACTAGCTGGGACTCAGTGGGTTAAAGTTAGTTAGGATTAGATGACCATAAAAATGATAACTGTGCGACATAATACGTTTTCAAGATACATATGATAATTCCTTGCAAGCCTGCAAGACGGAAAACTGACATGGCAGGGATATGTGTTATAGGAAACGCTATTGTTATTATTAATTTACTACATGGCGTTTGTACTGAATTTACCACCGTATACACAGTAGAATACATTTTCGTAGTCTCTTTCTCTCTTTTTTCCAATTTAAAGATCCGATTACTGTTCTCATATTAACGTACCATATGTTTAGCTCTAATATTCCTTATAACTTCCGTTCTACTGTTTCTATTGGTACCGGTAAATCTAATTGTATTTGTCAATTTCTCTGTTTCTAGACATGTACATAGTTAGTCTTATTGTTCCTTCTTATTGTTGTGTTATACAAATTTCGCCCAATATGAATGTTTTCTTCCTGTTTTTCCTCACCTTTTCCCTTCTTTGGTCTATCTTCTATTTTGCATTCCTTCATTCATACATTGTGTTGTCCTACTTTTGTGCCACTCTCCTCAACTCTCAATAATATGCTTTCGTCGTTTTCGTTATTACGTTAGCTTTTACGTATATATCATGGCACTTGAAATCATTGTATAGTGGTTGTTGTGATGGTGTAGTGGTGATGGTATAGAGGTTGTAGTGATGGCATAATGGTTGTTGTGATGGTATACTGGTTGTTGTGATGGCATAATGGTTGTTGTGATGGTATAGTGGTTGTTGTGCTGGTATTGAGGTTGTTGTGATGTCATAGTGGTTGTTGTGATGGTGTAGTGGTGATGGTATAGTGGTTGTTGTGATGGTATAATGGTTGTTGTGATGGTATAATGGTTGTTGTGATGGTATAATGGTTGTTGTGATGGTATAGTGGTTGTTGTGATGGTATAGTGGTTGTTGTGATGGTATAGTGGTTGTTGTGATGGCATAATGGTTGTTGTGATGGTATAGTGGTTGTTGTGATGGTATAGTGGTTGTAGTGATGGCATAATGGTTGTTGTGATGGTATAGTGGTTGTTGTGATGGTATAGTGGTTGTTGTGATGGCATAATGGTTGTTGTGATGGTATAGTGGTTGTTGTGATGGTATAGTGGTTGGTGTGATGGTATAGTGGTTGTAGTGATGGCATAATGGTTGTTGTGATGGTATAGTGGTTGTTGTGATGGTATAGTGGTTGTTGTGATGGTATAGTGGTTGTTGTGATGGCATAATGGTTGTTGTGATGGTATAGTGGTTGTTGTGATGGTATAGTGGTTGTTGTGATGGTATAGTGGTTGTTGTGATGGCATAATGGTTGTTGTGATGGTATAGTGGTTGTTGTGATGGTATTGTGGTTGTTGTGATGGCATAATGGTTGTTGTGATGGTGTAGTGGTTGTCGTGATGGGATAATGGTTGTTGTGATGGAATACTGGTTGTTGTGATGGTATAGTGGTTGTTGTGATGGTATAGTGGTTGTTGTGATGGTATAATGGTTGTTGTGATGGTATAGTGGTTGTTGTGATGGTATTGTGGTTGTTGTGATGTCATAGTGGTTGTTGTGATGGTGTAGTGGTGATGGTATAGTGGTTGTTGTGATGGTATAATGGTTGTTGTGATGGTATAATGGTTGTTGTGATGGTATAGTGGTTGTTGTGATGGTATAGTGGTTGTAGTGATGGCATAATGGTTGTTGTGATGGTATAATGGTTGTTGTGATGGTATAGTGGTTGTTGTGATGGTATAGTGGTTGTAGTGATGGCAAAATGGTTGATGTGATGGTATAGTGGTTGATGTGATGGTATAGTGGTTGTTGTGATGGCATAATGGTTGTTGTGATGGTATTGTGGTTGTTGTGATGTCATAGTGGTTGTTGTGATGGTGTAGTGGTTGTTGTGATGGTATAGTGGTTGTTGTGATGGTATAGTGGTTGGTGTGATGGTATAGTGGTTGTTGTGATGGTATAGTGGTTGTTGTGATGGTATAGTGGTTCTTGTGATGTTGTAGTGGTTGTTGTGATGGTCTAGTGGTTGTTGTGATGGTCTAGTGGTTGTTGTGATGGTATAGTGGTTGTTGTGATGGTATAGTGGTTGTTGTGATGGTATAATGGTTGTTGTGATGGTATAGTGGTTGTTATGATGGTATAGTGGTTGTTATGATGGTATAGTGGTGATGGTATAGTGGTTGTTGTGATGGTATATTGGTTGTTGTGATGGTATATTGGTTGTTGTGATGGTATAGTGGTTGTTGTGATGGTATAATGGTTGTTGTGATGGTATAGTGTACGTTGTTGTGATGGTATAGTGTACGTTGTTGTGATGGTATAGTGGTTGTTGTGATGGTATAGTGGTTGTTCTGATGGTATAGTGATTTTTGTGAGGGTATAGTGGTTGTTGTGATGGCATAGTGGTTGTTGTGATGGTATAGTGGTTGTTGTGATGGTATAGTGGTTGTTGTGATGGTATAATGGTTATTGTGATGGTATAGTGGTTGTTGTGATGGAATAGTGGTTGTTGTGATGGTATAGTGGTTGTTGTGATGGTATAGTGGTTGTTGTGATGGCATAGTGGTTGTTGTGATGATGGCATAGTGGTTGTTGTGATGATGGCATAGTGGTTGTTGTGATGGTATAGTGGTTGTTGTGATGGTATAGTGGTTGTTGTGATAGTATAGTGGTTGTTGTGATGGTATAGTGGTTGTTGTGATGGTATAGTGGTTGTTCTGATGGTATACTGGTTGTTGTGATGGCATAGTGGTTGTTGTGATGATGGCATAGTGGTTGTTGTGATGGTATAGTGGTTGTTGTGATGGTATAGTGGTTGTTGTGATGGTATAGTGGTTGGTGTGATGGTATAGTGGTTGTTGTGATGGTATAGTGGTTGTTGTGATGGCATAGTGGTTGTTGTGATGGCATAGTGGTTGTTGTGATGGCATAGTGGTAGTTGTGATGGTATAGTGGTTGTTGTGATGGTATAGTGGTTGTTGTGATGGTATAGTGGTTGTTGTGATATTATAGTGGTTGTTGTGATGGTATAGTGGTTGTTGTGATATTATAGTGGTTGTTGTGATGGTATAGTGGTTGTTGTGATGGTATAGTGGTTGTTGTGTTGGTATAATGGTTGTTGTGATGGTATAGTGTTTGTTGTGATGGTATAGTGGTTGTTGTGATGGTATAGTGTTTGTTGTGATGGTATAGTGGTTGTTGTGATGGTATAATGGTTGTTGTGATGGTATAGTGTTTGTTGTGATGGTATAGTGGTTGTTGTGATGGTATTATGTTTGTTGTGATGGTATAGTGGTTGTTGTGATGGTATAATGGTTGTTCTGATGGTATAGTTGTTGTTGTGATGGTGTAGTGGTGATGGTATAGTGGTTGTTGTGATGGTATAGTGGTTTTTGTGATGGTATAGTGGTTGTTGTGATGGTATAGTGGTTGTAGTGATGGCATAATGGTTGTTGTGATGGTATAGTGGTTGTTGTGATGGTATAGTGGTTGTTGTGATGGTATAGTGGTTGTTGTGATGGTATAGTGGTTGTTGTGATGGTGTGTGTTTAAGCGGCAGTCACACTATGAAGACTTAAGGGAATTACCGCGGCGACTTAGAGGTCTTAAGGAGGACTTCATCTAAGTCACCGCGCATCGTGGGTGGTCCCCGCGCATCCCCACGGTACAGTACGGTACGATGGGTGGCCAGGATGGTCGTGGCTGGTTTCGATTTGCTTTGAACATGCAAGAGGCATGGAAAATTGGTCGCCGAGCTATCCGCGGTCGTGAGGCAAGCGCCGTCACGCGCCCACCGGTATGCGCGTGAGGGGGACCGGTTCAGCGCCGTGTGGCGCCATGCGTCACCAAAGCGTTGGCGAGTAGGGGACCTGCGTAACACGAAGGCCGTCAAGTTGCCTTCCTTTTGCCGTCCTGTTGCCTCGTTGCGCCGCATGACGCCGGCGGTCTGCTATGCTAGGTCTCCGTGTAGCCCCATCCATGATGCCGTGATCCGTGATGCCGTCCAGCCTGCCTCAGGCAGACATTTACTCTTGGTCAAGTTACGGATGATCGGCAAAGACAATCGGCACTCCTTGAGTCGCCGCGGTAATTACCTTAAGTCTTCATAGTGTGACCGCACCTTTAGAAGGAAGGGCGGGGACTGGTAAGAACTAAGAAGAGGTGGAGGAACATGACACGGAGGAGAGCTGGATGACCACGAGAATGTCACGGAGGAGAGAGTGTATAAGGAATAGGTTGGACAAGAAGGCAAAAGGGACTGGCCGAGAGAAGCGAAAGTGAGTCATGTATGTAGAGGTGGGAGCTTATAAGAGGATGGGAAGAACTAAAAGATTGAAAGGAAAAAGTTAGTATGAGAAAGAAGTTGTAAAAGTTAAGATGGAGATGAATGGGAAAGTCTGGAGGAAACGTATGATTAGAGATGAGCCTAGGTATTATTTGGCACAATCTGCAATGGTTGTAATGCACTACACAATCTGTCTATGTCCTCTTGGAGTATCTCCCGGAACGGACCGCTAGGTTTTTGAAATACTAACTATTTTGTGTATCTCCTTTTAACAGACATACACACACACATATACACGCACCAACACCAACCAATTTAGCACCGCCACCTGTACTCCAAATTAAAACTAGTACGTGCTATGGAGCTCGTCCTAGAAAAGATCAAATCATATTTTCCCTACCAATATATTTCACTTTTGATTCTGACACAAATATATAGTATTCGTGTTGTGAATAATAAACATCAATTAGAAAATAATAACATAACATTACTACGACAAATTACGAAGGAAAGACGATCAATGACTTAAAAAATACATCATATTCTTTAATCATTGGTGAATAATGATAAATCGCAAAAACATCACAATTGATTATATTATAATACAAAACGTAATCTTGCCAAATATGGCAAATAACAAGATTTAGATTAATCTTATATTTTAATTGATATACAATCAGCTACACACATTTAATTTAAATATGTAAGGTACAGTCAATTTGTTTAAACCGCAGAGTCGCAGAATAATATTTAAAAAGTTAACATATACACACATACTTGCAATACATAAGATTGAAACAAATATGAATCGAGAAATATACAGTATATGCGATACTGTTTTCTACAGCAATCTGAAAACATATAATTGCATAACTACAATTTCTGAGACTGCGAGTTGACTGTTTAGTAATTACGCTGCACTTCATACACACAAACACAGCAACACTTACACACATGTACAATTTGCATATGTGTATCAAGACAAACATTTTGGTAACATTGACTTAACATAGGTAGAAAATGTGACCTAACTGTAATTCACGGAACACTATAATATGTATTAGCTTAAATTATTGTGTCTTTCAGGTACTGCCTATTCTGTATATAATTGAGTTTATAATATAATAACGGTTCATTATAATTGTTTTTAAAATATGTTGAGGAAAAAATATGCAGGAGCATTATGTGGAAACCATTGATTCAGATTGTTGTCATTGGATGTAATGAAAGGTTCTGTATTCATTGTGTGTTTCCTCTATAAATGTTCTGGTTCACAGGTTTGAATAAGGGGGGTTTCATTACTATTCGCATACTAAGTTGAATGCCTCCAAAGTAGTGACACATCATTAGAGGATATTGTAGGACATAATGGGGGGATTGTAGGCAGTAATCGAACAGGACACAACCTGGGGGAGGTTTTATAGGTATTTGATAAAGAGTCGCTGGAACTCCTGTTTCCATTGTCTGGTTTCCCTTACCGATTGTTTTTTTGCCTCACCTATACAGAGAGTAATCCAGCTAGCTGCCACTAACATTTTATCTCCTTACCACTACACCAAACACGCACATATTATGTCGACCCATGGATAACAACCCTTCAACACATAGGCAGAGTAGAGAACCAAAGTTTATTCTACGTTACGCCGGTGAAGGCTTCTTCAGGAATAACATACAGGAGGTACAGTCAAACATATACTGTATAGCCCATGCCATAAGGAAACAAAAGAAACAGTATGAAATATATCAGAATGTTTAGCCTGGTTTTTCTCTGGTTAACATACATGCAAGTGGTTTGGATAGTGAAAAGACACCTTTGTTTAGGTTCATAGTGTCATTCATAACGATATATGCGGATTCAATGCTTCTACGTTTTAAGGTATTAGTCTCACAATTTATCAGTCTGGCTTCGTTATATTTCATGTAGTGGCCAGTGTCTAATCTATGCATTACCATGGCATTGCTAAGTTTAAACTTAGCAATGCTATGGCAACACATAGGTATAGGACGTATGTGTGGAGAGGAGGCTGTGGATAGCCAACACCTTCTTCTGACACAGAATGATACACAATTACACATGGACAGTGGTGTGGAGGAAGAAGGGTGAGACAGTGGTGGAACGAAAGGCACTGATTGATTATATATGTGTGGATGAACGGATGGAGAAATATGTGCTAGATGCGAGGGTATATAAGGGTATTGGGGGGAGGGTCTATCTGACCATTATGTAGTAGTAGCTAAAATTAGGATACAAAAGAAGTGGATGAGGAGAGCTGGAGGGAGGCGAGAGGAAGGTGGAGAGATTGCAGGAGGAGTAGATCAAGGAAGAGTTCAGGAGAGCAGTAGAAAGACGACCAGGTAGGTTTGACCTGGAAGGTATGGAAGAAGTGGAAGAGGTGAGCAAAGTGTTTAAGGAAGAGATCCGTGCAGCATGTGAGGAGGTGTGTGGAGTGAGAAGAAGAGGAAGACGAGTGAAGGGTACAGCATGGTGGACACAAGAGGTAAATATAGCTGTTGAAGACAAGAAGAAAGCGTATAGAGAGTGGTTGGGTAGTAGAGGAAACGATGATTTGGAGAGACAGAAATGAGCGAGGTACTTGGAGAAAAAGAAAGTGGTGAAGAGAGTAGTGAAGGAAAGTAAGAGAAGAACAGATGAGGAATTTGGAAGAAATCTGAGTGTAAAATGGAGGGAGTGTAAGAAACTGTTCTGGAAAGAAGTAAAGCAAGTTAGGGAAGGTAGCAAGGGAAACAGTAAAAGTGTTCAAGATAAGAATAAGTGATTGCTAGCAGAGAAGCAAGAAAGAGTCGAAAGATGGAGGGAGTACTTCAACGAATTGCTGAATGTAAGGAATGCAGCGCCAACAAACATAGTTGGATGGAGTATGGGAGGGAGAAGAAGAGAAGTAGTGGAGAAGGAGGTGGGGATCAGAAGGTCAGAAATGTGTGAAGTGATGAAAAGAGTGAAGGTAGGGAAAGCACCAAGAATAGATGGAGTGTGTGGGGAATTGCTGAGGTATGGTGGTGAGATAGTGCTCGAATGGGTATGGAAAATGTGTAGACTAGCATGGGAGAAGGGGACTGAACCTGATGACTTAAAGAAAGGCATAATAGTCCCCCTATATAAGGGTACAGGAGAAAGGTGGTAACCACCAAGGAATATGTCTTCTAAGCGTAGTAGGGAAGGTGTACAGTAGGATAGTGATTGAAAGAGTGAGAGCGAGAACGGAGAAATGGATAGATGACGAGCAGGGCGGGTTTAGGAAGGGAAGAGGAGGTATAATCAGATTTTTACCCTGAAATATGTTGCGGAGAAATACCTGGAGTAGCAACAAAAGCTGTATGTTGCCTTTATGAACTTGGAGAAGGCCTATGGCAGAGTGGATAGAGAAGGTATGTGGAAAGTACTTAAAAGATACGAAGTAGATGGCAAGTTGCTGAAAGCAGTGAAAAGCATGTATGAGGGTGCATCGGTGGCAGTATGTATGGAGAATGAGCAGAGCGAGTTCTTTGATATGAATGTTGGGTTGAAACAGGGGTGTGTGATGTCCCCGTGGTTGTTTACTATATACAGTATATCGCAGGAGTCATGAAAGAAATACCAGGAAGAGCAGTGGATGTTGGTGTATCGCTGATAAGGGAGGGAAACGAGTGGAAGCTACTTGTACTGCTGTTTGCTGATGATACAGTTCTGATGAGTGATAATGAGTGAGAGTTGTATGGTCTGATAAATATGTTTGGAACAGTGTGCGAAAAACGGAATCTGAAGGTAAATGCGGGGCAGAGCAAAGTTATGGTCTTCGAAAGGGGTGAAGCCACAGAGTGAGAGGTGAAGTTGAACGGTCAGACTATAGAGATTGTCCGCTCATTTAAGTATCTGGGCAATGTGCTGAATATAGATGGGAGTATGGATGAAGAAGTGCGGGAGAGGGTGCAACAGGAGAAGAGGGTTTTAGGAATGCTGAAAACAGTAACAGGAAATATGGTGGTCAGCATGGAAGTGAAGAAGTCCTTGCATGACAGTGTAGTAATACCGACACTAACTTACCGTAGCGAAGTATGGACATTGGTGGAGAAACTCAGACCAAGAATGAGAGGGGTGGAAATGCGTATGTGTTAATCCCTCAGAATTTGTGTAAATTGTTATATAGATCTGTGCCTAAGATCTAGTGTTCATATTTGATATATAACTCTCCTAGAACGTCTTACGCATACGTTACATACTTGTGTTAATTAATTCACTTAGCCAAATACTCACAGATTTTCCTTGTATATGTCTATTCTATTATGTATGTTGCAAGTTGAAGTCGAAGTGTATTACGTGTAATTATTCCCTTCTTTAAATAATACCCTGTTACCTAGAACCTACGCTCAATTTCATATTCTGTTTATCTCAGTCCCCCCTCGTTGAGAAGAATTGTTATTAATTATTATATATACTTTCTTCCTGAGATCCTAAACTTACGCTCGTTTGTCTAAGCGTTAATTCAATTATTATATGAACCATATTTATGTTCATTTGATTACTGATGTAGATAATTCTGATTCTCCTCGTCTAGGAACTCTAGCCTTGCATAGATTCTGTTATCTAATTATTCATCATTTGAATACACCGCTTATTGTGTGAATTCTTTATAAGACTCTGTTAACTAGTTCAGATATGTTGTTATACCTTTTTGGGTATTTTCCTTAGTACAACTTCGTCGTGTACGTCATTTACTTATAATTAATATTGTACTTAATTAGTCGTATATGCTAATTAGCAATTTTATTTAAGCGTTCCTCAGTATTAGTTAACTATGTTAGTTTTGTTAACTGTACTTTCTACCAGTTTCGCTAAAGAGATATTAATCTTTAATTCATTTATGATCAGAGAATAAATATTAAATCGGAATTCCTTGACCCGAGTTATTATTGTTACATATAGTCGATTGAAAGCATATATGTTCAGATCATAATTTACTCGATTTAAGTTAAGAAGAGATTGAATTGTAAAAAATAATTCAACACCCCATTCCCAGTAATTTCATTTCGTTCCCCCGAATATTAAGATTGTAATCGCAGAAACAGAAAATATAATTTACTAGACCGCAGTAACTAGAATGACCTGAGTTATCTACCTGGTCAGCCACCCTACCCGTGCTATTTCACCTGCCACGAGCGCCCCCCCCCCCCCCCCCCCCCTCCTGAGCATTAATCGAACCAGCCATCAGTGTACCTGTCTTTATTCCTCAATTTGTTTCATTCTCTTATGTTCGGCGAGTCTTTTAATTATATATTACTTTTCTAGAATAAAAATACGTTAGACACTCGACACACAAATATTATTATTAAGTGTTGATTCTATAGGTCACGTGTTCATTCTTATAATTGCATATTTCTTATTTTAGATTACCACAATATGTTCATACTTTATATTCTTAATTAGATATTGATTATTCATAATCAAATGCGTTCCATGGGTTGCTTACTGTTTCTTATAATAGTTAAGTTAACTCTCAGCCCTCACTTAGCTCAATATATCCGTGATCTTAATATTGAGATAGTTATGCAATGCATTGATAAATCCGGAGTATATCGTAAGAAGTAATGCGAGTATCCATATATAAACCCTATGCCATTGAATAAACTATATGTGTATAATTTACATGTGTGTGGTCATTGAGTTCTGTAGCACCTGATTGAATACCTATTTTTGTGATTAAGAACGTGTTCGACGTGTTCCTGTTGAGGATATTTACGGTCTAAAAGTCTATAATTGGATTTTAGTGAAAACTGGGTAACGGGGTATATAAATTATAGCCCGGCATAACAATAATCATACAATATTATACTGCACCAAATAACTGATAAACCAACTAGAGCCACCACAAACTCTGCTACTTTACTTAACGCAATATTAGTTAAAACAAAAAAGGTACACACACACTCACACACAGAAAATATCGTTCACTCAGACGTTGTTCCCATGATAGTGAGTGATCATGATCGCATTTGTTAAAATCAACATGAAAAACCTTGAACGTGTGCCTGTATCTAAAACCTTTCGGCACATAAGCAATTATGACGCTAACAGAGTTTGTACCCTTTTGCTTGATAAGATTCACAATTCAAATATAATAATGACAACGGATGATATTGATAAACACGTTGATATTTTCATGAGTTTTTAATTCTTACTTGGACACCTTTGCCCCGGTATTCAGTAAACAAATAGTTAGTCCATTTGCCCCTTGGATGAACAATGATAGTCGCTCTCATATGAAAGAATGACACGACTTGCTTACAATTCATATCGAAACATATATACAACACGGCTTTACAGATACAATATCAAGCTTAATGTAAGCAAGTAAGAACATTACGATATATAGCTAAAACTGAATACTACCAATAAAAGTTTCACGATAACGGATACAATATTCCATGTGCATGATTCTATCTATTTACGTTTTTTTCCCTCTTTTCCTTTTTTTTTTTTTGGGGGGGGGGGGGGTGGCCGACTCAAGACAGAGCAAGAACAGGGAAAACACAAAACATAACATAAAACAACGAACAAACACAGACAAAACACAAATTCACACACATCTAGGTCACCCAGGAGAAGACCCAGAGACCAGGGTCACCAAGGTCCCTCCAGCACTCCCCCAACTCTGAGAGGTTCCGATCTCGGCAGGCAGACATGCAGCGGAGCCGAAGCCACAAGCCCACCCACCACACTTCCAGGCGCACCTTTCACATGCACATGGTAAATATGAATAATATTGTCCCAAATATGAAGGCATGCATTAGTATCTGTCACTTTGAGCATTTAGGAGAGAACACCAAAGGATTAGATCAAGTTTGCTAATGTACAGTAGGGAAAGAGGCTAACGAAAATACCAGACAATCTGAATGAAGCAAATAATACCAAACTTAGTTATGAAACATCGTGCCTATAATAATAGCTTATCTAGACTCCAACCACTTAACGTTTATGACGTCATATAGGCCATTGATTATCTTGGAGATAGTAGTTAAGCAGGAATAACATAAACACAAATTCCTTTTAAAGAATCTTACTGATAAAAAAATGCATATGATTTGTTTTGAAAACTGTCTTAACGATATAACCCAGCTAGTACATATCAATTATAACATCTCTTCTTCCTCTAAAGTCTCTTGTGGAGTACTACAGGAGTCAGTCCTGGGACCAATTTTGTTAATGAGATGCAGAGCACGTTAATGATTGCCTCTTAATTCAGTACGCTGATGACACTCAACTATTACATAGTAGTACTGTAAATAATCAACAAGCAACAACCCCAGGCCACCCCTTATATCACTACCGGCGCCCTTACCATTCATCACACACTTACCAGACACTCTGCCATTGGTCCCACCCTTGCCTAATACTCCAAGGAAGACCTCAATGGGTCCTTCCCTCTATTTATTAAAGGGATCAGTAAAAACTTACTGTTATTTTTAGAATTTTAATTTGCTTGGGTAAATTTCCGGTGTGCTGTACCGCTAATATTGTCCCAATCCCTAAACGTATATCTCCCTCTATGTATCCAGTGGAGCATCTCCATTACTCCTGTTTTATCGAAGGTCTTTGGGGACACCTCGACGACGTATACAAACTAATAACAAACATACCAAAGCCACTCCAACATCTTTCTCTCTCTCCAACACCCCTTCTCCCCTCGCTATACTCTTCAGAAATTAAGAAAAGTAGAAAGTAGGTATGAGGTGCCGTTGTAAAGGCTTATCCCTCAATACCTTCACCTGACCTGACCTGAGCGCTTGCTGGCCTAGCATCTTTCAAGATTTATTGATGAATTTGAATTGTTGCCACCTAACCAATTTGGATTTAGAAAAGGCTTGAGTACATGTGATGCTCTTTTGGTTTTAACCCATGACCTCCAGTCTCCTCTGGATGCTGGTCATGAATCTACAGTGTTTTCACTCAATTTTAGCTCAGCCTTTGACTTGGTTAATCATAGATCACTGCTTAATAAACTAAAATCATTTGGTATTGGTGGGACTATTCTGAATATTTGTAAAGACTTATAAAATAATAGACTACAACTTGTTACAGTTGATGGTCTTTATAGTTAATTTGCAAATGTTTAATCGGGGGTGTGCCAAGGAAGCGTGCTTGGGCCCCTATTCTTTATAATTTTTACAAGTGATATGTGGGAGGCAATCTCCTCTAACATGATTGCATAATTATGCTGACGATACATTGTTATATGCTCCTATTTCTTCTCCTGCAAACATAGCTGATATTGCTAATATACTATGTATTGATATTATTTAGATTATGGGCTGGTGTAGTTGCTGGGGTATTAAGTTGAGCCCATCAAAAAAAAAACGTAGTCTCATTGTCAATAGATCTCATACTCCCGTCCCTGGTCACCCTGATATCATTATTGACAATTATGTCATAAAATATTTAGATAACTCTCGATGATAAGCTCACTTTTAAAGCTCATTTTCGATCCTTGGCCTCCTCTATTTCTCAAAAAGTTGGAAGTTTACATAAATGCAAAAGAACTTATGCTGACAATTCAATTGTTCGCAATTGTTTCTTTTCTTTTATGCTGCCACTATTTGAGTATCTCTCTCTTGTCTGCTCTTCTGCCACACATTCTAACCTTGGTCTTCTTGATCGAGTCTTTAATCAAATTCAGTTCTTACTGACAAATATTTCTTTGAATCTTGAACATCGCGGCGTTATTGGTTCATCGGATATTTTACATAAGTCGTTAACCAATACTGACCACCCAATTAATTCTAAGCTACCACCACCTTTCAAGCCTGCTAGATTAACTAGATTTTTCTCAAGTGTAAATAGTATGGCCTTTGTAAACTAACAGTGTAATACTTATCAAGTTTTTAGAAGTATTACACCATGCACTGTCAAAATGTGGAACATGCTTCCCAACGCTATCGTTTGTGAGAGGAGTAATCAAAATATAAAACAAAAGTTAATTCCACTTTGACTAAACTGAGTAATCCATCTCTTTACTGTAATTCCTTCACTATTCATGCTATTGGTGCTCCTCGCAAGGATCCTTTGGGGGTTATAGCTATTATGGCTATCACACCCGTAGTGGTATATACTAATACTAGTACTACTACTACTACTACTAATAATAATAATATAAATGATAATAATAATAATAATATTAATAATATTAATAACAGGCCTTCGGTAGGGATTTATCTCGAAAAGGTTTCTTGGGGGTATTTTTGCTCAAGCTTGATGAAGTTCTAGGGAGCTTTAGGTGTAGTACTCCGAATAATAAAACTCACATCCAAATTCATATTATGTTCATCATATAATAAATAGCAAAGGTCACGCCTAATTCCCATCAAAAAGGCCTCCATTCAAGCCAACCGCTTTTAACGCCTACTAAATTCACCCTGAATAACAAAATATAATATTTGCTCACAGATCGTTTAACGCGAAGCAATTAAGCGCAATACCTGAGAGAGAGAGCGAGAGAGAGAAAGCTTTTTGAGTGTACCTTACTGCGGTCACAAATGAACAAATAGATTAAATAGTATTTACAATGTCTTGAAATACTGCTGATAGAATAAACAACAATGTATAATTGTATACTATATATAATATATATAGTATACAATTATATATATTATATATATATATATATACATATATATATACTGTGTATATTGTTATGTAATCCAGAATTAAAATTGATTTAGTTAAGCCATATTAGTATAATAGTTAAGTTTCCCACTCATGCGTTTGATTCTCGAGAGTTCTAGACCTGCCAGGATTTAGTCTGTCTCTCCCAGCATTGCATAATTTCATTCACAAGTGCAGTAGAATATTCCAGTTTCTCTGGTAACTTATATATACCCCCTGCATACCTGCAGTCTAGAGTCTCAGACCAGCTGACTCGCCTTGCCTGTTCTCTCTCTCTTGCCTGTACATAGTGACTCCTATACTTAGTGAAGTGACATATCTCTCCTGGCTGCCATCAAACGATAAAGCATCTGCATTCCTGTACCTGTGATTGGGGAGTTGAGTATATAAGTGTGTCCCATATCACAGCCTATTTATTATTCTCAGTGATATTTTTGTGTATTAATTTTAAGTTAATTTTGTGATCAGTTAATAATTAATTATCATTAAGTTTGCTGTAAATTCATATTATTTTGTCATTTCCTATTTAATTGCATTTATTAACATTATAAGTGTAAAGCATTATATTAATTTGTGATTACTTTCCAAGTTTATGAATTTGATCAGATTAATCTAGTTACCCCTTACTATTGTATTTTCAGAGAGAATATCTTCTAAAGTTGATATTTTAGTGCTTATTTCACTTTTAAATAGTTGTATTAATTACTTGTATTGCTTTTATGAACGAATTGTGTACATTTCCTTAATTTAAGTTATTAAACATATATTAACCATTTCCAGTGATCTTGAGATATTAATTCTTATGTGATATAGCTATATAAACCTTGCATTGCTTCAGTAAAGATATATATACTTATTTATTTTTCACTTGCATATTTTCTGATTATCATTCTTTTGTTACTAAGCCAAATCGTGGTGCATTATATATTCTTATTATTCGCCCTGAAGAGACTGATTTTATTCTTACATGATAATACTTAATTTAATAAAAATTTGTTTTTTATTCTAGTTTCCTTGAACCTGGATATTTTTTAGAGTGCTCTGACATCAGTCTTGAATTTAAAGTAAGCCTATTGTTTGTGTCATTTCACCTCGTCCAAAAATATAACAATATATATATATATATATATATATACACAGTAATGCGTGTTTTTTGTTTTTGTTTTTTCAGACGGCGTTATTCCCGAGAACATTAACATGAACATTAGGCGTTAGTCAAGAATTGTTAGGTCAAGTTGCCCGGGCTTGACATCTACCAATATATTTTTGTCAGTGTGGGCTCGATCCACCGACCCTTTGACCAGCAGCCGACGCTCTACTGACTATGTGGAAGCTTGTTCACATATTATAATGATATGTTCGACCACGAACAAACTTCCCTCTAAAGTTGTACACGGTTCTTCAATAGAACAGTTTAGGAAGAAAGTCGATTTTATATTGCACACTTTGCAATGAGTGTAATACATAATATAATTTCTTTCTTCTTATAGTATCTCCCCGGAATGGAGATAATAATCTCTCTCTCTCTCTCTTACACACACACCCACACACACACACACCAACCAATTCAGCGGCACCATACCTGTACTCCAAATTAAACCGAGTACGTGCTAGGGAGCTATGAAAAATTAGAAAATTTGTTTTCCCTGACAAAAGGTTATTTATTTATTTATTTATGTTTTATTCTGACCCAATAGTATAATACATAATTTTGGATTATATATATTGATTAACAAATACAGAAAATTACTAAGGACAATAACGAAGTAAAATGCGACCAATGATGGAGAAAACTACTACATTAACCTACATTTATTCGTTTATGGTGAACAATGATGAATACCAAGAACATTAAAGGTCAACAAAAGAACAAGATAATGTGCATTAGTGCAAAAAGAAAACACACATATTAAAAGTATATACACACAGAAAGATATATTGTAATACAAATAAACAATAAACTGTTATTGTGCATCCATAGGCAATAATTATACCTAACATACAGTATACATAGGCCAACATTTAGCATCCTATAACTAGCCATTGCATAACTCGAATTACCAATACAATTATTTTCACCGTTATCAATACAAGTATAATAACTCATTCAGCAAATAAAATGTACATGTTTGGTTGCAAGAAGAAAAACTACACTCTTGTCTAACAAATTATTCTAAATTTGAACACCGCTCTATCGTAATGATGTTGTCAATAATGTTGTTCTGCTAACTACTACATGGAATTTATGCCTTTGTCTAGTTACACTGTTACAGGGTTATGGATATCAACATTTATCTAAAACATTTCGTCTAAAATTGAGGGAATACATATTTTGATAAGTCTAACAATTAATGTTGCCTTGCAAAACTCATGAACATCTGTAAAGTGAAGAAGTCTTAATGACTTAAACAACGATACAATATGTTCTCTATAACAAGCTGATCGAATTATTCTAACTGCCCTTTTCTGAAGTGTAACAATTGATTTAATGTAACAATCATTTGCAGGACCCCAGATCTCGATACCATATTGTAATGTATGGGTATATAAAACAGTTATGTAATGTTACAAGTGTTGGAATATTTAACACTTTTCTGGGTTTTCACGAAATGCCAATGCCCTTTGACATTTTCTTATCATTGTTGTTCACATGCTAACATGATAACTAAGATTTAATCAATTGTTACTCCCAAAATTTGTCTACTTTTTGTAAGGGCTTGTCATTAATGTAAACATTTATATTAGTTCATATTAGTTCATTCATTACATACCATATATATAATGGGCTTTATTGACATTTAACGATAGCTTGTCCAATCAAATATTATTCAGTGCAATATTCATTGTTCTTATTGTCACACTTGGCTCAAATGAGGGGGCTGGGGTAACTGCCCAGGTGGTTGCTTGCTTCATATTAGTAATTACTTACGATGACAGTTAAATATTTATATAATGTGTAACAAGCATTCAGTATTACTTATGTTAATAGTTTATTGATGATGCAAAGGAGATGGAAATCTTCCTATCTAATGTACACATAACTTTGTGCTCCTGAAGGTTGCCAAATGCCCTTTAATGGACCACAAAATAACGCTATCTGTTGTTTCTATCCAGGACTAGTAGTGGCGAAAATCTACGGGATCACACTTCCCTTTCATTAATCCACGTTTGTGCATTCCACAGTACTTAACATTAATCACAAATTTGACGTAATGGCAAGACCTACATTATGTAGCCTCTTATTTATCCTGTTACCATATCTATGTACTCACAAGTAATGTTCTCCGACATGAAAGAACTATATTATGCTGCATAAGAACAACATTTCACCATTGCTTTAGTTCATACATCACAGAAATATAGTAAAATATATAGGTTCTTTCATTGCTAATTGAAAAAAAACTGTTTGGTAATTCAATCTTACATACAAAGCATTCCATTCAATAATGCACGCTAACCATATGACGTTAGCTGTATTTATTTCAAGGACAAATATAAACAACATACTCAACAACTATATTATTTCATCCTATTTTTCGATTAATATATTTATTTCATTCTTCCACTAGAGAAAGGCATCGACTTTAAATAAAGTTGATCCATACGTCATCGGAGAGGACAATTATCCTACCGTATCCCAAAGTAGATTGAGTAGGTTATTCTATTGCCCCATGGATGACACAAGTCGAATATAAACGCAAATGGATATTCAGGGAAATTATATCACCGACCCATTATTTCACGATTCCTTAGTATTACTGTCGGAATAAGAGGATATGCACAGGCCTATCCCAATTTATTATAGCGTAGGCTATGATATCGAACGTTATGGCTTGCTTATTCAAGTTATTTATATAATCAATCGTTTTATGATAGCGAACAGACAAGGAAACGAGTTGATTTGCGTCCATAGCAAGGGCAAATCACTATTCACCAGGTGATTTACTTGAAATGATCAATCAAATTGGCATATATCACATCAAAGATGCTTTCAGACCATGCCAGTGGAAGAATGGAATAATTACGGTTTGACTTCGATAAAAAACAAAAACACACTGATTTCTATCTATCTATCTATTGCCTGACGCCGTGATCCCCGAAGGGGTGGCCACGAACGAACCGCCCCCATGCACCTCTGTCCCCAGTCAGTCGACGCCCCTCCCCCCAACCAGCACCGCCTTCGTTCATGTAGTTCCTCACTCCATCCTTCCACCTCATATTCGGTCTACCTCTCCCCCTCTGTCCCTCCACCTCGCTCTCGTACACCCTCTTAGTCATTCTCTCGCTTTCCATACGTTCCATATGGCCGAACCATCTCAAGTTGTTCCTTTTCACACTGATTTGTCTTTCACAAAACCAATAGCTGTCTTGTGTTGTTTTAAAAGCTGCTTACTATTTCGGCTTTAGCATATTTAGGCATTCCTGTTAAAATTAAAAACTATATATTACAAAATACCAGACAACAACTGCATACCATTGAATACATAAACCTTCCTTCTACTACAACCATGATATAAACGACTTTGCAATAGAAAGCCAATTAAAGCAATGACAAACCCGGTTGTCCTTGTCTGCAAAGGACCGAGAATGCAAGTTTGGATTTCATGTAACAGGAGTCAATAAGTAATCAGGAACCAGATTGTTTTACATTAAATGATCTAGAGTTTGTCCTAAAACCTAATAGACGCTAACGCCATCTGTTGTTGCTATCCGTCAGAATTCCGTCAAAAAGTGGTTGTGTCCAAATTACCTAATGACGACTATAACTGGCACTTCCCGGAGGTTGATGTTAATGATTAAATTGTTAAAGTTAATGTAGTTAAATTTATAGTTGGCAGCCAAAGCATATTATGGGCGAGAATCCAGGATATCGTCAGTATGGAAGCAACCGCCGGACAGTACAGCGCCAGAGCAGAGTGTGGAGCCAGGAACTTCAGGCCTGGTACCTATTATTTACAATGTGGGGTAATGGAACTGCGTACCCTGAGTTGTATTAATTTCACAGTATGAAAATAAGATTGTAAATAGTGCAACATATGTTATTTTGTTTTCTTTACCCCACCTCTAGTCTATTATGTCCCGTGAAAATGGACACATATTTTATCTATATTATCACCACTTACTAATATGTTTGTGCAATCTGCAAACAAAATAGATAATAGATTTGGGAGAAATACTGACAATATCACTAACTTATAACAGATATAGGAGAGGACCAAGCACTGAACCTTGTGGTACTCCACACTTCACAGAGGCGCAAGGAGAACAGAACTTCATTAAAATGTACGTACTGCAACCTGTTCATTAGGTAACTCCTTAACTAGCTGTATGCTACTCCTCTAATGCCATAAACACATATTTCAAATAATATTGAGTGATCAACTGTGTTAAACGCTTTACCAAAGTCCAAAAAACATACCAAGCAGAGTTACCTCTATCCAACGATTTTGATACTTTATCTATTAAAACAATTAATGTCAAATCCGCACCACATCCTTTTCTAAAAACAACATTGATATTTATGCAACAGGTTATGCTAATTTATATATGAAAACAATATATCATACATAATTCGTTCAAATATGTTTGAGGATACAGATAAAACAGACACTGGAGGATAATTACAATTGAGCATGGCATCACCGTTGTACAGAAAAGTAACTTTTGCAATTTTTAATACTTCAGGGAACACATCTTCCGTGAAAGAGAAATTGATTATATACGTCAATGCATCAACATAAATAGGATACGTCTTTTTAATAATGATATATATATATATATATATTTTTTTTTTTTTTTTTTTTTTTTTTTTTTTACAGCCATTATTAAGACTGCAACTTCATTACAATCAACAGGTTTTAGAAATGGTGTGTAAGGATTATCCACAGGCAAGATAAATCTGAATATCTTGTTTATAGAAGGCAACAAATCACTAATTTATTTATAAGTCATTAAAAGCATTAGCACTCGTTATATATTTACATCTTTCATCAACTCCGACGATTTCTTGATATTTATCATACTCTCATTAAACAACTTATCATAATGATCTCGTTCTGATTTATGTAATAGTTTCTGTAATATATGTTATTCAGTGTGTATGTTTGTGTTGTAAAGTGCTGTTTTCAACGCTAAAACATACAATTTAAATATATCTTAACATAATTGTTTAAACCATCTGTGAGCCAAGTTTTTCTATTACGACAATTTATTAAATTAGTATTCTGACAATTGGAAAACACTTCTCATGACATATAATATATATGGAATGGAAATATGAGAACATCTCTTGACAACTTCTATTGGTTGTAATTCTTCCTCAATCCATTTAAGCAATCTTATTTATAAATGTAAGTTAGAGTTAAGCTGTAAACTGTTCATCTGTACATTTTCAGCTTACGGCTGCAATTATCAATTACCTGTTTCATCTTCTTATTATTAGCATTATTATAATTATTAGTATTTTTGCAGATTCACACACACACACACACGTCAGGGAACTTAATATGCCAGTCTTCCTGAAATTAAAAACCCAGTTAACTTAAAAGGATACATTTGGTGAGGTGAAGATTTGTTAAGTTGGCGAGAAGAATAGGGGGTAGGGGGGCGGGGGGGGAAAGAGAAAGACAGTGGCAGAACAAAATATAATAATCGATGAATATAATCTACGTCGAATAGATAAAGCAATTATAGGGAATAAATCGGATGTAATTTAAATCAAGATATATAAAGGAACATTAGGTACAATACAGATAAGAATAGCAAGAAAGAAACAGAAGAAAGACAGTGGTTTAACATTTGCACCATATTGATCACACCCTACTCCGGCTCACATTATCCATTATGTCAAAGTTGACATAAGTCTAGATACTGTATATATATTAAGCATACACATCTATAAACAGATAAAATATTAACTCGTATTTGTATATATCTAACTTGCATGTGTCTCCTGCAATTATAAAATAATAGACATAATTCACAAACATAACCGTGAATGCCTATATAGCCAAGTCATAATATAATCCATCATGTACATAAGTTTTTAAGGAAGTAAATGCAAAACAAAAGAAAACAAAATAATAAAAAAGGCTAGATAGTCACAACGAAAAAAACACATTTCAAAACAAGAAATCCTGGGTGTGACGCCTTGACATCCCGCCATGCATACATAAACCAAGGGACCAGATATGCAGCTCTTGCAGTATGTAATTGCAACCAAGAACAGGAATAGCAGGCATGCATACGTGGTATGTGTGGGGTGAGCGCGTTATACGTTCCATGAATGGAATGAATGAAAAAGTTGCAGTGCGATTACATATATTTGTTTATATTAACATAAAGCCTAAATGTTTGGATAAATATGACGTGTTTATGCAAATAAACTATTGATCTATTATATATAGGACAAGATATTCATTCATTATGGCCTCTAGTTATTTGTCTGGCCTATGATATTTCAACAATATAAATTTTAAAAACAATACACACATACTGTATATAATTATACTATACACAAATATACCCCGCAACTCACGATAAACAACACACCCGTAACACACACACTTACCCAAAATCCTAGGATTAACATATGATACTATAATGACATTCAAACAACATATCACAAACATGAAAAATAAACGGACACCAAGACTTAACGCCCTCAGGTCACTTGCCCACAAACAATTTGGACACAACAAAGAAACCACCACCACAGTTTACAAACAATACATAAGATCAGTTATGGAATATGCAAGCCCTGCCTGGGCTTCTAACCTACCTGAAACACATCACAAGACCTTACAGACTATTCAGAATAAAGCTCTAAAAGTCATCACAGGCTGCACAGCATCGACACCTACAGATCACCTACATCAAGAAACCAAGTTCCTCAAAGTCAAAGACCATCTGGACATGAGAGGCACTCAATTCCTGGCTGCAGTCTCCACAAACCAACTCCGCCCACTACATGGCACGGTAATGCACCCACAGACAACAAGAAATATAAAACCAACACGCAGCACACGGTATCACACACACATACTGTCTTCTCTCTCTCCCTGCCCGCCTCAAACCAGCTTCCAGAAGCACATCCATATTAATATATCTCGCCGTTCCATCCATTGACTCATAGACAACACCCAGCTGCAGGCACGACCATCCTTATGAATCCTCCCTACCTCGCAAGGACAGAGTCCACCTGGCCAGGCTGAGATGTGGGCACCATCCAGCTCTTCTGAGCTATCAGAAGAGACTGGATGTCTCCGTCGACGACACCTGCCCGGGATGTAACACAGCATCCCATACCATTGGACACATCCTAGAAGACTGCATTTCACACAATCACTTACTCCAACAAGACAATCTACACTCCTTGAGAGCTCTGTGGGAAAGTCCGACCGTGGCCATGGCATTCCTTAGGGACTCAGGGCTGTTAGGCAGTTTAGGGAACGACAACAACAACAATCACTATACAAACTCATTCGGACATCGGTTTGACTACCTACATTGCGTATCCATAAACAATTGTAACAAAATGTGTATTCAAATTCCTATTCCTATTATATATATTTTTGCAGCATCAATATACAACGTACAGTTGCTCACATGAATCTGTATTCACTCTATGATTATATATCTCGCACGAAAATTGTGTGATGTATAGTAATTAGAAGTGTAGTTTGTTTATGCAGTAGTTAACTCATATGATCAATTAATGGTATTATATTATATTATTAGTGTAGGTCAATTTCACAATAATTGTTTCCATATATACAGTCCGGTCTCAATGTTGGTAGGAATTCATGTGGGTAACTGTACATGTACGTTATGTCCCCATGGCTGTTCAGATTATATATTTGGAAGGAGTCATGAAATTAATACAAGGAAGAACAGTAATGTTGGTGTACCCCAGATAGGGGATGGGAGTGAATGAACGCTGCCTGTGTTGCTGTTTGCTGATGATATAGTTATATTGAGTGATAATGAATGGGAGTTGTAGGGTCTGGCAAATATGGTTAGAACAGTGTGTGACAAACAGAACCTGAAGGGAAATGTGGGGAAGACTAAGGCTATGGTCTTTGAAAGGGGCTCTGTCACAGAGTGTGAAATGAGGTTGAATGGTCAAGTTATGAAGAATATCAGCTCATTCAAGTATTTGGGCTGTGTGATGAGTAAATATAGGAGTATGGACGATGAAGTGCAGGCGAGGGTACAATAGGAGAAGAGGATTGTTGGCAAGCTGAATGCAGTGACAAGGAATATGGTGGTCAGCATGGCAGTAAAGAAGTCATTGCATGATAGTGTGGTAATCCCAACATTGACATACAGGAGTGAATCATGGGCGTTGTTGGAGAGACAAATAAGATTCGAGGCGTGGAAATGAGTTACTTGAGAAGTGCATGTGAAGTTACAAGGAGAGATAGACAGACTAATCAGGGCTATGAGTGTTGTGGTGTGGATTTAGATGTGCTGGAGAGTGTGAAAAGGAACACCTGGAGATGGTTCAGTCATGTGAAACATATTGGGAGAGAGAGAATGAATAGGACAGTGTACGAGAGTTAGATGGAAGGGCAGAGAGGTAGATGCAGACCGAAAATGAGGTGGAAGGATGGAGTTGAGAGGTTTATGAGTGAAAGTAGTGTTGGGTGGGAGGAGGGGCGGTGGCGGACAGAGGACAGAGGTGCATCGAGGTGATTCATTCGTGTCCCAGAATTCGGGGATCGTGGTGTCTGGCAATAGATAGAACTGTACATATGTGACACTCTTAGCGAGGAAAATCACTATCTATCTACTGCCGGACACTGTCATCCCCGAAAGGGTGGCCATGAACGAATCATCCCCATGCACCTCTGTCCCCAGTCAGTTGACGCCCCTCCTCCCATCCAGCATCGCTTTCACACATATTCTTATTAGCTCCATCCTTCCACTTCTCTTTCGGTTTGGTCGCTTCGCATATGTTCCACATGGTCGAACCATCTCAAGGTGTTCCTTTTCACACTTTCCAGCACATTTACATTCACACCTCACCACTCTCGTACTTTCTCATTTGTCTGTCTATCCCTTTATGTAACTCTGCACGCACTTCTCAAGTAGTTAATTTCCACCCCTCTCACTCTTGGTTTATGTTTCTCCAACAACGTCCATGCTATACTCCCGTATGTCAATGTCGGGATTACCACACTGTCATGTAAGAACTTCTTTACTTCCATGCTGACCACCCTATTTCTTGTTCCTGCTTTCAACGTTCCTACAACTCTCTTCCCCTGTTGTACCCTCTCCCGCACTTCTTCATCCATACTCCCATCTTTACTCAACACACTGCCCAAATACCTATATGAGCTGACATTCTCCATAGCCTGACCATTCAACCTCACCTCACACTCTGTGACTGCACTCCTTTCAAACACCATAACCTTACTCTTGCCCGCATTTACCTTCAGATTCCAATAATGTACATCTTCCCTACTACACTTAAAAGACATATCCCCTGGTGATTACCACGCACTCCTTTTTCCCTTATGCAGAGAAACTATTATGCACTCCTTCCAGTCATCAGGCACACTTCCCTTCTCCCATGCTAGTCTACACATTTGCCATACCCATTGAATCACTTTCTCACCACCATACCTCAGCATTTCCCATCACACTCCATCTATTCCTGATGCTTTCCCCATTTTCACTCTTTACAAGGCTTCACACACTTCTGACCTCCTGGTCACCACCTCCTCCTCCACTTCTTCTCTTCTTCTCTCTCCCATTCCCCATCCAATTGTTTTTGCTGGCGTTTCATTCCTTACGTTCAACAATTCACTCCCTCCATCTCTCGACTCTCTCTTGCTTCTCGGCTAACACTCGCCCATTCTTATCTTTGTTACGACCGGGGCTCGTATAAAACAAGGGCTCTTAATCATTGGACTAGGAAAGCACACAGCCACAACGGTAACACTAGATCCAACCCCTGAACTTATAATGCCGACGCACAAAAACACCTATACCCTCCAGAGTTAAATCTGCGATAACTGGGTATCCTATAACTCAGTATAAGTGCACTACTACTACAGGCTGATGATCTCTGATACAGCCTGATCACAACAACATACAATTACGGTAATAAGGTACATTAGGAAAAGATAGAGATCTTAATTAAATCACTCCAATGATTTAATGCAAACTAGAAGAAAGTATATTTAAAGTTACTCTAAACAATAATGAACTGTCACTCGTATACTAAAGAAAGTGAACGAAAGTCCCAAAGCATCGAGCAGGAATCTTCTGAAGAAAGTCTGATGCTGGGGTAAGATGATCGTATCGGATTTTGAACTGTAGTATAAAGCAGGAACAGGAAATTACAATTGTAAGGACGTATAGGGTTAACTGGCACGGGAATAATAACTGCACAATAGTAGGAACTCAAACAGCAAAAGAAGCACTTCCTCATCAACGAAACAGCCTACTAGGGTTGTGCAACTCAACAACAACCTAGACTAATAAATGCCGTGAATAATAATGCATACATAACAGAAAGAGTTTATAATCTAAATCTGGTGTCTGCTAGGCGAATAAAGTCTAGCTGGGATGTAGTAGGCTAGGAAACAATGGCTGAGCAAGCGGCTCGTAGCCTAGCGAAGTCCTTAAGGCTGTGCGGCCAAATTACGTTAATTGACGGGGTGCTCTCTTGAGAGATCCAGATCGCTATTATCTGGTTCTCTCCTGGCGACCCTCTCAAAGTCAAAGCAAACGAGTTAGCACAGTGTTGGGTGGCAGAGGCAAAAGCCCTCACTCGCATCACAGTGCTAAACTCACAAGGTACACAGTCAGAAAGACCACCTAGGCTTCCCACGTCTCCGTTGCGATTGTACAGGTTCAACAAAATCTAGTACACATCGGAAATCACAACACCAGTAGCCTTATCCCAGTCTAGCATTAAATCCCCCAGCAGACCACCACGATACAGGAAGGGAGACACCGTGAGTGTGTCAAACCCCATCAGACAAAATTGGTAACCCTTCCAAAATGCCTAACTAAACATGTGTTATCTGAGAGCTTCAGCATATAATACGATGGCCGATATATGAAATCGTGCAGAACCAAAGGGAAGTTATGATATTAAATAGAGTAGAAGAATGAGAGGTAAGAAGTTGAGAGAGAGAGAAAGTGCTCTATAGGTAGAAGTCGGGAGACAGGGGGGCAAGGGACATGTGAAGGGTATGCTAGTCAGGAAAGCTCTGAGGAGAATAGCTCCTCTGGACCCCTCCAGGATCCCACACAAAGGCACGGTGGTCAGCCAATCACAGGCCGCTACGTCACCCGGCAGCAGGCCTGCAGAAGGCGCCAGGAACCACCAGCCAATCAAAACTGAGAGAAAAGACCACGCGGGCGAACAATTCCTCCGGGAGGGAGGAGGGAGGAGGAGGAAAAAGCAACACTCACCTCCCCCACCCTGCTCGCTCGCTCTCTCTCTCTCCTTCACTACAATGCATCTTATGTTCAACTCATGATATAAAATACAATGCATTGTCACAGACGAAAACAAAGACCACATCTACCCTGCCTGTGACATGACGATTCACAAGAAAGAAAGTACAACATTGTAGACAGACTGTAGCCCATTTCACTGCCCTGGCGAGTGCTAGTGGCTACTGGGAGGCGATTCTGCCAACGCTGGCAGGCGTCACACCCCGCCCAAGATATAGGACGCTCAACATTAGGCGAGCACGATATCTGACAAGGCAGAATGCCGACAAGACCCGTCACACATAGCCACTCTGCCAGAAATGAAATGCAAAGCTCAATCTTACATAAAACAACATATCAACATAAAGAAAATCTTATAACCCCTCCCAAACATAATAGTATAATTTTAGCCTGCTATGTTCCCAGAGTGAGCTTCACAGAACCCAGCCTCCTAAGTGAAAGACAGGTTCAACTTAGGACTTTAGCTATAACATAGGCAACTTACAATTAACTATCAAAAGAAAGAGTTTTTATGTGATTTTTTAATTTTTTAATATGTTTATGGCGGCTGCACTTACAGGGGCAAGCCTATTTTACTCCACTCTCAACACACACTGACTGAACGGCGAGGGTTCTCCTGCAAACAAACCCTCCCGTGACAAACAATCAGCCAAAACATTATCAGTGCCCTTAGCATGCCACACATCCAACTTGTGTCCCGGCAGCAAAACAACACCTGGCACTGATAAACTGCCCAGTTCATCACAAGACTGGCATTTCTCTTCGCTCTTTCCGGCAACGGGGCCTGCCAATAACCTTTCACTAGTTCTACCTTCGTGATAGGCGATGCAGCCCCGAGGCGGTCTATGGTGTCGTCAACTCTCGATAAGGTATAGGCGTCTGTCAGGGATAATGCACACACACTCTCGCAATCAACACACTCACTGATATTGCCACTTAACACAGGCTGCCAAGTTACAGGCAACGACCACTCACGACATTCCTTATCCCTCAGACCCTTGGGCAACACGTAATCCAGCTCTGCTTGCACCACAGGCTGTCGAGCAGGATTTATACGGTAGGGAGCCAATTTGAACCTTGCACTGTCTCCAGCCTCCATGTCGGATTCTACTTCGTACATCAGGCCTGGAGAATGAACAAACATGCGAAAGAACTGCCATAGCCTAGTAAACAACTGCCTTACACTGTCTCCACGAACAACATGCCTAGTGCCCTCCCACAACCCCGCCGAGACCGCAGCTTCTAACCTGTAGTCTCCCTCCTTCTCCACCTTCGTCCCTAGAACAGCCAGGTCATGAGAGGGACAATCAGTACCACCTGTGCAGTCACTCCCATAGTTCATTATTGCTAAGGCTTCCCCGCCGATACCGTACATGCACACCCCCGCATTCCTTACAACTACATCTGCCTGCGCAGCATCACCGCTTTTAGCGACATGGCCAGATACAGTCGGTCTATGGTAGGGCTGTTGCAATTGACTAGAGCAGCATTGGGAGGCTATGCGACGACTGGGCACTTCTATGCGACAGCCAACCTCACCAATCTGCTCAAAGTCCTCCTTTTGACCACCACCCTTGGCAGCCATGGGTCGACCCTGACCTGGCAACCATGCCAAAGCCTCGTCGCCCACCTTGAACCACCGAAACAACGAGGCTAACGGTCTTTCAACATTCACGTGACCTGCCCGCGGAACATCTTGCACCGCCCGAGTTGTGAGGCTCAGGGGCTCAGCACGACCAGTGGGGTATGAACCGAGCTGGTGCTGGAGCGCTGCACACTGCTGCTCAGGCAGGTGCTCTAGCGCTTCCACAGCCACCAGACTCGTGTCCCCCGCCCACTGCTCCGCCGAGACATGATAATCCCTACTCTCCTCCACCTGTGCCCTACTGCCCCCCTCTCCTTCTCCACCTTGGCCGCTGCAGACCAACGCAGGGACAGTAGGCTGCTCAGGTGGTTGCCTCACAAACTCCTCCAACAGGTTCACATTTTTTTTTTTTTTTTTTTTTTTTTTTTCTATGTGATTGAGGGAGGCAAAAGGCATAACTGCCTATAGCGAGTGCCTCCCCCATAGTTGAAAGAGTGACAGGGCCAAAATCAAGGGACGTTCGAGCCAAAATGCCTGGACACACGGAGTTTGAAGCAATTTAAGTCATAGGAAGAGGGAAAGACTGATTCTGGGAGAGAGTTCCAGAGCTCAGATGTTGAGTAGAAGAAAGTTGAGAGTAACGTTTCACTCTTGGGTTGGAGAGTTGCACAGAGTAGGGGTGGGATTGAGTTGCAAGACGGGTACCACGTGCCCTACGTAAAGGAGGTGGTATGCACTGGGATAGCTCTGAGGAACACTGATTATTATAGTAGCGATAGAATAGCGAGAGAGATGCAACATTGCGGCGGAGAGAGAGAGATTGCAGAGAGTTGGTGAGTGGACGGGAGTTAATGATACGAAAGGCCTTCCTTTCAACTTTGTCTAGGAGAGCGGTGTGAGAGGAACCTCCCCATACATGTGAACAATACTCAATACAAGTTGACATGACATGACATGTTTCCCCGTCCTCGTGTTTGATCTCGACAGCACCATTACCACACTTCTGAACTTCCGGATCCTCCAACTGCAGTTTACAAATATCTGAGGGAACCAACCTGTCTAGATGCTTCCGAAGCAACCCAAGTCCTCCTCCAATATCAAACTGAGCAACCCTTTGTTCTCTCCGTGAGTAACGTTGCTGCCTCGGAGTCTCTTCCTGCCCTACCTCCTCACTAGCTGTGACAGGTCCTGGGGCTTCTCCAGACTCCAACAATGGTGCCAATACTGAGTTGCCAAGAAGAGCTGCTGGTACTAAACTCTTCAAACTGTTACCAACATTAGCCATCTTCTTCCAACCGTTCCTCCGTTGATCAGAAGAATGAGGAATAGGCTGTGACACTTTGGATGTAAGAGGTCCAGTAACAACGCACGCCATAGGTTGTACTTGACACTTCTCTACCCACTCCTTTTCCTCCCTACTCACGTCGGCCGGCTTCTTGGCAACGACTAAGGGTGAAACCTCAGAAGTAGGCACCGCAAAGTCGTTGCCGAGAAGGAGGTCGACACCCCCAACAGGCAAGTTCTCCACAACACCCACATCCAACTCTCGTGTCACACCATCCACCTCCAGTTCCATCCTGACCAACGGGTATGACTTGACAGCATTGATACCCTGCACCACAACCACCCGTGCCGCGTTTATTGGTCTACCAGTAAAGTTCTTCATTAAAGTCTGAGAGGCACCCGTGTCTCGCAACAGCTCAACTCCATGCTTCTTACCAGCCCACTTCACGCAGCCATGCCCTCAATGGTCACAAAAGACATCGCGGACAGAGTTCGAGCCTTCCGGATTCTTCTCCACTGGCTGTGTCCCAGCCTCTGACGTTATACCCCAGGCAAACTCAGACGACTTCGGGGACACCCCAATGTTGCGATCCAAAGACACAACTGCATTAGGTAGCTTGCTTGGACAGGCTCTTGCAAAATGCCCCTTCTCATGACAATGAAAACACTCTAACTCCCCCTTGGGCTTCCCTTGAGATTGGGAAGGGCCCTGACCCTTCTTAAACGGGATGGTATTAGGTTTATGGTCAGACTTAGTATCGTTGCTCTTGTTGTAATGGTTATATGGTGTATCACCGACTCGGGGGGGTGGAGTGTTGCACCCCTTGTTACCTGCATCGTTCCGTTGTGCAGACCCGCACCCACGAATCAGTGACATCCGAAGGTCAGCCATCTCAGCTGCCTCCTGAAGAGTTCTTGGGTTTTTCTCTTTAAGATTCAACGTCAGATCGCTGCCCGTACACTTAAAAAATTGTTCTACAAGCATCAGCTGTTTCAACTCCTCAAACGTCGATGCCTTCTCAGAACGCAGCCAGTTTCTAAATGCATCGGACAGATCCCGGGCATGCTCAAGAAAGGTGCACTCATGACCCTTCGTTACACCCCGGAACTTCAATCTGTACGTCTCTGGTTGTAACTCATATGCCCGCAGGACAGCCTCCTTCAATACCTCGTAATCGATGCACGACTCCAAGGGCAACGCATCATATGCCTTGAGTCCTTTGCCAATCAATCTAGAGGAAACAAGGGCTGCCCACTTAACCTCGGGCCATTGGTGCTCCCGGCACTTCTTCACAAAACGCATAAAAAATTCAGTGACACCCGACTCATCAAATACAGGGACCAAGTTGAGCAGGTGCGATAACGACTGATCAAGACCTCGATTCCCAGAACCGAGACGCTGCCCTGTCGACTCCACCCTAGACTTCTCAAGATCTATGTCTGCACAGTACTTCGTAGACTCAGCCTGAAGCTCAGCTTCATGTCTGGCCTTTCTCTCCTCAGTCTGAAGCTCAGCCTCACGTATGGCCCTTCTCTCCTCAGTCTCATATCTGGCCCTTCTCTCCTCAGCCTGAATCTTAGCCATCTCAAACTCCCGCTGCTGCTGCTCAGATTCCCGCTTCTGCTGCAGCTGCATCTTAGCCATCTCAAGCTGGAAGAGCATATCTGCAGTTAAACCTTGAGGAGGAGGAGATGCAACAATTGGAGACCCACCCTGCGACAAACCACGCTGCCAGTGACTATCGGCCTGCGGGAACGTACCCGACTCCGGAGCCCGAGGGGGCGCCATGGTAGGAGTCGAGTGGAATGGGGGCTGGGCCGAAGGTGCCCCAGCTCCCGCTCCACCCGAAGCCCCACGCACCCCGCCGAGCACACAGGCCACCAGGTCACCTCTCGACATGCTGCTTGTGCTCACATGCCCCATTACCGTGGCCAAACACTGGAGACCATACCGATCAATCCGCGACACCCGGTCAACAGTAATAGGTATCTCCAGAAACTTCCTTGCATCCTCCTCACTAGCTATAACTCTAATGTCATCTAATATAGCCCGCTGCTGCACCTCAGTTTCTGTTTCCCGTACTGTGTGCTCACTGTACACTGATCCGTCGTCCGACATAGTGTCCACCGAAAATTCTCAACGTTTATAAAAAAAAAAAAAAGTGCCTAAACTCTTATGCAGCAATATTCACTCAAAAATACAAGATGCTCGAAGACTCTTAAGTGTTACACTACTTGCAAAAAAACAAAAACACGTGTCCACTATATTCCTTTAAACAAAAACAAATGACCACAACACCCCTGCAATATTTCTCTAAGTTCACAAAATCCTAAGCAAGGTCGCCATTTGTTACGACCGGGGCCCGTATAAAACAAGGGCTCTTAATCATTGGACTAGGAAAGCAGACAGCCACAATGGTAACACTAGATCCAACCCCTGAACTTATAATGCCGGCGCACAAAAACACCTATACCCTCCAGAGTTAAATCTGCAATAACGGGGTATCCTATAACTCAGTATAAGTGCACTACTACTACAGGCTGATGATCTCTGATACAGCCTGATCACAACAACATACAATTACGGTAATAAGGTATACTAGGAAAAGATAGAGATCTTAATTAAATCACTCCAATGATTTAATGCAAACTAGAAGAAAGTATATTTAAAGTTACTCTAAACAATAATGAACTGTCACTCCTATACTAAAGAAAGTGAACGAAAGTCCCAAAGCATCGAGCAGGAATCTTCTGAAGAATGTCGATGCTAGGTTAAGATGATCGTATCGGATTTTGAACTGTAGTATAAAGCAGGAACAGGATATGACAATTGTAAGGACGTATAGGGTTAACTGGCACGGGAATAATAACTGCGCAATAGTAGGAACTCAAACAGCAAAAGAAGCACTTCCTCATCAACGAAACAGCCTACTAGGGTTGCGCAACTCAACAACAACCTAGACTAATAAATGCCGTGAATAATAATGCATACATAAAAGAAAGAGTTTATAATCTAAATCTGGTGTCTGTTAGGTGAATAAAGTCTAGCTGGGATGTAGTAGGCTAGGAAACAATGGCTGAGCAAGCGGCTCGTAGCCTAGCGGAGTCCTTAAGGCTGTGCGGCCAAATTACGTTAATTGACGGGGTGCTCTCTTGAGAGATCCAGATCGCTAGTATCTGGTTCTCTCCTGGCGACCCTCTCAAAGTCAAAGCAAACGAGTTAGCACAGTGTTGGGTGGCAGAGGCAAAAGCCCTCACTCGCAACACAGTGCTAAACCCACAAGGTACACAGTCAGAAACACCACCTAGCCTTCCCACGTCTCCGTTGCGATTGTACAGGTTCAACAAAATCTAGTACACATCGGAAATCACAACACCAGTAGCCTTATCCCAGTCTAGCATTAAATCCCCCAGCAGACCACCACGATACAGGAAGGGAGACACCGTGAGTGTGTCAAACCTCTACAGACAAAATTGGTAACCCTTCCAAAATGCCTAACTAAACATGTGTTATCTGAGAGCTTCAGCATATAATACGATGGCCGATATATGAAATCGTGCAGAACCAAAGGGAAGTTATGATATTAAATAGAGTAGAAGAATGAGAGGTAAGAAGTTGAGAGAGAGAGAAAGTGCTCTATAGGTAGAAGTCGGGAGACAGAGGGGCAAGGGACATGTGAAGGGTATGCTAGTCAGGAAAGCTCTGAGGAGAATAGCTCCTCTGGACCCCTCCAGGATCCCACACAAAGGCACGGTGGTCAGCCAATCACAGGCCGCTACGTCACCCGGCAGCAGGCCTGTCGAAGGCACCAGGAACCACCAGCCAATCAAAACCAAGAGAAAAGACCACGCGGGCGAACAACTCCTCCGGGAGGGAGGAGGGAGGAGGAGGAAAAAGCAACACTCACCTCCCCCACCCTGCTCGCTCGCTCTCTCTCTCTCCTTCACTACAATGCATCTTATGTTCAACTCATGATATAAAATACAATGCATTGTCACAGGCGAAAACAAAGACCACATCTACCCTGCCTGTGACATGACGATTCACAAGAAAGAAAGTACAACATTGTAGACAGACTGTAGCCCATTTCACTGCCCTGGCGAGTGCTAGTGGCTACCGGGAGACGATTCTGCGAACGCTGGCAGGCACCACATCTTGCACACCCTTACTACTTCCCATGCTACCCTCCCTAACTTTTGTTACCTCTTTCCAGAACAGTTTCTTACACTCCCTCCATTTTACACTTAAATTCCTTCTGAATTCCTCATCTACTCTTCTCTTACTTTCCTTCACACTACTCTCTTCACCATTCTCTTTTTCTCTAAGTACCTTTCCTTTTTCTGTCTTTCAAACTTTCCATTCCCTTTACTACCCAACCACTCTCTGTATGGTTTCTTCTTATCTTCAACGGCTAATTTTACCTCTTGAGTCCACCATGATGTACCCTCCACTCTGTCGAGACTCGTAAGTAACTCGACAATTTAGGTTAAGTAGATATACTGGGAGTTTGAAATGGGTGCCAGTAGTAGACTAAACTCTATATCTTTATAACAGATATGTACTCTTTCGTATTAAGTTGTTATGGGTTTATTATCCGTAATTATATCGGGTTATCAATATAATAACTAATCCGGTATATCTTGTAGTTAGTGTGGTTAGTGTAGTTGGGTGTGACGCATTGGTGAATAAGATATTAACTGCGCATGCATCATTTTTGGGAACTGGCCGTGAGTCCTCAGACTCGCTTTGATTACGACCTCAGCAACCCCTTCTTCTAGCCGCTCCCACTACAACCACCGAGTGCTATAGTGGGATCAAGAACGATAGGGAGCTTTAAGATAAAATTAGATAGGCATATGGACGAGATGGCTTGGGTGTGAGGGGGATCTGTCAGGTGTGGGCCAATCGGCGCTCTGTAGACCCCGTTTTCTGACCTCTATCCGTTTCGGTGAGGTCCGTCCTAATGGTGTTAGTGAGCTGGACTGTATAAGCCCAGCTTATAAGGCCTTATAATTAGGCCTTATAATTAGGTTTAGATGTGAGAGGGATCTGCCTTGTTTGGGCCAATCGGCTTTCTGAAGACTCCCTTTGTCTTATGTTCTTACGTTCTTAACCACCTTGTTCATGCTAAGTCATTCTAATTCTTAACTCTTAGTGGCCACTATAGATTCTATCTATTCCTAACTCTATCCTTGAGCTATCCATCACTATCAACATCTAAAGTAAGTTAACACTTATAAGTGTTTAGATAAATTAGACTTTGTTTACTCTCGAATTCTTATAACTCTCCTCCCTCTTCTCCTAACTCAACATACCTTCTCACATGCTGCACATTATCTCTTCCTTAAACACTTTGCTCACCTCTTCCAGTTCCTCCATACCCTCCAAGTCAAAACTACCTACAGTAGTCGCCTTTCTACTGCTCTCTTGAACCCCTCCCTGATCTCCTTCTCCTGTAACCTCTCCACCCTCTTCGCCACTCCACCTGCCTCCCACCTCCCTCTAGCTCTCTTCACCCACTTATTCAGTATCCTTATTTTAGCTACTACTACATAATGGTCAGAACAACCACCTTCTCCCCCCCAATATACACCTATATACCCTAGCATCTAGCACTGAATTGTTCATTTGTTCATCCACATATATAGTCAATCAGTGCCTTTCGCTCCACTGTCTCTCTCTCCCTCCTCCACTCCACTTTCCATGTGTACCTGTGTGTCATTCTGTGTCGGAAGAAGATGTTGGCTATCAACAGCTTCCTCCCCACACATACGTCCACAAGTACACTGCCATTCCCATCTACCTCTGACGGTATACCCCACCCTCCCGCTACCCCCTCTACTTTACTATCACGGTATCACCCACCTTCCCATTCATATCCCTAATCATAAATATTCTTTCGCTCTTACCAAACTTGCTCAGGCACGCCTCAACATTCACCCAGGAAGAAACATGTACAAAATAATGGATGGTATAAACATAACATCAACAAACAGAGCAGTCAATGAGTACATTTTGCCTGGATGAACGTACGTAGTGAAATATACATTATATAGTAATATCAATCAACCAATGTGGGCTTATGCTGTGACAACGCATAGCCGCATTCATCCTCCGACTCATAAATGAGGGGATCTCCCAGGCGAGACTCCCCGCATCTGCCCGGCCCATTATCAAGTATTGTATTACAAGATTGGTCGACTTGCCTCATTCATGAGTTCCGCTGTCTTGCTCTAGGCTTCCTCCACTCAGGATTGTCATCTGTAGAGACCACCTGGTGAGCAGGGTCAGAAGCAGGAAGGCGAACTACATGCCCATATAGCCGAAGTTGGCGTTCACAGACCATGCAACTAATATACTTTGCATCAGTTCATGGAATAGTCACTGGTTTGAGTTGTAGTCATGCCAGCAATAGCCCATGGTCCTACGAATACACTTAATTTCAAAGGAGTTGGTGTGTGTCTTCAATTCACGGTTAATTGTCTAATCTAACGTCCATATGATAAGACAGGGACCATCAATGTCTTGAAGATCCGCAGCTTCGTCCTTCTGCACAGGGACCGACAACGTCATATATTTTTGTTGAGTGCATCCAAAACCCCATATGCTAATCCGAGCCGACGCTACCAAGATAAGTAAACTTATCCAAGATCTCCAAGTCCTCACCACATGCATGAACAGATTGCACGTACTGCATCACCAAATAAGTCACCAAATGCTTGGACTTTGGTAAGGTAAAATGGAAGAATATAATAAAGGAAGTAAACTATCCAATTCCATTGAGTTTTAGCATACAAGGTAAATAACATTCCGAAATCGTTAAGGATCAATTATTACTTGTACGATACTATTTAAATGTATTTACATTTCCTAGCATCTCCCCCTCTCTCCCCCTCTCTCTCTCTCTCTCTCTCTCTCTCTCTCTCTCTCTCTCTCTCTCTCTCTCTCTCTCTCTTTCTTCACGCTGGGCTTTTAAATTATCATCACCAGTAGAAATCTGTAATTTTTCTCCCCTCCTTTCTTTCGTGTCTATCATTTTACCCATTACATATTTAGTCCACTTCCTCCCTATATATTATTTTCCCACCTGCTCGACCCTACACTCTCTTTCAATCCTTTCGTTTCTTCTGTTTATGATATGTTGTTCTACTATTTTATCCTTCATGTCTTCCTTTTTGTATCTACTTTCTTTCATTTCATTATCCAGTTTCATCTGTTTGTATTCATTAGTTTCATGATATTTATGTTAATATTTTTTCTGTAATCAACCGATTTGTTACATAATTATGTTTCCGTGATATTCTGGATACACTATTATTGTTTTTAAGGAAATAATGCTTCATTTAATTAGAATATTGAACTACGATCATTTGCCATGTCATAAACACTACATATGAATAATAAGTGATGCACAAAATACACACACCACACGATCTTTCTCTCTCTCTCTCTCTCTCTCTCTCTCCTTTAAAACACTGTGCAGTGGTTTGGGAGAGTTGAGAGGTTAATAGCTGTCATTAGTGGTCATTAACTTGAGATGGGGGATAATTGTTTTTTAATTATAAAAAACAACGTAGTAATAACGACCGACAATTATCTAACAAACTTATCTAACTTGCTACTATTACTACCACTGTTTCCATAACTTCTTCTTCTACTACTACTACTACTATTACTACTACTAATACTAATACTAATAATAATAATAATAATAATAAAAACAATAACAATAACAATAATAATTATATTAATAATAATATTATTATAAATATATAATAATACCAAAATAATCAATAAAAGTATGAAGCAATCTTGTTCAGGGTTCAATCTGTGTTGTGCGTGGAGTATTGTGTTGGATAAAAAAGTCAACAATTCAACCTGGGGAAATCCGCTTTGCAATGATGTGCCATTTTTTTTAAATAATGAAGGTAGTGGCCACAACAATCAATTGATCTTAATAATTTTTGCAATTTGTATGAAGTGTTACTTGGGGAATTGGGTGAAACACTTTAAACAAATGAAGAGTAATTGGAATTTGATACACCAATTATTGATTTGTCAGTGTTTTCAATGCCACAGATAAACTATACCACCAATTTGAATGCATCTAATACTCAAACATTCGAAGTTAAGAGCCGCACACAAGAAATACAAAATTAATAAAAAACGTAAAACTGGTGTTAGTAAACCGTGTAAATTTCAAGATGTGGATTCTCAGATTAAATTGAGGTTTTTACAAGATGGTCGCCAAAAACCGACATGTAAGGCAAAGCCTATCTCTATAAAATGTATGGGGCATTTGTAGAGGAGTCCATACATTAACACCTTATTAGCGGGCTAGGCGGTTTATTTATATGTACCGCCCAGCGGGGTGTTTTTAGCCAAAATAAGGCTGTTTACGTGATCATTTTCATGCCTAAACAAGACCCAGAGCGTAAAACAAGTATCTATCCCTGAAAGGGCATAAACATAGCTTTCCAATGACACCATAACGATCCTTTTATGATGGCTAGTTTTCTTGCAACAACCGCGCAACGCGAGTGCAAAAAGCATGTAATTAGGCACTTTCCCCATACAATTCCGTATATAGCGAGTGAGAGAGGGAGGGAGGAGGTGGGATTCGTGTCAGTAGGTTCGCCGCGGTGGTCTGGAGCAGTCATACGCTCGCTACTCTCCTGCCACCACTTGTCTCTCTCTCTCAGCAACATTACGTGCTGAAATTGCCACACGACCTATGTCGAGCGCCGCCAGATAGTCCAGATTTATTATACTCGACTTATGTTGCGCGCCGACAGTTAAGGGTTAAAGCATAATAATCTCCAATAAGTGGGAAAACAGTTTGTATATATAATTATATATAATATATATATTATATAATATATATATATATACAGTATATATATATATATACAGTATATATATATATATACAGTATATATATTTTTTTTTTTTTTTTTTTTTTTACTTGTATTTACTGTATTATTATTATTATTATTATTATTTTTTGTATATATCCCAACTTACTCCCTCTCGGACATAGTCTTATAGCATGTATATTCGACCGATTAACACGGTGAAGCCTGTGAAGTCTCGTTCCAGTCTTGGGAGTGAGGCATGCGAAGCAGCCACAGCTCGAAGCAGCCACATCTCTGGAGCTGCTTCGCCCCCGCACATTACTGTCTCTCCCCCAAGACTCAGACCCTCACTCTCAGAATGCCACCTATTGAGCAATTAACTCACTAGGCATTGCCCCCCTGTAGCATATTTTGAATAAAAGAATATTTATACAGTGCTATTTAATCAGGGTAGAATAAGGGTACTTGTGTGGCGTTTTGGTGGGCTGTGTGTTAATCCACTGATACTAGGTACAGCACAAAATTAATGTCATCCCAATAATATCTTCCTATATATATATATATATATATATATATATATATATATATATAGTACATATACATTTATATCTATCTATATACTCAGGCCCAATCACCACTTTATCCCCCCCCCCAAAAAAAAAGGGGGGGGGGGCCCGACTCAAGCCAGAGCAAGAATAGAGACAACACAAAATAAAACAGAAAACAAAGAACACACAAACACAAAATACAAATTCACACACATATACAGTAGGTCATCCAGGAGACCTATAAATATAAATGAATATAAATCGTCTCCCCGGGCCTGGCGTCTCATGGACTATTATCTAGTCCAACTTGTGCTCGACCCCTTCCCTAAAATGACCACGTGTTCACTCATCTTTTCACAAGCATTCTCCATTAATTCCTGTTTATTACCACTTCCTTTGCATGATCTATAGTCATTCCTCTATCATCCAAAGCTTGTCTTACACAGTCTCTCCATCTCAATGGGGGTTTTCCTGCCCTTCTATCTCCCCTTGTATCTGACTCACATATTCTCTTTGTAAGCCTTTCATCTTCCATTCGTTCAACATGAGCATACCAGCTCAGCACCCTTCTGTCCACTCTGGCTGACAAATGTTCCTGCTGCCCCACTCTCCTACGTATCTCTTCATTCCTCAATCTGTCTCTACCAGTAACTCCACTCATACTCCTCAAGCAGCTCATCTCCATCACATTCAGCTTTCTTCTCTCCTTTCCTTCAGCGCCCATGTCTCAGCCCCATACATCACTGTTGGCACAACAATTCCTTGATACAATGCACTTTTTACTTTCATTCCGACATTTTTTGTCTTCCACATACTTCCCATTGCTCAGAAAACCTTCCTTCCTGCACACACTCTCTGTTCCACCTCCATTTCCATACTTCCTCTCCTGCTTATCATTCCTTCTCGATATTTAAAACACTCTACTTGTTCCAATATTTCCCCATCTTGCCTCACATCTAGATTCACCCTACGATCACCCCTATTACACACCGTTACTTTACTTTTATTGACGTTCACCTTGAGTTTCCTCCTCCCGCAAACCACATATATACACTTATACAGTATATATATATATATATAATTTTGTGTTATATATATGAAGGAGACAAAAGGCAGACTGCCTGTAAAAAGGGTCTCCACCAAAAGCCAAAGCAGTGACAAAGAGCCAAATTCAAGGGACGTTGGGGTCTAAATGCCTGGACACACTAAGTTTAATGCAGTCTATAAGTCATAGGATGAAGGAAAGATTGATTGAGGGAGAGAGTTCCAGAGTTCACTTGTTGAATAGAACAATGACTTGAGAAAATTTGCTAGTTCTTGGGTTGGAGGGCTAGACAGAATAGGAGTTGGACTGTGTTGAAAGGCGGGTGATACGCACTCGCCGCATGGGAGGGGGTATGCACTTAGGAAAGCACTGCAGAACACAGTTTGTTGAAATAGAGATAGAAGTGTGCAAGTTCCAAATTCTTCTTTGTTGTTCCGCATACCATTGCAGTTCTCCGTGAGAAGTCAACCGTCAAATTCCGAAACAGATTGTAACAAAGTACAGACGCTATTGCTCTGCAGGAAAAAAAAGCGACTAGTATATGGCACACAATGTCTTAATATTAACAGAGATATTGGGTAAAATGTCTTCTAATCGCCAAAGTAATGGGACGAAACAAGAGGGAGAAGGAGGTCCAGAAAATACAAAAATCTCCCCTTAAATGTTGAAGAGGCTTATTGTGTGCAATGTGCAGACGGGAAAGAGCCACTACTTTTTTCTTTATTTTTTATATGTGGATGAGGGAGACAAAAGACAAAACTGTCTGTGACGAATGCCTCCCCCAGAGTTGAAAGAGTGACAGGGCCAAAATTAAAGAATGTTCGAGCCAAAATGTCTGGACAAACGGAGTTTGAAGAAATTTAAGTAATAGGATGTGGGAAAGATGTATTTAGGGAGAAAGTTCCAGAGCTCAGCTGTTGAATAGAAGAAAGATTGGGAGTATCGTTTCACTCTTGAGTTGGAAAATTGCACAGAGTAGGGGTGGGCTTGTGGTGCAAGATGGGTTCTACGTACCCTACGTAGAGGAGGTGGTATACACTGAGAGAGCTCTTAGGAAAACTGATTATTGTAGTAGAGATAGTATAGCAAGAGTTATGCAACATTGTAGTTAGATCAGCAGATAAGTGTTTTATAGGCTTCATATTAAGTTTGTTTTTGAGGAATTGCTGGCTGTGGTGTTCTGGAAATCTAGTTGAGTAGTGTAAGGTAGAGTCGTCTGCATATGAATGGATGGGACTAGAGGTACAGTCGAGATCATTTACGAAAATTAAAAATTGAATTGGAGATAGAACAGAACCCTGAGGAACACCGGACTTTATAGGATGAGGACGTGAACAATGGCCATCCACAACGGCAGCCATGGAACGACGGGAAAGGAAGTTGCAGACAAAGGCACAGATGGAGGGGTAGAAACCGAAAGAGGGTAGTTTAGAAATTAGAGATTTGTGCCAGACTCCATCAAAGGCCTTCGATATGTCCAGTGGAATAGAAAAGGTCTCACCGAAGTCCCGAAAGGAGGACGACCAAGAGTCAGCAAAATATGAAAGAAGATCACCTGTAGAGCGACCCTTAAGGAAGCCATACTGGCGATCTGTGAGTAGATTATGAGAAGAGAAATGCTAAAGGAATTTGGAAGTAAGAATAGTGATAAAAACTTTAGGGATACAAGAGATGAGAGCAATTGGACGATAGTTCGAGGGTTGAGAGCGGTCACCCTTCTTTGGGACAGGTTGAATGAGAGAAAACTTCCAGCAAGAAGGGAAGACGTTAGAGAGACAAAGACGAAAGAGTTTGTCTAGGCAGGGAGTCAGAACGGAAGCACAGTTTTTGAGTACAACAGGAGGAACACCGTCTGGACCGTACGCCTTCTTAGTATTAAGCCCAGAGAGGGTAGAAAGTACATCTTTAGAAGAAATTAGGATATTAGGCATAAGTAGGAGAGAGGGGAAGGGGAAGGGGAGGAATAGGACTGGAATCATTCAATGTGGAATTGCTAGCGAAGCTTTGAACAAAGAATTTAGCTTTGTCAAAGGAAGGGGTGATGGTTGTGCCATCAGAGTGGAAAAGGGTAGGGAAAGACGAGGAAGAAAGATTTTTGGAAAGGTTTTTGGCTAGATACCAGAAAGCTTGAGAAGACCTAGAGTTGGATAGTTCAGTGTATATATTATTGACGAAAGAGTATTTTTCCAGGCAGAAACTTAGGAAATATGAGATTCTTGAGTTTGAAGGCGTCGGTACCGTTTTACTGCTTCCTCCTTATTGTGGACAGTAGTAGAACAAGCGCGAGTAAACCAAACACAAATTGCATTAGTCTGAGAGAAAGAAAATGGAATGCATGCCTCCTTGCCTGATAGTATTACATCGGTAATGCATTCAGTACTCTCCATGGTCCCCGACACGAAAGCAAAAATCATTCCATGGAAATTCAAAGAAGTATTGCCGGAGAGCCTCCCAGTCGGCAGTGCCAAAGTGCCACAAGCGCCGCCGGCTGGGAGGATCGAGTGGCCGTACTAGAGATATAGGACAGGTGACAGAGATAAGTTTATGGTCGGAGGAGCCCAATGAAGGAAAAGATCGACAGTATAAGAAGAAGGGTTAAAAGTTAGAAATAAGTCAAGAATGTTGAGCTGATCTCCGAAGCGATCCAGGATACGAGTGGGTTGCTGAACCAATTGCTCTAGGTCATTTAGGATTGAAAAGACATAGGCTTATTCACCAGGTTGGTCGGTAGTATGAAAAGAGAGCCATTGGCGGTGGTGAACGTTGAAATCTCCTAAGATGGAGATTTATGAGAAAGGAGAAATAGATAGAAAGTGTTCCACTTTAGAGTTTAGATAGTCAAAGAATTTGGGAAAGTCGGTAGATTTAAGGGAAAGTAAGACAGCACAGAAATATTTAGTATGAGAATGACAGGATAGTTTAAGCCATAAAGTTGAAAATTCAGAAGAGTCGAAATCAGGAACACAAGAGCAAGTGAGTTTGTTGTGCACGTATGCACAATATCCGCCTTTGGCTTTGACATTAGGATAGAGAAAGTAGGAGGGGCTGCTGGCAGTTGCTTCAGACACCTGAGTTTCATTGAGGAAAATAAGATCAGGTTTGTAGGAGAGATGGTGTTCAACAGAGGGAAAGTTAGAGGAAAGGCCGCGAATGTTGCAACATTTGATAGTAAGAGTAAATGGCCGAGGTACAGAGAATTTTGAGGGGTCATCAGGAGAAGGTCGGGCGGGTGTGGGGGCATTTATGGTCCTCCCTCTTGGAGACTCCGAGGCTGGGCTATTGTTCATTATTTACAACAAAATGTTATTATGGAAGAAGGAAGTGTGGTGTGCATGTTTAGTGTAGTGAAGTAGATAGGAGGAGGAGGAGTAGGTGTTGTGAGAGTGAGCTGGATTACTTTCATTGTAAGTGAGGCACAAAGAAAATCAGTAAGAGAGGCCAAGCAAATGAAACAGGAGTTCCAACAACTCTTTATCAAATACCTATAGCTTCTCCTGGGTTCTCCCTGTTCGATTGGTGCCCACAATCTCCCCCTGAGAATTGTTTTTGAGTACGGCCGGTGTCATGTGACAATTCGCCAGGGTTCATATTCCCCCTTAACCTATATTGTATCCTACGCCCAGCTGTTGGGTAAATATTTTGGTAAGAGTTAATTGGGTTACCACAGTGGCGTTGTGGATCAGAATGTACCCTGACAAAATGTTACGAGACACCGGCAGCGAGTAATAAAGACTGATCATTAGTAATTTCATAATTATTGACCACATTATATGAAAGTGCATTGATAATTTAGCAAACGAAGAGTGAGATAATTTTAAGTGGGCCATTCAGTATGTGAGCCTTGCTAAAACAGCTTACCAGAAGGTGGTGTTACGAACTGGCACTCGGGTACACAAGGGCTCTCAATCAGGACTCGAATACGGCTCGCTGCCACAACGGAAACACACGATCCCAACCCCTGGGTACTGCCAGCCGAACAAAAAACACCAATACCCTCCAGAGTTCAATCTGCTATAACGGGGTATACAAGAACTCGGTACTAGTGTTCAACAACAGACTAATAAAGAGACAGGAATTATCTAGTCTGGTCAACAATCAAACAATGAAGTAAAAAACAACAACACCAAAGAATAGTGTTGGCCGAAGCCGAAGTAATCCACCCTTGACTATGAACTTAAGAAGTCCACCACCCTCTACTTCGGATCGGCACTATTACGTTACGTTAATTAATAGTCCTTAAGCATCGAGCAAGGAATCTTCTGAAAAAAGTTAGATGCTTCTCGGATGCTCGTAAGAAGTACGTATCGGATTTTGAACAGTAATTCAATAAGCAAAAACACTGGCAATTAAATACTAATAAAGGCTTAAATTGGCATAAGAATAATTAAAAGAATATGCAATAGTAAATGGCAAACATTAAAAGGAAGTACTCCGCAAATGCAACGGCAATAGCCTACTCGGATTGTGCTCGTGGGCCACTAATCACTAAAGTAGCCAAGCTTGCAACACATGAAATCAATAGTGCATAAACAATATCATACATAAGGAAAGCTTCAATACTATTCTGTATCTACTAATCGAGTAAAGTCTAGCTGGGGTACTGTAGGCAAAAAGGTAGCAGTGACTGAGCAAAAACGCCTCGTAGCCTAGCGAAGTCCTCACGACTGTTTAAAGTATTACGTTAAAACTAACAAGTGCACTTTGAGAAATCCAGATCCCTTGTATCTGGTTTTCTCCCGGCTCCTTGACAAAGTAAAAACAAACTGTTAATAAAATACAGGGTGGTTAGGCTCTTGCCCTCACGCACTGTAAATTATTAACTCAACACAGTCAGCCGCGAAGACAACCTAGGCTTCACTGAACCGAAACGAGTATGCAGGTTTATCGCTTAACCACTGCATCAAACAACAACTCGTAACACAGAAAAGCCTTACCCCAGTCTAGCATTACCTAGACTAGCAGAAAACAGGAATAATAATAATAACACACAGGGAAATGCATATACAAGTGCAACAAACATAAATCAATCCTATTCTAAGTCAACCCTTCCAAAATAGGCTATCTAATAGGCAAGTATCTTGTGAGAACTCAAGCGATAATACGTTGGCTGACTAGCTCTGCACCAACGGGACCATGGAAGTTAAACAGGGCAGGGAAAAGAGGAAATAAGAATGTAAGGTAGTAGAGAAAGTTCCCATCAGTCAGAAGAATATAAATAGTTAGCAAGGGAAATGAGAAGTCGCTCTGCCTAATGAGTTCTGATGAAAAAATGGCTAGATTTCCCTTTTATACCGGGCCCTCTAGTGAGCCCAACGTGAACTACTAAGGACCGCCCACTGACAACCATTACGTAATTTCTCTCTCTCCTCTGGGATACACAAAGGCTCCCCCTAGCACTGAGGGAGGGAGGAGTGCTAGTGAGTTAGGCCTACCTCCTGCCTGGCGTACCCACTGACACCTAACTGTGGCTGTTTCTCTTCCCATCATTACAAATAAGTTTTACACACAATACTTATAACTAATGATATAAAATAGAACTCGTTGACTCAGATGAAAACAAAATACATATTCATAATACTTATAGTACAACGGCTCACACGAACTAAGTTAGGAAACTCTACATAGACTACAGCCAAAGTTCCTGCCCTGACGATCCTAGCGAGAGTGGGGCATGACTAGGCGTTCTGTACAGCATGCTCACACGTGGACATGCGTCACAGTGGGTGTGGTCAACCGCCTCCAGCGTCTTGCACAGTGCGTCCATGTATTGAGGATTGTACACATGTGTGGGGATAATCCTCTCACACAGCCTTACTCGACAAAGACATAAAAGCCTTTCGTCTCATTACCTCACGTTCACTCCCTGATTCTTTCCAATCCCTCTCTCTTCGCCGCAATGCTGTATCTCTCTCGCTATTTGATTACAATAATCAATGTTCCTCAGAGCTCTCTCAACATATATAACCTCCTCTGTGTAGAGTACGTTCCACCCGTCTTACAACACAATCCCACTCCTACTCTGTGCAACTCTCCAACCCAAGAGTGAAACGATATTACCAATCTTTCTTCTATTCAACAACGGAACTCTGGAACTCTCTCCCTGAATCCATCTTCCCCTCATCCTATGACTTAAATTGCAGTTCTGCCTTTTTTTTTCTCACGCATTCACATAAACAAATATATATCGATTTTAGTTTTTTTTGTGAGAAACTAAACTAGGGAGCTTGTATTTGATAGATTAACTTTCTTCAACCCCTTGTGTTGTATAAAACATAATCATTCTAGTTAAGTAATTTTCACACATTACCAACTTTCGCTTCGAATCTGCCAACCCAAAAATGTCTTGTGACTCTTGGGAAAAATAGCCACGCATTAAGGGTTCCGAGGTATTTTTGCGAATACCTACAAATAGATACATATAGTGCAGAGAACTGAACTATCCAATTATCCAACTCTTCCCAAGTTCTCTGGCATCTAGCCAAAAACCTCTCCAACAATTTTTCTTCCTTGTCTTTCGCTGCCCTTTTCCTCACTGATGGCATTATTATAATTTTTTCCTCTAACAAAGCTGAACTATTTGCCCAAACTATTGCTAGAAACTCCCCCTTGGCTCATTCCAGTGCTATTCCTCCCTCTCCAACGCCCTCTTTTTTTTTTTTTTTTTTTTTTTTTCTTTCTTCTATGTGAATGAGGGAGACAAAAGGCATAACTGCCTGCAGCGAGTGCCACCCCCAGATTTCAAAGAGTGACAGGGCCGAAATCAAGGGACGTTCGAGCTAAAATGCCTGGACACACTGAGTTTGAAGCAATTTTAGTCATAGGAAGAGGGAAAGACTGATTCTGGGAGAGAGTTCCAGAGCTCAGCAGTTGAATAGAAGAAAGTCTGAGAATAGCGTTTCACTCTTGGGTTGGAGAGTTGCACAGAGTCGGGGTGGGATTGTGTTGCAAGGCGGGTATTACGTACCCTACGTAGAGGAGGTGGTATACACTGGGAAAGTTCCGAGGAACACTGAATATTGTAGTAGCGATAGAATAGCGAGAGAGATGCAACATTGCGGCGAAGAGAGAGAGATTGCAGAGAGTTGGTGAGTGGACGGGAGTTAATGATACGAAAGGCTTTCCTTTCTACTTTATCTAGAAGTGCGGTGTGAGAGGATCCTCCCCACACATGTGAACAATACTCAATACAAGGACGCACTGTGCCCCTGTACAGAGCAAATAATCTGCGCAGGGGTAAAGAACCCCATGAGGCGGTTGAGCACACCCAGCTTCTGGGAGGCTGCCTTAGCGATACTGGTAATATGGTCTTTCCAAGTGAGAGCGGAAGAAAAAGAGACACCGAGGACATTGAGGGAAGATGAAGGGTAGATTTTTGTATTGTTGAAGAATAACGGATAGTCCTCTGGAGGTTCCTGACGGGTAGTAAGATGGATAAATTGAGTTTTGGAAGCATTAAATGCAACAAGGTTTTCTCTACCCTAATTGGAAATAGTAGCTAGATCAGAAGATAAGTATGTTATGGCTTCATTAAGTTTACTTTTGAGGGAGTGCTGGCTGGGGCGTTCATGAAAACTAATTGAGTGGTGTAAAGTAGAGTCGTCTGCATATGAATGGATGGGACTGGATGTACAGTTGAGAAGATCATTTATGAAAATTAGAAAGAGAATAGGAGATAGGACAGAACCTTGAGGAACACCAGAGTTGATAGGATGAGCAAATGAGCGATGGCCGTCCACAACCGCAGCTATGGAACGATCGGAAAGGAAATTAGAGACAAAGGCACAGATGGAGGGACAGAAACCAAAGGAGGGCAGTTTTGAAATTCAATATTTGTGCCAGACTCTATCGAAGGCCTTCGATAATTATGTCTAGTGCAACAGAAAAAGTCTCACCGAAGTTCCGAAAATTGGATGACCAAGAGTTAGTAAGATATGAAAGAAGATCACCAGTAGAGCGACCTTTAAGGAAACCATACTGACAATCGGAGAGAAGATTATGAGAAGAGAAATGCTTAAGAAATTTGGAAGCAAGAATAGTTTCAAAAACTTTAGAGATACAAGAGATGAGAGCAATTGGACGATAGTTGGAGGGCTGAGAGCGGTCACCCTTCTTTGGGACAGGTTGAATGAGAGCAAACTTCCAGCTTATTCCTACTTATTCCTAATATCCTAGTCTCTTATAAAGATGTACTTTACTAAGAAGTTGTACAGACGGTCCGGATGGTGTTCCTCCTGTTGTACTAAAAAAACGTGCTTCCATGCTGAGTCCCTGCCTAGGCAATAATTATCTTCTGTCTCTGTCTCTCCTCTAACGTCTTCCCTTCTTGCTGGAAGTTTGCTATAATTCAACCTGTCCCGAAGAAGGGTGACTGCTCTCAACCCTCCAACTATCGTCCTATTGCTCTCATTTCTTGCATCTCTAAAGGTTTTGAAACTATTCCTACTTCAAAAATGTCTTAAGCATTTATCTTTGTATAACCTACTCTCAGACCACCAGTATGGTTTCATTAACGGCCGCTCTTCTGGTGATCTTCTTTCTTATCTTACTAACTCTTGGTCATCCTCTATTCGGACCTTTTCCATTGCGCTAGACATAGCGATAGCATTTGATAGAGTCTGGTACAAATCCCTTATTTCCAAACTACCCTCCTTCTATTTCTATCCCTCCATCTGTGCCTATATCTCTAAAATCTTTCCAACCGTTCTATAGCTCCAGTTGTGGACGGCCACCATTCCCTTCCTCAACCTATCAACTCCGGTGTTCTTCAGGGTTCTGTCCTACCTCCAATTGTCTTCCTATTATTCTTTAACGAACTTCTCAACTGCACCTCAAGCCCCATTCACTCATATGCTGACGACTCTACCTTACACTTTCCAACTATCCTTCCACAATATAATTACCAGCAAGAACTCCAACACTCACGTAAGGAGGCCATGAAGCACCTATCTTCTGATCTCTCTACTATCTCTAATTGGGGCAGAGAAAACCTTGTTTCTTTCAATGCTTCCAAAGTTCAATTTCTCCATCTCTCTACTCATCGCCCCCTTCCAAAAAACGTCAACAATACACAATTTAACACTTCATCTTTACTTGATATTCTCAGTGTCTCTTTATCTTCTGTTTTCTCTTGGAAAGATCATATTGCCACTCTTGCTAAAAGAGCCTCCCAGAAGCTGGGTGTGCTCAACCGCCTCTGGGGGTTACTTACCCCTGCACAGCTTCTTGCTCTGTACAGGAGCACAGTGCGTCCATGTATTGAGTATTGTTCACACTTGTGTGGAGGATCCTCTCACACAGCACATCTAGACAAAGTAGAAAAAAATGCCTTCCATCTCATTAACTCACGTCCAGTCACCAATTCTCTGCAATGTTGCATCTCTTTCACTATTCTATCGCTAATACAATAATCAGTGTTCCTCAGAGCTCTCTCAGTGTATACTACCCCCTCTTCGTAGAGCACGTAACCACCTGTCTTGCAACACAATCCCACCCCTACTCTGTGCAACTCACCAATTCAGGAGTGCAATGTTATTCTCAATCTTTCTTCCATTCAAACAACTGAGCACTGGAGCTCTCTCCCAGAATCAGTCTTTCCCTCATCTTATGACTTAGATTACTTCAAACTCCGTGTGTCCAGGCATTTTGGCTCGAACGTCCCCTAAGCTTGGCCCTGTCACTCTTTCAACTCTGGGGGATGCACTCGTCATAGGCAGTTCTGCTGTTTGTATCCCTCACTCACATAGAAAACAAAAAAATATATACCTGTATATATAATGTATATATATATATATAGTATATACAGCACATATTGTATTTTGTATTTATATATTTATTGGCAATTCAACGTTGAATCCTATAATAATGATATTAAAACCATATTGTAATATCAACCAGAATTATTACTGCTAAATACTGAGGTTGTGAGTGGAATGTCTGACTTATCAAGTACATGATTATACAGTATATGCCGGGTAATATATTCAGTGTTTTGGGCATGTAGTGCTGTAATAATCAGGCTAACATGATTTGGTAACAAATCCCAAAGACCTATATTAGAATAATAATAAGTATCAATTATGTACGATTAAGTACGACAGGTAGGGTAAGAGGTATCCTCACCAGGATTCGAACCCACTCACTCCAGTTATATTTGGGAGAGTCGGGCACCGTAACCACTCGGCCATGAGCGGAGTGGTTACGGTGCCCGACTCTCCCAAATATACCTGGAGTGAGTGGGTTCGAATCCTGGTGAGGATACCTCTTACCCTATAATAATAAGGTTGAATAACCTTATGAATTAATTTCATCTGCGGGAAATCCCCAACTGTAATGAATTCTACAGCATGAAGGCTATATAACACTGGAAACTGTCGTAGCATAGCTGAGATTCGAACCCACGCGGCTATAGTCGTCACCAACATACCGCGTAGCGCGTACAGCTCCAAGACCTATATTAGAGGACTGAAGTATAAGGGCCTTAGTGGAGGAGCACCCACATAAACTGATACACTAGTGGTAATTATAGAACATAACGCCAGTAACTGTGGCATCATAATGTATTGTAATGCGTTCCCTCTCCACCCCCTCCTTCTCTCTCTCGCTCTCTCCATATCGACATTATCTCTGCTAATCCTCGAGGAAAAATCCCTAAGCCTAAGACCCAACGCCCATTATTCTTCACGACAGGCCAATCGTGGTGTCGTACTATATATACAGTATCTCTCGCTCTCTCTCTCTCTCTCTCTATATATATATATATATATATATATATATATATATATATATATATATATATATATATATTTATATTTTATATATATATATGTTTCTAATCTCTCAGTGGGGTTCGAACCGCTCACCGTCAGGACGATAGCCGACGCTTTAATCAATTACACCACGGCAGTTGATTAAAGCGTCGGCTATCGTCCTGACGGTCGGCGGTTCGAACCCCACTGAGAGATTAGAAACATATAGTGGCTCACGTGTATTTGTGATATATACTCAATATATATATATAAAGTATATATATATACTGTATATATATATATATATATATATATATATATATATATATATATATATATACACACAGAATGTGTATGTGGAGAGAGTGAAAACAAGTATGTTTATATAGTGCATGTGAATGTGTGTGTGTGGATGAAGTGTCTCACCTATGTATTCATTTGTTAAAGAGAAAGTACATTTGTTATGTGTATACAGTATAATTATGTGAACATTTACGAGTACCATGTATTTAATTGCATGTATATATTGCACTTGTGGGTACTGTATGTAATCATGTGACTGTATAATTATGTTTGACAGAATCATATTATGATTGTAGATCCATTACATATAACACTCTTCATTGATCAACATAAACAACGCAAACGACGCTCAGAACTTAGCATTTTATAAACGAGTAGTCTGTTAGTGTGTACAAGTGTGGCATTTGTGTGGGATTGTCTGAAAGTGACTGAGTTGATTTATATCCAGAGTCAATCTTTATCAAAACAGTCCTTTACGGTTATTTGAAACAACTCCAAGGCATCAGAAAACCTAATAAATAGTTCAGATTCCACTACCTTGCATAATGCATCCCACGTTGTTGCATACCTGTTGTAATGTGCAGTGATTTCTGTGTGTTGCAGTTTTGATTATGGTTTTTATGTAAACCATATACATATATATATACATAAAGAGAGAGATACTTACATAGATTTACATAGCTACACAGACTGCACAGACCTTCCGGTCCCTACTAGGCAGTCCGTACTTAAGGCTCAAATATAATTTGCTACAAAGTGGAAGGCAAGGACAGCAAAGCAGAAGCCTCTCTCCCCACTCAGAGAGAGAGAGAGAGAGAGAGAAAAATATAGCTAGTTACATAGATTTACATATATACACAGACTACACAGACCTTATGGTCCCTACTAGGCAGTCCGGACTTAATGCTAAAATATAATTTGATACAAATTGGAATTGAATTGAATTTATTGATAGAAATCTTGGCACCGCAAAAACAAGGTCATATGGCACCGAACAAGCTAACATATTTGCTGAAAACAAAAACCGTAAAAACAACACGTAAAAGTAGATATCAAAGGAAAATCAATGCAATCATAAAAACTGAAAGAGGCCAGCATTTTTCAAAAATAAAAACACATCATCTCCAGGGGAACCAGCCCCCCCTCCAAGCACCGAAGCGAGACAGTAAGTACCATATGCCTTCCGGTGCCGCAAAAGCAACCTCCGGCGTAATTCGACCAAACTGGGACACTCAACCAGCAAGTGCCTGACAGTAAGGGGAACTAGACAGTCATCGCAGTACGGCGGTACACCTCCACACATAAGGAACTCGTGTGTTAGTCTGGTATGTCCAATGCGGAGGCGAGCCGAAGCAGTTTCCAATTTGCGAGGAATGGTAGGGCAAGCTCTTGGCGAGACTAATTTGGTAACTTCCCTGAGCTTATCTACAATAACACAATCCCACCGTGCCTGCCAACAAGCACGAACAGCAAACATGAGGAGTACGCAGATCAGAAGCAGGCAGGAGGTAATTGACAGGCGAAGGTCTCAAAGCTGCAGCCTTTGCCAAAGCATCCACCCTTTCATTACCTTTGACACCAACATGTGCAGGGACCCAACAAAAATCCACTCTTTTCCCTCGACGATGAATGAGAAACAGCCACTCTAAAATCGCTAAAACTATAGGATGGGAAGAATTAAAAGATTCCAGAGCCATGAGAGCCCCTTGAGAATCACTAAAAATAGTAAAATGAATGTTGCAGTGAGCAAACACTAATTTCAGAGCTAAAATGATAGCAGACAATTCCGCAGTAAAAACCGAGGCAGCTAAAGGAAGACTACCTCCATGGCTGAAGTCTGAAGTCAGGAAATACAACACCAAAACCAACACCGGAGGCAGATTTAGAGCCATCAGTATACACAGGCACAGAACCATTATGGCTAGAAGAATGTTCCAAAAACAAATGAAGAAGAGACTGAGGAGGGACCAAATCCTTTGAGCCTGTCAAAAACCTGTAAAAAACCTGCAGAATGATGGTTCAGGCAGGACCCAGGGGGCAATCCTTGAAATTTGCACGAGACTCACAGGAACCGTCGACAGAATAAGCTCCTTCATAACTTCACGAACTCTATAGCCAAAAGGATGAAGCATTCGAGCATGTTGACCATAATATGAAAACAAAAATTGATCCGAGACACTGGTACAAACAAGAGCGCCTGGTAGGCGCCGAATCCGAAACCAACAACGTACAACCACAGATTGACGCAGTAAATCTAAAGGAGGTACACCAGCCTCCTCAGCAAGCTGGGAATCGGAGACGACCGAAAAGCTCCAGTTGCAAGACGGAGTCCAGCATGATGAACAGCATCTAGAGTCTTAAGTCTGGAGTCCGTGGCAGAGGAGTAGACCTCACAGCCATAAGACAGTTTGGATGTGACAAATGCCTGAAACAAATGCAGGAGTGTTCTGCAATCAGCACCCCAAGAGGTGTGTGACAGAACCCTTAACAGATTCAAAGCCTTCATACACGATGCCTTCAGAATCGTCAAGTGTGGAACCCAAGTCAAACGGCAATCAAACGTGAGACCCAAGAACTTTGTCTTTGCCACACAACCGAGTCTCCTGCCACCGAGCATTAGATCAGGGTCTGGGTGAACCCCTCGAATCCTGCAAAAGTGCATAGCCACAGTCTTTGATGGGGAAAACCGAAAGCCCTTGGAATCAGCCCATGCAGAAATCCTGTCCAACGCAAGTTGCATAAGTCTCTCAATAGCAGACATGCGGGAACCAGAAAACCAGATAGCCAAGTCATCCACATATAGGGACGAGGATACCCCAGCAGGCACAGCGTCTAGAATGCTATTGACGGCCGCCTCAAACAAAAATGCACTTAAGACACAACCCTGAGCGACACCTTCCTCCTGGCACAGTGGTGCAGAGAGGGAAGATCCCACACGAACCCGAAATACACGATCAGTCAAGAAGTCTCTAAGCAACACCGGTAGGCGACCACGTAATCCAAAAGCATGAAGTTGCCGTAGGATTCCATGTCCCCAGGCTGTTTCATAAGCCTTCTCGAGGTAAAAAAACACAGCCACAAGATGTTGCTTAGAGGCAAAAGATTCACAGATTGAGGATTCAAGTCGGATAAGGTTGTCAGAAGTACACCGTAGCTTGCGGAAGCCACTCTGAGAAGGGGAGAGATGGCCGCCCCTCTCCAGACACCACTCAAGTCTGACATTGATAATTTTTTCAAACAATTTTCATACACACGACGTTAAACAAATTGGGCGGTAATTAGAAACATTGCTATGATCCTCTCCAGGCTTAGGAATAGGAAGGACAATGCCCAACTTCCAGCTGGCAGGTAGAGTACCCTCTCCCCAAATCCTATTAAACAAGTCTAATAAAAACACCAAGGAGGCATTCGGGAGATGACGAAGCATGGCATATGGGATGTCGTCAGGACCAGGAACAGTGTCACCACACCCCGAGAGGGCCGCACGCAGCTCACGAATACTGAAGCCAACATTATAAGTTTCACTGCCATGAGACCGGAAATTAAGACCCTGTCTCTCTTGGCTACGTCGGGCTCTTGCACAAGGTTTGGCATCATCCCTCTGGGAGACCTTGCAAAAATTAGTAGCTAGGGCAGAGGCTACTTCACCAGGTACAGACACCAGATTACCTTGGATCTTCAACACTGGCGGAGAGGAGGTAGAAAACTTTCCAGATATCTTGCGTATTCTCTTCCACACCATAGGCAAAGGAGTGGAAGAAGTAATCGTAGAAACATAGGACCTCCACGAGCTTCGGCGAGCATCTTTCAGAACCCACCGATAGCGAGCACGCGTTTTGCGAAATTGAACTTTAAGAAAGAGAACCTCTCGGTTTGCATGGTATCAACGAGATGCAGCTTTATAAACCCCCCGAGCAAAAGAGCAGGCTGCAGTCCACCACGGCACAGGTCTCCGGGAATATGCACCCGAAGACCATGGAATGGAAAGAAGTCCCGCTTTAATCATAGTCGTAGTAAAATAATGTTGGGCATCATCAATAGCTGGGAAATCATGTACAGTCAACTCAAACTCACAGAGTTGTTCAAAAAGAGGCCAGTCAGCCCTACCCAGACACCAGCGAGGCAAACGGGTATTTGGAGTAAAGTGAGAGGACTGGACCAACACTAGATAATGGTCACTACCATGCAGATCATCCAAAACGTCCCAGGAAATATCAAGCGCACAGTCAGGAGAAGTAATGGTGAGGTCAAGAACAGAAAAAGTGCCAGTCTGAACATGGAAATGGGTTGGTCTCCCATCGTTCAAGACAACCAAATCCAGATCACCAACCAAGGAGGCCAGAAGCTCACCCTGAGGATTGTAAACTGAATCACCCCATATTGGATGGCGACCATTAAGTCTGAAGTTGTCGGATAATGGTCTCTAAATCAGATCGCAATATTGGGACTGACGGGGGGAGGTACAGGCAACAGATGGTAAAACACCTTTCAAGGTGCATCTGTACAGCTACAACCTGAAGGGGAGACTGTACAGCAAAGGAGGTGAATGGGACATCGGAACGACAGAAAATGGCATATCCACCGCTATGACCACCAGCCAGGGGAGGAGCGGAAAGGAAGACTGAATAACCCTTAGGTGAAGGCAACGGTCGAAGCCCCACCATTGTCTCCTGAAGACAAACACACAATGGATTCAGATCTGAGAGAAGTAATTGTAATTCCTCCCAGTTTGCCAATACACCACGACAATTCCATTGAAGACAAATAGTTGTAGCCATAAGGAGATACTAATTAAAAATAAAAAATATAAAAGATTAAAAGTACAAATACCTATGTAGGACTTTCGCTGGGAAGGATTTTAAAGCTCTTCTTCCCAGGGGTGGGTCCCGGTCTAACCAATTGAGAGGATGATGATGATAATCTAACGTCACGACGTGCGGAGGAATCTCTATCCACAGTCACATCCGCTCTAGCAGCAGGACGCGACCGAGGTACATAGACCCTCCGTTTCGACACACCTGCCTTGTCCGCAGCCCTCAACGAGCAATCAGGGGCCACGACAGGGTCACCCGGACCATGGCCGTCCTCAATTAAATCAACCGGAGGCTGTTTGCAGGAGGCTGGGTCAGAGGGAGCTGGTGAGCAAGTCGTGTATGCGTCCGAAGACGCATCCCCTGTCACAGTGGATCTAGTTGCAGGAACTGGTACTCCAGAAAGGCTGTCTTTATCAGCCACCAACGGTGATGCCAAATCATCTCGAGACCCCGAGGGAGGGACACTTTCAGAGCCCCTGTGAGGCACGCTTGTTTGAACCTTAGAAGGAGGGGTCTCCTCCAAAGATTCCCTACTCCTCGCCCGCTTGAGGTTGGCATTCTCTACCTCCATCTCCATGCCAGTACTTGCAGAATCGGAATTACGACCTGCCACAGAGCTTGTCACACAAGGAGGGCGCACAATGATAGAGGGACCGTCAGCCTCGGGTACAGGTGGCGTGGGAGTTTCCACAGGATTCGCAGACTTCCCAGGAGTACGTTTGGCATCAGAGGAGACTCGTGAAGGAAGGCCCGTTCGTGGAGCAGAAGACTTGTGACGGTCCACAGAAGGAACATTATGCATAGGCACAGCAGGCTTGGACTTTGTGAGGAGAGACGCAAACGAAACACCAGGTCGAACAAACATAGATGACACACAATCCTTAGCTTCAGCAAATCTCAGTTTCTCTTTCGCACTCTTTCGCACTCCTGTTCAAATCTGTATCGATCACAAGACTTGGATGAAGCAGTGTGACCACCACCACAATTCACACAGGAAACTGGACCCGGGCAGTCCATACCCTCATGTACCGAGCCCACACAGGAGACGCACACAGATGGCAGTCCCTGGGCAAGTCGTCGGCAGGAACGCCCGATATGTGCAAAGTGCTGGCAATGAAAACAACGTCGTGGTTGCGGTACATAAGGCTTAACCCTGTAGCGGTACCAGGCAGCCACCAGAAGGTCAGGAAGGTCTAAGAGGTCAAAGGTGAGGATTAGGGTCGGTGTGGGGACAAGCTCACCATCAACCCTCTTCTTTATACGTTCGACTTTGAGGATATGTTGTGAAGCAAATTCTTCCTGTAGACGCACCTCGTCATACATCACTAGCTCTTTCGCATAAACCACTCCGCGAGAGTGATTGAGGGAACCATGCGGAGAACACCCAACCGGCTGGCCCGCAAGTGATGTTGTGGACAGAAGGCGAGCACTTTGCTCCTCATCCGCTACCTCAACTAGGAGGCTACCATCAGCTTGCGGAACCACCTTCGGGGAAGAACCACAGGCACAAACTATATCTCTGTTGGTTTTTAAAATATCATTTCGACGCATATCCTGTCCTTCGGGGGCACGAACCACCTCAAACTTGGTAAAGGGAACTCTTAAACATGGCTCATGAAGGGACCCAACAGCTCCCGGAGGACGACGGGACCTACTTGACAGAGGTCTTTGAGTCCTGCCTGCCTGGAAAGGCTGCATAGTCACCACCAGAGAAGGGGGAGGGTCAGGAGGAGAAACCGAAAGATCGCCAGAGTCGTCAACAGTTAAAGGGACATTTGAAGCCATAAAACGAAAGGTATTAATTCACTGCAGCCGGTCCCATACCCACCACGGAGCCACATTTAGGGGACAAGACAAAATTGCCCCAGGGATCCAGCCAGAGTATACGCCAGGGAAGAAAGGTGTCGTGAAGGTGCCTCCGTCCGTCGAGTTTGGCACAACACCTAGCTCCCTGGCTTGGCGTAAAGGGGCCACAAATGCGACCCCAGTTCAACGGGAATGAGCAGGAGCCACCCACAAACTCCCTCCAACAAAACCAATGAATAGTCAAAACAAAAATCCAAGGTATGCCAAGTCATCAATAGGAAGACAGGGCTCAGGAGTACGACATCACTGGAAGGCCCCACTCTTACCAGTGATGAAGGGGGAGCACTTGGTCCACGAGGTCAATGAAACTCGAACCCTAGAAAGATAGGGTCGCTACCTAAATAGGCGAGATCATCGGCCACGCTTCAAGGCCCGCCACCGCTCGCAAGGTGGCTCCCCATAGGCGGGGATACTACAAAGTGGAAGGCAAGGATAGCAAAGCAGAAGGCTCTCTCCCAACTCAGAGAGAGAGAGATTGTGTGCAGTGTCTTAACTCCTTCAGACTCGTATGACGCTACCGCGTCATATAAAACTTATGCCAAATAACTCATATGACGCGATCGCGTTATATGGACTTATCTTCATAGCTCTCTAATAAGTTATATGACGCTCTAGCGTCATATGGAGCTCAGAAAGTTCGATAAGTTAGATGAAAATCTGTCGGTTGGTGGCAACCCCAAGTCTCTCTAACAATTATAACGGTCCCGCAGTGTGGTTTTGACAGTTGTTGGGTACAGTGGCAATGATACCGGGCTCCCGCCTCCTCGGACTTACTGGAATATAATATGACGGAGGGAGTTAGCTCCCCTTACGTTTCCACCCAAAATTAGGGTTATATAATTAGGGATATGGAAATATGTAAGATAAGGAAGGGACACCTACATAGATACAGCTAATGAACTAAGTTGAACTAATATTATCAGCAGCAGTAATTGGCTGATGGTAGGTATTTATTCAATTGCTCATCCACGCACTTGAAGAAAGAGAACAAACTTTGGCCCAATACCGAGATGCAATTTTTTTTTTTTTTAAAGAGACAATGAACGGAGGAAGGAAAAACACAGATAAAAAAAAAAGGTCCATGTGCATCCTCCATTCATAAAATGTTTGTAACAACTGGATTTAAACTTTTGTAGATTGTAAGTTTGTGGAAAGCAACTCGAGGGAACTGAATTCCAAAGAGTAGTAGTTCTAGGGATAAATGAATTTTTGATAAGCAGAAGTTCTGCATTGTGGAGGAGAAAGTGTAAATTCATGGGCGCTAGGTGTAAGGCTTAGGATCCTTCAGGAGCACCAGCAAACCCTCTTAGGTTCCCCACTTACTCCAAGAGCAATCCCACCAGAACTTCAAGGTAAAAAGGAGAAGCTTCCACGCCTTGTGAGCCGCTTGATACACATTGATGCCTACTCAGCTCTGGCCCTTCTCAAGAACTGCTTCTCCATCCCAAAGCTCCAGTACCTTTTGCGTACATCGATGACTTACACGAACACTAGCGGCCTCCAAGAATTAGACAACATAATCCAAGAAGCAATAACCAATATCACCAACGTGGACTTTCAAGATCGGTCTTTGGCACAAGCCACTCTCCTTGTCCGCCTCGGGGGCCTGGGGATATGGAGAGCCACAGACATTGCCTCACCTGCCTTTATCTCTTCCCTAATTGGAACCAACGACCTCGTAGTGTCCATCCTTTCTTCTCAACCCAGAATGACACTTGATATGGACGTAGCAGAAGTGATTAACACCTGGAAGAAAAGTATAGGAGTAGAGGAGGAGCCTCAGGGGACCTCCAGGAGCAAGCAAAAAGCATGGGATACCATCTCGGCGAAGAAAACACAAGAAAGTCTCCTAACCAATGCGGACCAGGTTGCTAAAGCACACCTCCAGGTAGCCGTCCATTTGGAGAGTGGCTGGTGGTTACATGCCATCCCCATCTAACCTCTTGGAACTCACTTGGACGCTGAAGCGCTCTGGCTTGCCATCGCGGTCAGAGTGGGTGCGTCAGTTTATCATCCACACACTTGCAAGTGTGGTGCATTGATGGATGCTAAAGGTCACCATGCCCTGTCATGTTGTCACAGCGCAGGCCGCCTGCCAAGACACTCAGCACTAAATGACGTCATAAAACGGGCCCTGCAGAGTGCTAACCATGCATCAATCCTTGAATCTCCTGGACTTTTAAGAGATGACAGCAAATGGCGAGATGGGATGACCACCTTCCCTTAAAAGAATGGCCGGTGCCTCGTGTGGGATGCCACATGTGTTGACACTTTCTCAATCAACAACATCAACAGAAGCGCAGGTGAAGCCGCACGGATAGCAGAAAGTAGAAAGAAGAAAAATATAAAGTCCTCACCAGACAACATCAGTTTGAGCCTCTGGCGTTCGAAATCTTCGGCCCTACCACACTCGATATGGTGAATGAAATAGGCCGCAAAATTAGAGAAGTTACAGAAGAACCCCGGGAAACCCTCTGGCTCAAGCAAAGACTAGGGATGGCTATCCTCCGGGGCAATGCCACTACTGTCATGAGCTCAGCACAACTGGGCCATGCCACTGGGTGAGGCCAGGGGAGGAGTGGTGTCTCCCTAGTTTTTCCATGGCAGGGTGTATACAGTACATATTAAAAAAAAAAAAAAAAAAAAAAAAAATTATTAATTTTGTATTTTACATGTTGTTTAATGTACATGCATAAAGGCATGTGTGTCGGACGGTTGAAGGCAACAGTTGCTCGCGCGTTTGGGGCTAGCAACACTTACTATGAAAAACATGTATCCATCATTTAATTTAATTTCTCTCACTTTACCCACTCACCCCCACCATTTGCCAGAGGATAACAGGTTTTTCACAATAAGTAGACGGAGGTATTTTTTTTATAAAAATAAATGCCCCGACACAAGCCCGGCCTTCCAATGACGACCCCTCTAAATGGACGACTGCCTGTTACTCAACAACATTTACAACATTCACAGCCTTCCCTCTATTTTTCCCTCTGTTGAACATCATCTCTCCTCTTACAAACCTGATCTTTTCTTCTTCACTGAAACTCAGGTGTCTGAAGCAATCTCCAGCAGCCACTTCTCTGAATCCTCCTACTTTCTCTATCCTAGTTTCAAAGCCAAAGGCGAATGTTGTGCATATGTGTACAACAAACTCACTTGATCTCGTGTTTCCGATTTTGACTCCTCTGAATTCTCAACTTTATGGCTTAAACTATCCTGTCATTCTCATACTAAATAATGTTGTGCTGTCTATCTTTCCCTTAACTCTACCGACTTTCCCAAATTCTTTGACTATCTAAATTCTAAATGGGAACACATTCTACCCATTTCTCCTTTCTCAGAAATCTCCATCTTAGGAAATTTCAACGTTCACCACCGCCAATGGCTCTCGTCTCATACTACTGACCAACCTGGTGAACAAGCCTACATCTTTTCTATTCTAAATGACCTAGAGCAGTTGGTTCAGCAACCCACCCATATCCCGGATCGCTTCGGAGATCAGCCCAACATTCGTGACTTATTTCTAACTTCTAACCATTCTTCATATACTGTCAATCTATTCTCTCCTTTGGGCTTCTCCGACCATAAACTTATTACTGTCACCTGTCCTATATCTCCAGTACGGCCACCCGATCCTTCCAGCCGGCGGCGCTTGTGGCACTTTGGTGCTGCTGACTGGGAGGCTCTCCGGCAGTACTTCTTTGATTTCCCAAAGAATTATTTTTACTTCCGTAGCCGGGGACCCTCGGAGAGTGCTGAACGCATTACCGAGGTAATCCTATTGGGCATGGAGACATACTTTCCCTTTTCTTCCTCTCAGACTAATGCAAAAAAATCTTGGTTTACTCATGCTTGTTTTACTGCTGTCCGCAATAAGGAGGAAATATGCAAACGGTACCGACACCTTAAAACTCGAGAATCTCATTCTTCCTATGACTCTGCCAGGAATCTAGCCAAATCTGTTCTACGACTTGCCAATAATAAATGCACTGAACTATCCAACTCTAGCTCTTCCCAAGCTTTCTGGCATCTTACCAAAAACCTCTCCAACAATTTTTCTTCCTCGGCTTTCCCTCCCCTTTTCCACTCTAATAGCCCAACCACCACTTCTTCCTCTGACAAAGCTGAACTCTTACTTTTGCTAAAAACTCCACCTTGGATGATTCCAGCGCTATTATTATTATTATTATTATTATATGAGATGCCGAAGTATCCCACCAGGGTGCAGAAACACTAGCAAGATGAATCCACACAAAACACCCGGAGGCACTGGAGAGTATATACATAAATTAAACACAGATAAAATGAATAATAAAATATTATGCAATGGAGGATAACAAGTATAAATATAAAACAATAAAATAGAATCAAGTAAGTTTAAAAATTATACTTAATGCTGCAAAAAAGCATTAACTCTAGACTTAAAGATGGAGATATGAGCTTAATTGACTAGGTAATTTGGCAACTTATTCCACAAGTTAACCATAGCCGGCACAAAACACTGTGAAAACTGTGTAGTAGAAAAATTAACACGGCTCATGGCAAGATCATTAAGGTTGCTTGTGAACCTAGTTGCACGAGCCCGGACATAGGGCCCTGGCAGAACCCCATGTAAGGGATGCTGAGGGTTGTTAAAAACTTTAAATAAAAGACTAAGGGCACCAACTTTACGTCAATGACGCAGATCAAGAGACAAATGAGGTAGAATAAAACTGATAGAATTTAGTGACCTGTCAAGCAACTTGAGATGGCAGTCAGCTGCTGACAACCAGACAGGTGAGCAGTACTCGAATTGTGGTAAAATAAAAGCATAAAAAGACTTGACAACTGTGGCGTCACAAGCAAACGTTTTATAACACTTGCGAAGCAGACCAATTTTGGGGGAAATGGAAAGAACGAATATGCTTTTCAAAAGTAAGTTTGGGATTCAGAGTAACTCCTAACAAATGCAGTGTATCCACATTCTCAATTTGCTCGCCAGAAACTTGTAGATAAGGATGGGGAGGATCCAAGGTACGAGATCTGCTGATGATAATGGAGTGTGTTTTACTAGCATTAAGTTTCATACCCCAAAGTTCACACCATGATGTAATTTTGGCTAAGTCCCTATTCAGAGCAGTAGCAATTTCGTGTCAATCAATTGGTGATGGAATTGACGCATATAAAGTTGTATCATCGGCATAGAAGACTAGTTTATTTTCAAGCTCGGAACACAGGTCAGCAGTAAATATAATAAAAAGCAAAGGCCCAAGGACACTGCCTTGTGGAATGCCAGAAACAACAGTAACAGAAGGGGAATGACACCCATCAATGACCATAGACTGAGATCTTTTCGTCAAAAAATCTTCAAAGATCCTTAAAAAATTGCCACCAATACCGAAGAGCTGTAACTTAAACAGAAGTGCTTTATGGTTGACTAAGTCAAAAGCAGAACTAAAGTCAATAGCCACGACACGAGACTCATGTCCCTGGTCCAATGAAGATTGCAAGTCATGGGTGAGTGTCAGAAGCGCATCACATGTACCCAGTCCCTTACGAAAACCAAACTGTGAGTTTGGTATCAAATTATGACTATTACAATAAGAGGAAAGGCGTCTGGACAAGAGCCTCTCATAGAGCTTGGATAGGATAGGTGTAATGGAGATAGGGCGATAGTCGTAAGGAGATAATGAGGCAGTATTTCCCTTTGGAATAGGAGTGATACTAGCCTTACGCCAGCAAAGAGAAAAACTACCTGATTTCAAAAGCAACCTAAACACCACGGCCAATTTAGGTGCCAAGACCTCTGCAACCTTTTTAAAAAAGACAGGGAAAAACCCATCCGGGTCTGTGCCACCATAGGTATCATGAAGATCCAGCAAGTACCTTTTCAGTTCAGCTGATTTGAATGCCATTGAATTGAGGTTGGGTCTAGGGAAACATGTCAATGGCAAAGACAATTCCTGATTACTCTGCTTATTAATACAAATATTAGATAGAATATTGGCCTTCGATAATGGATCAAAAGAGATGGAGCCATCAGAATCACAAAGAGGAGGCATGGAGGAATCTATTTCAAATAAAGAGGACTTCAAAGCGGACCACCATTTATGAGGCTGTGTAGCTCCTGCCAGAACATCCTGAAGATGGTAGTTATAATCCCTCTCAGCACTATCATAAACTCTCTGCGCAGCTGCCCTTTTAAAAACATAATTTTCCCAATGCAAGGGGGTTTGATTACGCCTCCATAGAATATATGCAGCCTGTTTGTCATCAAATGCACGCTTGCAGTCATCATTAAACCATGTTTTATCCCTCATACGAGACTTAATTGTTTTTGATGGAACTCTTTTGCAAAGGATACCAAGAAGGGAATTGTTGAGAGCTGAAACCGGGTCATAAGATCTTAGTAGGAGATTCCACTCAATATTACAAACATCATTACAAACGTTGTCCCAGTTAACCCGGGATTTAAGGTAGACTTTACGTGAGAGAGTAATATCAGGAACAGAAAAATCAAGATTAATTTTACACATGATGGCATTGTGGTCAGAAGTGCCAACAGGTACAAGAACGGAGGTTTCTACAACGCCAGGAATATCTGTTTGTACTAGATGAAGACAATTTCCAGACATATGAGTAGGTCCTTGGATTAGCTGTTCACAACCAGATAAGTTTGCAAAATCCTCCCTCTCCAACCCCCTCTCTCCTACTTTAGCCTAATATCCTAATCTGTTCTAAAAATTTACTTTCTACCCTCTCTGGGCTTAATACAAAGAAGGCGTACAGTCCGGATGTTGTTCCTCCTGTTGTGCTCAAAAACTGTGCTTCCGTGTCGACTCCCTGCCTACGCAAACTCTTTTGTGCCTGTTTTCCTCTAACGTCTTCTCTTCTTGCTGGAAGTTTGCTCTCATTCAACCTGCCCCAAAGAAGGGTGACCACTCTCAACCCTCCAACTATTGTCCAATTGCTCTCATCTCTTGTATCTCTAAAGTTTTTTAAACTAATCTTACTTCCTAATTTCTTAAGCATTTATCTTCTCATAATCTGCTCTCAGATCGCCAGCATGGCTTCCTTAACCCGGGAACTGCAGGGAGACTCTTAAGAGTAAGGGGGAAAAAAATCCATTTAAAACACCCAAAAAAATATTTGTTTTGAGTTTGTTTTTATTTTTTTATTTTTTATTTTATTTTTTGCCCCTGGGCCATGCCAAATATCACTCCTCCACCTCCCCTCCTTCCCCACTTTCCTCCCCTCCTTCAGTTATCACCCATTTTCCCTGTTATTCCCTTATTCTATGGTCTATTTTCGTGCTAACATTAGCGAGTTGGTAGCAGGGCGTTGTCATCACTGTTACCAAGCGTGGGAAAGAGCGAGAGAGAGACTATTGCGTAACAGTGTCTCTCCAGACAAGGGGAGGGGAGGAGGGCAGGGAGGTTGCCTCAGCCATACATTATGTAACTCCCGGCCTGTATCGCCGATTTTGACCATCCAAACACTGTTTCCACTTGTTTTATTGTTGCAACAGGTTAATACCTTTATAATCAACCTATAATAGGCGCATATGGATAAGTATTAATGCTATTTATGGTAAAATAACGATGTTAGTGATGGGAACAGCTCAAATACGTCCGCACAGGAGTGTGGTGTCTCATACCCCCCATGCGCACTTCTTAGGTTAAGGGTGGCTCTACTGGTGATCTTCTTTCATATCTTACTAACTCTTGGTCATACTCCTTTTGGGACTTCGGTGAGACCATTTCGACTGCGTTAGACATATCGAAGGTCTTTGATAGAGTCTGGCATAAGTATCCTTCGGTTTTTATCCCTCCATCTGAAGCTTTGTATCTAATTTCCTTTCCGGCCGTTCCATAGCTACAGTTGTGGATGGCCATCGTTCACTTCCTCATCCTATTAACTCCGGTGTTGCTCAGGGTTCTGTCCTACCTCCCATTCTCTTTCTAATTTTCATTAATGATCTTCTCAACTGTACCTCCAGTTCTATCCATTCATATGCAGACGACTCTACCTTACACTATTCAATTAGTTTTCAAGAACGCCCCAGCAAGCAATCACTCTAAAACAAACGTAATGAAGCCATACAACACTAGTCTTATATTCTGATCTAGCTACTATTTCCAATTGGGGCAGAGAAAACCTTGTTGCCTTTAATGCTTCCAAAACCCAATTCCTCTATTTATCTACCAGTCCTGAACTCCCAGAGGACTATACTTCAACAATACAAAAATCAACCCTTCATCTTCTCACAGTATTCTTGGTGTCTCTTTGTCTTCTGCTCTCTCTTGGAAGGACCATATTACCAGTCTTGCTAAGGTGGCCTCCCAGAAATTGGGTGTGCTCAACTGCCTCAAGGGATTCTTTACCCCTGCACAGCTTCTTGCTCTGTACAGGGGCACAGTACATCCTTGTATTGAGTATTGTTCACATGTGTGGGGAGGATCCTCTCTCACAACACTTCTAGACAAAGTAGAAAAGAAAGCCTTTCTCATCATTAATTCCTATCTACTCACCGACTCTTTGCAATCTCTCTCTCTTCGCCGCAGTGTTGCATCTCTCTCGCTATTCTATCGCTACTACAGTAATCAGTGTTGCTCAAAGTTCTCTCAATGTAAGAGTATGCCACCTCCTCTATCTAGGGTACATAGTACCGGTCTTGCAACATAATCCCACTCCTACTCTGTGCAACTCTCCAACTCAAGAGTAAAACGATACTCCAAATCTTTCTTCTTTTCAACAGCTGAACTCTGGAACTCTCTCCCTGTATCGATCTTTCCCTCATCCTATGACGTAAATTGCAGCAAACTCTGTGTGTCCAGGCATTTTGGCTCGAACGTTCCTTAATGTTGGCCCTGTCACTCTTTCAACTCTCAGAGAGCCACTCGTCACAGGCAGTTTGGCCTTGTGTCTCCCTCGTCCACTTCGGGAAAAAAATAAAAAATAAAAATAAATAAATAAAAAAAGTTTCTGTTTTTGGCAAATAATAGTAGTAAGAATATAATTAACGAGACGTAGCCAGCACAGAAGGGGTTATTTTACAGTAATTTGAATAACCCATGAATAATACCAATTGCTATCTAAAGATCAAAACGTAAAAAAACTTGCAAAGATGGTAAGCATTATGCTGCTATGCAAATCCATGCTTAACCCCTCTTTGGCGGGGCCCGACTTAAGGCGGTCAAGAGAACCCAGACCTAAAGAGCGGGGCCCGCCTTAAGTAGTATGCGATGTTGAGCACATAATTGGCTCTGAGAGAGAGTCCGAGCGGTGGGAGGAGCGTAGGTTGACTCTGACCGTTCGGCACGGCTCCCGCACCGTGACTGGCCCCACCTCCACACACATCCACACCCACTGCCTCCCTAGACAGGGAAATATGTCAGGAAATTACCGTATTTTAGGGATTTTTCCTTCGTGTTGCACGATCGTTGCAAGACAACCCGTGATCGTAGAAGGATTGTTCAGGTGTCATTGGAAAGCTCAATTAACACGCTTTCAAGGATACATAATTGTATTACGCTCTGTCTCTTCTTTATGCATGAAAAAGAGCATGGAATGAAGCTCGTTTAGGGTAAATATGCCTGCTTGGCAGCTAGTAGAAGTTATTAACCTAGCCGCTCGTTGAGTGTTAATGCATTGTGCAAGGGAGACACATTTATAGATCCTTTACACGTTAGGCAAAAAATATTTGTTGTTCTACTTTGCACAATATATAGTTGTCCTAAATCAATTTGCAGACTCACCTGAAGACGGATGCATTTAGTTGTACAATATATTTAGTACATTGACCGAGTGATGCAATCAATTATTCAGTGGTTGTTACAATATTGATCTATCTATCTATCTAAACCTCTCTCTCATATAATTATATATATATATATATATATATATATATATATATATACATATATACATATATTATATATAGTATATATATACACGTCAGTCTGAGATCTTTTAGAGACCGAGAAAGATAGAGTGTGTGTTTGGCAGTGTGTGGTATTGCGAGATTGAGTGCGAGAAATATGTCGTGTTGGTTCTAATGGATAATCAAATATATATTAATTTTATCAGTTTAGATTGAAATAAGCAAAAATTACCCGGAATACAGTGGTAACATGAAAAAGAACATTACTTGACAATTCATAATTTAGAAAGCAATTTAGTGGGTGTACGGTATAAAATGTTAAACATATAAAACAAGTCACAAATATGAATCATATTATAATAAACACTTTTACACCAACATAACAATAGGAAACAAAAGGATCAACAAGAATGAGTAATAGAGCACGGGAATTTATAAACTCGGGAACACAAAAGCAGAACAAATATTATGATTTTAGGTCGAAACATGATAATTCTTAGGAATCTGTTTTATCAATACGAATATGAGAACAATGGAATATAGGAGGGGTGAAGTGTGAACAACAGGAGGGGGTGAACGACTAGAAACAATTATTATTGTGGTGAAGATAACCAGCGAAGACCGGTATGATCAATATTGATAACAATCCAATAGCGAATTGCCAAGTACCAATATGTTTACTGAAATGACAACTGGACTATAGTATAATACATAGTAAAATAATTCAAGTAAATCATTCAAGAAAAAAAAAAATACAAAATTAAATAGAGGAAAAAAAATAAAAAATTAGGAAAAGTGGGGATTGGGCCTGAGTATATAGATAGATAGATAGATAGAAATAACCAATATACACCAAAAGGAACAATAAGAAAAGGAATGAGATGGTCTGGAAGAAGGATGCTCAACCAAAGGAATAAGACAGATAATTGGAAGGATAAACTAGAGTGATGGTTGGTCCCGTCCATTAGTCATTTGAAGAGAAGAGGACCGTCATAGGTCAATGTCTTCAAAAGTATCATATTGGGACACTGTTGCCTTACATCCGCCATGTTGTATACCTGGGGCCGGGTTACATGCACTTTATTGTCGACTGGCGGCCATATTTAATATAGTTTTTCGGTAATAACATTCAAAGATAATTATGATTGGCAATTCTAATGTAGATGTTACAACATAGAAGTCATCTTTTTAACACTATCTCATCCGACGTGAAGGGAGTTCCCAAGCATTGCATACTCGGTATCGCTCGTCCAGAAGAATTCGACAGATGATATAGGTGAAGCACATATAATCGCCACAGTAATGGGGTGAAGCGTCTTAAAACATCCAAATTAATAAAGTGAAGTAAGGGATCTCCAACAATAAGGTTAGATGGGATTAAATTATAGCAAATATAAAGATATAGATATAAATGTTCGGAGCCTTTGCCTTTCGTGTACTAGTAGATGTCAAGAAGTGATCGATGACTAATAGAAGGAAGGTAGGGAAGAACAAGGTTGGCCAGGCTTCTCAGTTAAGGGAGTCACCGTTTTTTTTTTATCTTTCTCTCAGTTTCTATCTTTCCCTGGCTTGTATCCATCCATTCAGCCAACTGTTTTAAAACGTTTATGCTCATCCAGGTGTCGATTTCTTTCTGGCGAGCGATATCGTGCAAGCATTGTATTGATAAATCCGGCTCTGCCTGAGAAATGTTTCTGTCGAAAAATGTACAAATTTAGCTTGCTGTCCAAAAAAAAAAAAAATATATATATATATATATATATATATATATATATATATATAAAACAATCTCTCTCTCTCTCCATATATATATATATATATATATACGGTATTTATATATATATATATATATATATATATATATATATATATATATATATATATATATATATATATATATATATGCTGGCTCGCTACCGTTCACCAGGAAAATATTAACACCTGGATGGGGGTAAACGTCTTAAAACTGTAGGCTGAATGGGGCCGAATAAATACAAGCCACAGAGAGAGGGAGAGAAAGAGAAAACAAGCGAGGTGGGCTCCCTTAAGAAAGAGGAAAGGAGAGCGAAGGAAGAACTGCGACGTAGCTGATGGTCAAAACACGAGGGAGTGGTCATCAATCATAAGACAGCCGGTATCACACGAGCGCTTTTTCACTTAATTTACCCTTAACACTGGTCTGGCAGCTTATGGAGTCAACATTTAGATTATTCCTGTTACCTAAATTCGTCTACCATCAATCTAGTTTCCGATACCAGGACAAAATACTCTAGACATTTTACCAGAAAATTTTTGATCATCGAATGTTGACTATAACAGTTCTCGTGTGACCGGCTTTAGACGCACTTGAGGTATTTGTACCCAGTGTTGCCAATTTAGCTACTTTCCCGCTAGATCTAGAGGTATTTAATTCCATCTAGAGTCGAATCTTTACATCTAACGACATGAATTCTAGCAATACTTTGAAATTTGAGTCATTTTAGAGCGATATTGTAAAGATTGTGGCATTATTCTAGCGATACTTGGAGATTAGAGTCATTTTAGAACGATATTGTAGAGATTGGGACATTATTCTAGCGGTATTTTGCAGATATTAGCCATTTTAGAGCGATATTGTAGAGATTGTGACATTATTCTAGCGATATTTTGTAGATTTTAGCCATTTTAGAGCGATATTGTAGAGATTGTGATATTATTCTAGCGATATTTTGTAAATTTGAGTCATTTTAGAGCGATATTGTAGAGATTGTGACATTATTCTAGCGATATTTTGTAGATTTTAGCCATTTTAAAGCGATATTGTAGAGATTGTGACATTATTCTAGCGATATTTTGTAGGTTTGAGCCATTTTAGAGCGATATTGTAGAGATTGTGACATTATTCTAGCGATTAAGGCATTTCTTTACTATCTAGCGCTCTTGATATGACAACCCTGTAATTGTACCACACACCCACAATATGCTTATACACACACATTCTCACTCTCTCACTCTCTCTCTCTCTCTCTCTTGTAATAGAAATATCAGAAAGTAGCGCTGCTGCTCGACCCGTTTCCATGTAAAGGATTGAGAGCATTGGTTTGGAAGTGGACATCAAGAAGTTATAATTGGAGGGAGGAGGACGTGAAGTAAAGAATACAATTGGTAAACAATTACCAAAGGAATAATGCAAAGTGATAATATTAAGAGCCAAGTGTAGACGGGGAATACTGTATGAAACTTAAGGGGGGTGACCTGTTTTGGTTATGTCCTTTTCTATCTTTCTCTGGCTTGTATCCATTGGGCCCCATTCAGCCTACTGTTTTAAGACATGTATCCCCATCCAGGTGTCAATTTTGTACTGGTGAGCGGCAGCGAGCCAGCATATTTTTTTATTTTAGTTTGACAGCAGGCTAATTTTTTTAATTTTTCGATAGAAAAATTTCTCCAGCGAAGCCGGATTTCTTCATATAATGCTTGCTCGCTATCGCTCGCCAGGAAGAAATCGACACCTAGATGGGGATAAACGTCTTAAAATAGGTGGCTGAATGGGGCCGAATGGATACAAGCCAGAGAAAGAGAGAAAAGGACAGAAATAACAAAAAGCAGGTCACCCCCCTTAAAACATATTTTTATCTGGTATGACAATCTATCCTTATTGTCCTTCATCACAGTTTTCCAATACTCTTATTTGGCTATCAGTATCCTCTATCAAATGACACCTTACTGTGAGATGGTATATTTTGAGATGTTAGGAGCTTCATGTTGAATCATTATTCATGTGTTAATAAACTTTTGTAGATTTATGCTTGTTCTTGTCTTTTCTAATACTCTCTTGTTGTAGCACAAAGGAGTACAAAGGAGTACAAAGGAAACCAAGCAACAAGAGGTCTAGTGACCCTTCTAGGCTACTTGTCCTCCAAAACACTGAGGATCAAGTGTCCAAACAGTGGTTTAGAGTGGGTAAGGGAACTACTGCCCTGGAACTAATGTCCGTGGCAGGATTAGGAAGTTAGTAGAGGACAGATGGGTTAGTAACTGAGGGGGGGATAAAATAAAGTTATTAATTTACAGACGCAGCCAGTCGTGGTTTTGATGCGAGATATTTGTCTAGGTGAAGTCTAAATGAATCAACGGTGCTGCAGTCTATAACGTCTCGGGGAAGCCCATTCCACAAGTTGACAACTCGATTGAAGAAATTCTTAGATTTGTTTGAGTTAAAATATTTACCAATAATTTTGCAACCGTTTCCCCGTGTGTAATTAGATTGGTTGATAGTGAAGTACTTACTACAGTTCATATTCTCTATGCGTTCGATGATTTTGAAAACTTTTTGAATTAAGTCGCCTCCTAATCTGCGCTGGGTTAAAGGAAATATATTTAATTCTCTAAAACGCTCCTCGTATGGTTTGTTCTTTTTAGTGGGGCAGATAACTGGAATAATCGTTCATTTCTGGAAACAAGCACCAAAATTGGCACACATACTCCTTGGGGATTGCTCTTTTGATAAAACCCGTTAGCCACCTAAAAGTTCAAGATGGCGGCCATTTTTCAAGATGGCCACCATTGAATATACAGAAACATTGCATTTCGCAATAAAATCGCAAAGACTTGTCCTATTTGAATGATCTTGGTGTCAAATCATACATTTTTCACTATGTAGAATCCGAATTTGGAACCATGGACTTACTCACCAGCTTCTTTGTACCATAATATCAGTCCCGGAATCATAATTAGGGTAAAAAGTGCCCATATCATAGGCACCATCAGTCCGATATATTATTGGATGTACATGTAGGCAGTAGGCCTATACTTGTTTGTCACTTATTGTCTTGCTGCCTGGATGAGTATACTACAACGCTTCTAAACCTCGCATCTGCAGCTGCACAGTGCCATGCAGGTCAGACCATATATTATACAGTATACTGTATATATGAGAGAAACATTGAATAATATTAAGACATAGACAAATATATATAATTATACAGTAGTTAGAATATCAGGTACGTCAATCCAAAGGCATGGTTTAATTGTTTAATATGGCTTACTAAAATGTATATATTCACATAATTTTTTTCTCGATCAATGTAGAAGTATTTGTTTGTTCGCTGTAGCATTTGCATCGACCGCAGCATTCCGACTTGCATCCACACTTGGTCAGCTGCTGGCAATTCTCTGCAATGGGTGGGAGCTCTGTCCAAACGATCTGCCACAGATCTCCTTTCTTGGTCCAGCCCCAGTTGGCAGGAGTCTGGGTTTCTGGTTGACGTACTGTTGACCGACTCCAGATGCAGCCCGCCTGGTAGGCAGCACGCTTCACATGCTGCTTCAGTGCTGCTCGGGTTGGAGGAATGGCTTCGTACGGCCTCTGCTTCCGAGCAAACATGTCCAACCTCGCATCATCGACACCTTCAGCTGTGTTGGATCTGTCGTACATCATGACCACGAACTTCTCCAAGGTCTCCAGGTCTTCATCATCAACTACCGGTGGGTACTGGCTGAGTTTGCTGAAGACACCGGAAGCCTCATCACAAACATCCCAGATTTGCCAAGCAGACTTCTTCCCTTTGCCACAGAATGCTGAAACGACATCGCAGCCAGTGAAGGGATGGAAGAAGAGCATCCCTTTGCTCTTTTCTGCAAGAGTGCAACACAAGTCATGTACAGGAACCCACCTCAGGTTCTGTCCTTGGCCAAAGGCAACCCACAACTGCTGCAGACCTAGCTCCTGAAGTGCCTGCAGAACACTGACTGCGATGACGACAACATCTGTGTCGCTGGCTTTGACCATGATGACTTTGCTGCCTGCTTCTGTTGCATGCCTGGCATGCACAAAGTTCCGCGTGTCAGCTTCTTCATGACTGCACGGTGCCACCCCAGCCAGATTGATAGTGCGGTTGCTGACAGCATCTTCTTCCTTGGTCACAATGACCACATTTGGTGTGGCCACACGTGCAATCTTATCAGCCAGAAAGTTGAACAGCTCGGCTTTGTTGTCATTTTCTCTCAGGAAGTTTCGCCAGTTTGAGGGAATTTTGCCCTTCCCTGTCACCCTGCGTCTCACCCCGCGTCCTCGCTTTGATCTAGTTTCAGCTTTCAGACTAGATGGCCGGTAGACATCAAACACAATGTCTGTTCTCTTGTACTTGGTAGAGTATGCTTGTATTCTAGGAAGGACATCGAGCATTGCGTACTCTTCGAACGTCTTTGAACTCCGTGGGGGCAGACTGTTCACCAACGCTGCACCATTAATGATGATGGTGTCGGCGTCTGGCTCTGCCTCAGGGGTTGTAACTTGGCTCTGAAGAATGGTAGTGAGGTGGGATTTCTGACAGGTGTGGAACTTTCCACCATCACTGAGGGCAGCAGGATGTGACTGGTTCTCATGACGGAAGAACTCCTTCAAGTCACACTCTCTGCTCTGGCATGATATGAACAGCTTGGAGAAGAGTTGACAGTCTTCCTTCAGCACTGTTTTGCTTTGAAGAGTCAACAGAGGCTGGTACCTGTCGGAAAAAGTCAACCCTGTTCTTCTTGATTGGTTCATAGAAGGTGGATTCTTCTTCCCCTTCCAGTCCCTTCATAAACTCCTGGAAACGGACCTTGCCTTTCTCAAGGTGTGTGCCAATCAGCTCGGCGGCAGTGTGGTGAGCAATATCCTTTGTATCAAGCGAAAGCAGGTCCCGACTCTCCTCCTGGAAAGGATTGCACATATCTGTCATGGCTTGTGAGAGCTTTTCTACTTTCTCAAGGAACACTCTTTGTGCTCGTTCTATCTCCTCATGGTGGCTGGTGTGTTCAGTACCCTCTTTGGTCCCACATGCTGCCTCATACTGTGCAACCAAGTGGCTGACTTGATGACCAGCTATCATCCATCTTCTCAGTGCTGATGGGTCTTCAGTCACGCCGATCACACCCCCGTCTGCCTTGATGACAGCGTTGGCCGGCTCGTGAGCTTGGTCAATAGCCATTGCTGAGAACTGTCGGCTCGATTTGTGTACAACAAAGTTTCCACTCTGGAACTCCTGAGCCAGCTGAGGATGCTTCTGTTCCAGGGTCACCATGTCTCTGTAGTGGATCGGAAGCTACCGTGGATAGTTTACATTGTTGTTGGCAAAGAAGTACGGTATCAGCTCAGCCAGTGACTGACAGTACAGGAAGAAGTTGGCTTCCCTGAATGATCGGATCAACAAGAGGATCACCAGTTCCATTGACAGCACCATATACCAGAAATGAAACTGGGGACTTTGCAGTTTGCGATGCTCACACCAAGCTTCGAAGCTAGGCACCTCTTTGGGTTGTTCATCTGTCTCTTTCGAGTAGTCTGTGTGGGCTGCCTTCAGAAGCTTGTACAGACTGCATGTTGTTATCTGGTGCATCTGCCGTGTCCTAGTGATGCTCGAAGTTGTCAGAAATGAATCTGCTGTCCCAGGAGATGCTATCCCTGCCTCCATGAGGGCTCCTGTCCAACCACTGTCCTGGAGTAGAGTTCCAATGGACTTCAGTGCCGCCATCTCAATATGCAAGCCTCCGAACATTATGACGAACTTGTCCTCACCGTAGATTTCAGGCCAGTGCCACTGGACCTGCTTGGCTACTGCATATATTGGCTGGTCAGCAACAATGACTGGCACCTGACCGGGGTTCAGAAATGCCACTATCTCCTTGATCTTGTCCATCACATGCTTAACTGTAGCAGCCGAGTGGGCCTGATCTCGCAGCAGAGGCAAAAGTGATGTAATGCTGACCTCAAATGGCTTTCCTCTCTTCTGTGAAGCATGGTGGGCTGACCAAGTCACATCCACTGGCCCATCTGTCACAGTGACCTTCTCCAGCCACTCATACTCCATTGCCAGTTGTGGCCTCAGCAGACTGGTGTCTGGGTGTGTCACACCACTCTGGGAGGAGAGGGTTTCTTCTTGGTGAAGAAGGCGGGCAGGACATTGGTGAAGTAGTCTGGAAGTTCTGGAACTGTCTTCACTTTCTCCTCTCCGAACTTCAGCTGTCCACGCTCTTCACCTTTGTCTTCTTTGGTTGGGTGCTGGAAAACAGAGACGCTGGTTCCATGGAAAGAAGTGGTCGCTGTCGTTGCAGTGGGATTGTGGTCTATGTTGTCCATGGCTGATGTGGTGAACAGCCCTTTTCGCAGAACTGGTGGACAGACCACCCCATCCTCCACGTACTTGCTGACTGTTGCATCTCCCAGCTGTGCAGATATCTGTAGCACCCTGTCGTATGAAATGCTGATGCCATGCTCGTTAAGCATTTCCACCAACTTTCTCTTTCTGGTCTTTGTGTAGATGGACATCCCCATGTAAACAGGGAATGGGGTCTCTCTGTCTTTGGAGTGTCTGTGAGTTGCTGCTCCTTCTTTGTACCTTGCGTATCAGTTGTACTGAAGCAGCTGAGCAATTGCTAGATCGGTCTTTGATGCGCCAAACCTCAGTTGAGATTTGATGTCCGCTCCGTGTTCAAGCATGGCCACAAACTGAAGAAGAGTGAGTGGAATGGCCTGCTCGATGCACCCCTCATGGAAGGTTCCATCAAATGTGGACTTGTGGTCCAGCATATGTCTTCGCAAGATGTTAGCTGCTTTGCCAAGGATAATAGCTTCACTATAATAGTCAGAGGCTTCTGACAAGACAAAGCCCACATCTTTCTGGAAAGCCAGAAGAACATCCCTTCCCTGCTTGTGCACTTCCAACTCAGGTATTTCTGACAGCAGTTTTTCCTTCAGCCTTGTGGAGTTGACAGCAGGTGCATCAACACCCAGCTGTTTCAGGCACTGGGCATACAGGTGAACTACGTCTGCAAGTCGGAAGACTGCAGGACCCTCGCCAGATCTGGTGGTCTCCACTAGATATGTGACTAGCTCTGAGAATGCCTGTGGGTGGGCATCCTCTTCGGGTGCACGTTCTGTTCCAGTCTCTTGGTGGCTCTGAGGTACGTCCTCTCTCTATTGTACAGGTCTGTCAAGCATGCAAAATGGTATTTGAGCTCCTGTGCAATAGCATCTCCACCGCTGAGTCTTGCAAGAAGTTTTCCGTCATTTAAAGTTTGGGCACATTCATTAAGTCTGTTATTGAGGTTCATCGTCATAACTTGTCTGAGTTCAGTGGATGGGGCTTCTTTGTCACATATGAAACACGTTTGGCCTTCAAGGCTGGTTCTACGCAGCTTGGTCTGGCATTCTACTGGCTGAGCACTCTCTGCTCTTCTTTTTCTGGCTCTCTCCAGTTTCGTGTTGTTGAACATAAGGCGACAACTTTGGTGATACTGCGCCTTGTTCCTCCTCAGAGTTTCTTCAATGCCACCACCATCATCAAGTCTGGCTGGATCCAGAACAATAAGCATCTCATTAATTGCGTGAAAGAGGGGAATAGTAGTCGCAATCATAGTGAAGCCATCATGTTCTTGTGGTTGTTGTGCACGTGGTGACTTGAGCTCTTCACTCTTCTTCTTCTGGCAAAGACAACACTTGCTCCAGTCAGTCCGGAATTTTGACGGTCCTGGATCTGTATTTGCCATCTTAGTGAATACAGAATGATTATTATCTGTAACATAGATATAATAGATAACAGATAATCACAGTATATAACAGATAATCACAGTATGATATAACACAGTATGTTATATGATAACAGATATAACAGATAATCACAGTATGATAATTATCTGTATTCAGTGAATCAAGGCCGAGGGGTTATCCTTTTACCACCTTGATCACAATCATGCACAATAAGGTATGGGATACGACTAGGTTCGGGAATAAAAATATATGACCTACACTTAGCCCGATCGTTCATCCAGTATCATTTAAGTCCCGTGCGATCTGTACACCATCCAGGTAACTACATGCAAAGCAATGTAAAGCCCCATTACCCTTGGCTCGGCTCTCCCGCGCTGGCACACCCTGTCAATTCAGGCGCGGCTATCTAACTAAACATATATGTTAAACTACATGTAATCTACAGTAGCTAACTGATGCGGGGCTTATTAGACAGCATTTGGGACACTAAACTAATTATTTAGCTACACTAAACTAATTATTCAGCTGATACTGAACCCCATGCTGAGTTTCACAGCAGCGGTGCCACCAGTGTGCCCTGGCTGTGCGTTGACATCCGCTCTGTTGAGCTACTACTCTACACCTTCCGCTGCAAGTCTCTCAACGTCCACCCCCCCCACCGCATCGTGTCATGTCCAGTTTGGAAGCCTTGTTCATGAAGATGCTACACATACTAAACCTCTAACACTACTACGATATACACTACCATGCATTTTAGCCGAGTCAGACGTAACATGAATCTCTAATTTAGCAGAATATTAGGATTCCGGGACTGATATTATGGTACAAGGAAGCTAGTGAGTAAGTCCATGGTTCCAAATTCGGATTCTACATAGTGAAAAATGTATGATTTGACACCAAGATCATTCAAATAGGACAAGTCTTTGCGATTTTATTGCGAAATGCAATATTTCTGTATATTCAATGGTGGCCATCTTGAAAAATGGCCGCCATCTTGAATTTTTAGGTGGCTAACGGGTTTTATCAAAAGAGCAATCCCCAAGGAGTATGTGTGCCAAATTTGGTGCTTGTTTCCGGAAATGAAAGATTCTCCTGAAATTTGCAGTTATCTGCTCCACTATTAGGCTAGGTATCATTTTGGTAACTCTACGTTGAACTCGTTCTAGCTTGTCTATATCTTTTTGGTAATAGGGGCACCAGGATTGAACGCAGTATTCCAGAAGAGGGCAGACTAAGGAATTGTAAAGGGTTACGATAACTTCTTTGGATTTATGCTCAAATGGCCTGCCTATAAAGCCAATTATTTTGTTTGCCTTCTTAACAACTTCAGAACATTGTTGACTCCGTTTTAGGTTACTCGATATTGATACTCCCAGATCGGTTTCTCTGTTTACATTCTTAAACTGAGTGCCATTCACCGAATAGTTTGCTTTCTCATTTTGGTATCCGATATGTAGTACTTTACATTTATCCGCATTGAAACTCATTTGCCAAATTTGGGCCCAACATGACATCTTATCTAGAGTGTGTTGCATATCGTCAACTTGTTCTTTTGAGAGTACGCTATTTGCAATTTTTGCATCGTCAGCAAATTTTGAGATTGTACAGGTGAGACCCTCATCTACAGTATGTCGTTAACGTAAATTAGAAAGAAAATTGGTCCTAGTACCGATCCCTTGGGTAACCCGCTACTTACATTGGTCCATTTAGATGCCTTACCGTTTATGACTACTCTTTGCTTTCTTTTCGCGGAGCCAATTGTCTATCCATTTCAACACACCGTCTTGTATTCCATGCTCTTTTAGTTTTAGCAGTAAACGTTCGTGGGGAACTTTGTCAAAGGCCTTTTGAAAATCAAGGTATAAAAGTAGTGTTACTCTACATGTTCGTGTTTTCTCGTATCTTATCATGTACTATTATCTTTCATTCGGCTACATTTGAATGTACATAACATCACAATATATACATTTACTCCCAGTAGACTTCCCTTACTCCTTAGTATCCTTCAAATATGATTTGTTACCATTCATTTTCCCTTTACAATTCTAAATTACCTTATCTTCCAATATTTTATTGTCAGATCTGCATGATGTCTATATACTTTCACATACTGTGTTCTGCTGTCTTCGTCTTTACTCTCAAATTGTAAATTAAAATATAAATAGGATTTTTAACTCAATAAAGCAAATATAATTAAAATAAGTAAAATAATCAGAGCCCGTATAATTAAGTTTGCAGCATAAATATGTATTTAGCAACACATAAATCCAATTTGACTAAAAGTAACGTAGTTTGAAAGGCTGTTCATGCAAATGAATCAATACACGTTATGATAAAGTCGTTAACTGAAATCAACCCCCAAAATGGCCATGCCATCAGATTTAAAATAAATCGTTAACAGAAAATTACATTCCATACCGGATTCTATTGCACTTACCTTAACAATTATAACCGGTTACATTCTGTAAAACACAGTTGATCATTACCGGTATACATTTTGTGAGGACACGAGGCCAGTTGCACGAGGGTAGGCCTTCAAGCCTTGGATATGGAGAAAATCACAGTACCAAATTTGCTATATTAACAGTGTTGGTATTCTGTTGTAATTTAAAGCTATATTGGGATGTAATGCAAGATAAGATAGTTGACACAAATACAAATAATAATGAAATAAAATGTGATCTAGATTATGTAAACCTATTTCGTGTATCACCCAACGTTTTTAGTAAATTAAACATATATAATGCCCACCGACGTTGTAGACTATATACTGTACAATACATACATAGCCACTTTTGTAGACTGTTGTAAAAAAAAATATATATACAGTATATATATATATATATATATATATATATATATATATATATATACACACACACACACACTTGATATACTTAACGGTCTCCTATGTACAGTCGCGCTAATAAGTGATGTCTCGGCACCAAGTATGGTTTGATCAATAATTGGTATCAGAAATATCTAAGCTTCATTTCTTTATATCGAGCGAAATATACAAACACGTTCCTACACTTACCCCCCATATACATCTGACAGAAATTAATACAGCACGGAGCAAGCGAAACGTAATGACAGCTGGGACATGACTTATTAGCGCGACCGTACTTCTTTTTCTAGGTCATCATATTCAATTATCCTGTCTTCTTAGCCTTACTACTATCTTCTTTTTCCATAACTTACCTCATCCCCTTCTTTTCCATCAGCTGGTACACTCCCTTTTCTTTAAGCAAAACATAAATATGCTCAGAGTTGACTCGCCCAACTGCTTATCAGGATAAAGGGGGAAACTTTGGAAGATGTGCATGCAAGGGAAAATGCGACATAGGAGAAGGGAAAGGCTTGGAAGGGATTTTTTTTTTTTTTTTTTACAATGTATTTATATAATTATTTTTGGTTAAATACAAATATTTAATTTTAACAAAACATAAACTCGATTTCAAGATTATGGAAAAACAATAATTGATAGTAACGATGGAAACAAATACACGGTACAGGTATACTTAAGGACAGGAGAAGAGTGACTGGAACAATGCATGATAGATTGTGTATTAAAACAAATAATAGAAGTTACAAAATCAAAGGAAATACATTTGGAAGCAAACGAGGAATCCATGAACAAATTATGTTTTATATATATAAAACGTATATAGGAAAACAAAAAATATAAAGAACTGAATATCTAAAGACATATTAAAAACCAAATACTGCACGGTACATAAACAAGTAAATAAATATAGGAATATGTGTTCCTAGTTATGATTGCGTAAGACATTCCTGCTCATGCAACTATCTCTTGCAACATTGTGCCTGTAAATACTGATAGTTTTGTATTCAGCCAAGTACGAGGGTGGCTAAGTACGAACAAATCTGCACATTATATTACTTTGCGAAATTCCGTGTACGAAATTGAAAGTAAAGCTATATGCTGCACAGTATAATGTTCTGTTCTCATTATCCATAACCATTTCAGTGTTATTATCATGACGATCTGTACCAAAGTGAGGGATTTCTGTTTGAATGAGAATTACGGGCCTCTCTCTCTCTCTCACTGTATATATATATATATATATATATATATATATATATATATTATATACAGTATATATATAGATAGTGATTGAATAGATATGGAATATGTGCAAACTAGCATGGGAGAAGGGGAGTGCACCTGATGACTGGAAAACAGGCATAATAGATATGTGTATTTTGTTTAGAACAAATACCATGGTACTATGCCAAGCAGCTGAAAGAAACAGGCATAATAGCCCCCCTACATAAGGCTAAAGGGGAAAGAGGAGTGTGTGGTAACCACCGAGGAATATGTCTTCTAAGCGTAGTAGGGAAAGTGTACAGTAGGTTAGTGATTAGGAGAGTGAGAGTGAGAACGGACAAATGGATAGGTGATGAGCAGGGAGGATTTAGGAAGGGAAGAGGATGTGTAGATCAGATCTTTACCCTGAATTGTGTTGTGGAGAAATATCTGGAGAAACAACAAAAGGTGTATGTTGCCTTTATGGACTTGGAGAAGGCCTATGACAGAGTGGATAGAGAAGGTAGCCGTTAAGTACTTAGAATATACGGAGTAGATGGCAAGTTGCTGAAAGCAGTGAAGAGCATGCGTGAGGGTGCAAAGGCAGCAGCACGTGTGGAGAATGAGCAGAGCAAGTTCTTTGACTTGAATGTTGGGTTGAAACAGGGGTGTGTGATGTCCCTGTGGTCGTTTACTGTATATGGATAGTGTTACGCTGGCCAGCTTGCCAGAATGCACTCGCAACTCTCTAGCGCTCGCCAGGGCAGTGAAATGGGCTACAATAATCGTAGAATGATGTTCTTTCTTTCATAGAGTTCATGTTGTCACAGACAGATCAGTGGTGGTCTTTATTCTTGTCTGGGACACTTGGAAGTATTATATATCATTGCTAGAATATAAGATGCATTGTGTGAAGCTGTAAGGAGAAAGAGAGCGAGCAGCAAGGTGGTAGTGTGTGCGTGTGTATGTACGTATGCCTCCCGCGCTCGGAGGAGTCTCCCACGCCCGGTATTGGTCGGCGGGCCTGTCTACGTCATAGGACGGTTGCTCTTCATGACGTAGTCATCTGTGATTGACGGCCGCTGTCCTGGGACGGAGGTGCGGGCTCCTGCTCTCGTGTCTCCTTCAGAGCTTGGCGCAGCGTGCTTGGTCCTACATGTCCTTTGCAAACTGTCCCCCATATAACCCCCTCTACTACTTTCTCTCTCTCTGAACTTCTTCGTTTTCATACTTCTCTCTTTATTCAATTACTTATCCCTTCTGGTTCTGCATACGACTTCCATTGTCGGCCAGTCGTATTACCAGCACCAGCTCTCACATTTATGTTTGCACTAGTTTTAGGGATTATTAGAGTCATAGTCATATGGTAGCCTAGTGTTGGGGTGCTTCTAATTAGTGAGCTGTTCTTTCCCATTATTTAATGCTAGACAGTGGAGGGTATCTTTGGTCGTTGTCTGAGTTATGTATGTGGCAAGTCAGAGCCTGTACAACATCGACGAAGCTAGCTAGCCTGTAACCCTTGTGCATATTTTTCTTTGAGAGTGTAGCAGTATACAGGTGAAGGGCGTTTGCCTATACTTACCTGTATGCTTGCTACCTCATTGTGTTGACCTTTGTGGAGCGCCAGGGCAAGACCAGATACTAGAGATCTGGACTTACCAAGAGAGCCTCCAAGTCACTTAACGTAACCTAAGGGAAATCTGTTCAAGGGGAGACTGTAGGCTACGAGCATGCTTGCGCTCTGCCTAGTTTCCTAGAACCTTTTATGCCACTGCTAGACTTTATTATTGAGAAAGACAGCATTGTGTTTATTAACTTTCATTGTTTATGCTTTAGGAATTATTCGCGCCTTATTTTAGCCTTGGTTGATGCATAGTGCACAACTCAGTTTGGCTGTTACGTTGGCTAAGGAAGTACCGTTTCTGAGTGGTTATTATTAGTGCTGTCACAGAGTTGTTGCACTCCCTTGTTATATATATATGTATCCTACTTATTGGTGTATTTAAGATACACGCTTTGGTGTCCTGCCCCTGCATTATTTCTGTTCTGTATTAACGAGCATCTTAGAGCATAAGACCTTTTCAGAAGATTCCTTATCTGATTGCTGTAGGACTAGACTTCCAGTGTTTTCATAGAGCATTGAAGAGTTTAGTGTTGAGTACTGACTCACACTAAAGTTAACGTAAGCATTTATTCCTTTATTAAATCTTATATAGTTTATTCAAGCATTGTTATTACTTAAGAGCATTTTCGTAACGTAAGTACTCCTGTTGTGAGTTGGCTTTGCCGTCACCGGAAAGCCTTTGTAGAAGTGCACTAAAACCCAGTTAATTGATACCCCGTTATCCAGTAGATTAACTCTGGAGGGTTTTAAGTGTTTTGTTCACCGGCGTAATAGTTTGAGGGTTTGGGATTAGCGTACCGTTGTAATAGATATAACAAATGGCCGTTGTTGCTGATATAGCCTATCATCTAGTCCATTATTAAGTGCCCTTGTTTATTTCGTAGTGCCGGTCGTAACAATAGAGTCTGAAAGAAATACAAGGAAGAGCAGTGGATGTTGGTGTATCGCTGATAAGGGAGGGAAATGAGTGGAAGCTGCCTGTACTGCTGTTTGCTGATGATACAGTTCTGATGAGCGATAATGAATGGAAGTTGCAGGGTCTGGTAAATGTGTTTGGTACAGTGTGCGAAACACGGAATCTGAAGGTAAATGCGGGGAAGAGCAAGGTTATGGTCTTTGAAAGGGGTGAAGCCACAGAGTGTGAGGTGAGGTTGAACAGTCAGGCTATGGGGATTGTCAGCTCATTTAAGTATCTGGATAGTGTGTCGAGTAAAGATAGGACTATGGATGAAGAAGTGCAGGAGATGGTGCAACAGGGGAAGAGGGTTGTAGGAACCCTGAAAGCAGTAACAAGAAATAGGGTGGTTAGTATGGAAGTGAAGAAGTCTTTGCATGACAGTGTGGTAATCCCAACACTGACTTACGGAAGCGAAGCATGGGACATTTGAGAAGAGATTCAGACCAAGAGTGCGAGGGGTGGAAATGAGTTACTCTAAAAGTGCGTGCGGAGTTACATGGAGGGATAGACAGGCGAATGAGGAAGTAGGAAGGAGGTGTGGTGTGGAGGTAGATGTGCTGGAAAGTGAAAAGGAACATCTTGAGATGGTTTGGCCATATGGAACGTATGGGAAGCGAGAGAACGACTAAGAAGGTGTACGAGAGCGAGGTGGAAGGACAGAGAGGGAGAGGTAGACCGAAAGAGAGGTGGAAGGATGGAGTGAGGAAGTATATGGATGAAGGCGGTGCTGCTTGGGAGGAGGGGAGTCGACTGACTGGGGACAGAGGTACATGGGGGCGGTTCGTTCGTGGCCACTTCTTCGGGGATCACGGCATCAGGCAATAGATATATATATATATATATATATATATATATATATATATATATATATATATATATATATATACTGTATATATATACAGTATATCTATATATATCCTTTCGCAAAAATCTCCATCTTAGGAGATATCAATGTTCACCACCACCAATGGCTCTCCTCTTTTTCCACTGACCAAGCTGATGAACAAGCCTACATCTTTTCTATCTTAAACGACCTAGAGCAGTTACTCCAGCAACCCACCCGCATCCCAGATTGCTTCACAGATCGGCCCAAAATTCTTAACCTCTAACCCTTATGCTTATACTGTAAATCTTTGCTCTCCTGTGGGCTCCTCCGACCATAAACTAAAATCTGTCACCTGTCCTATCTCACCGGTACGGCCACCCGATCCTCCCAACCGGCGGCGCTTGCTGCACTTTAGCGCTGCCGACTGGGTGACTCTTCTGCAGCATTTCTTTGATTTCCCATGGAATGACTTTTGCTTCCGTGGCCGGGAACCCTCGGAGAGTGCTATACGGATTACCGAGGTAATTATCTCGGGCGTGAAAGCATACATTCCATTTTCTTTCTCTCAGTCTAATGCAAAGAAATTATTCAATAAATCCGAGGATTTGGTTTGTAAAATACATACGAACTCGATATTAGACATTTGGAACGAGATTATGGTTAGTGAAATTAATTAATTATAGTATCAAAGGTGATTAATATTTTGTATAATAAATATTATTAGCTCTTTGTCAATTGTAACGCAGTCACAGACATATTATAATTTTTCCATGATTTATTTCCAAAGCCAGAGATCACCTAGTTAGCCAGGCACGAAACACATGTTAGCACTAACTTCAATCATAAATTTCCAGCAATTTAAAATAATTCATAATACATTATCATGCGTTTATGTTAGATGTGCATGCATGAGTGAGCTTTTCTACTCAAAGATGGTAGTGGAAAATAGAGGGTTATTTCAAGCTGCAATACAACAAGAAGTGGAAGGCCCTAGGTTGGCCAGGGTTACCCAGGTTTAACTCTTAACCCGGGAAGCGCAAGAGCTATGTTGTTTAAAGTGCCGCCGGTGTGACGGCTTTAAAGGTCAATTCAGACAATATTTGTTATATTTACCATATAAAGCAATACTACTACTCCATATGTACATATTTTACTTGTATAATAAACAAAAAAACATTGAAGAACAAGAAAATAGGTGGAAAGAGGAAAAACAGTGAAAAAATATTATTGTGACATGAGGTGAGCCTGAAGGCGTATGAGGGAGTGCGACATAAATGTGTCTTCATTGCTTGCCTCACGCAGACTGAGCTCTCAGCTCTCTACCGCACATGTAAGAGGGACGAGGGAGGCCAGGAGTACAAAGGAGTACAAAGGAAATCAAGCAACAACATATATAGTGACCCTTCTAGGTTGCTTGTCCTCCAAAACACTGAGGATCAAGTGTCCAAACAGTGGTTTAGAGTGGGTAAGGGAACATTGGAAAGGGAACTACTGCCCTGGAACTAATGTCCGTGGCAGGATTAGGAAGTTAGTAGGGGACAGAGGGGTTAGTAACTGAGGGGGGGATAAAATAAAGTTATTCATTTACAAACGCAGTCAGTTGCGAGTTTGATGCGAGATATTTGTCTAAGCAGAGTTTAAATGAATCCAACGGTGCTGCAGTCTATAACGTCTCGGGGAAGCGCATTCCACAAGTTGACAACTCGATTGAAGAAGAAATTCTTAGATTCATGTGAGTTAAAAGATTTACCAATAATTTTGCAACCGTTTCCCCGCGTATAATTAGATTGGTCGATAGTGAAGTACTTACTACAGTTCATATTGTCGATGCCTTTGATGATTTTGAACACTTTAATTAAGTCACCTCTTAATCTGCGCTGGGTTAAAGGAAATAGATTTAATTCTCTAAGACGCTCTTCGTATGGTTTGTTCTTTAGGCTAGGTATCATTTTGGTAACTCTACGTTGAACTCGTTCTAGCTTGTTTATATCTTTTTGGTAATAAGGGCACCAGGATTGAACGCAGTATTCCAGAAGAGGGCGGACTAAGGAATTGTAAAGGGTTAGGATAACTTCTTTGAGTTTATGCTCAAATGAACTGCCTATAAAGCCAATTATTTTGTTTGCCTTCTTAACAACTTCTGAACATTGTTGACTCGGTTTTAGGTTACTCGATATTGTTACTCCCAGATCGGTTTCTCTGTTTACATTCTTAAGCTGAGTGCAATTCATCGAATAGTTTGCTTTCTCATTTAGGTATCCGATATGTAGTACTTTACATTTATCGGCATTGAAACTCATTTGCCAAATTTGAGCCCAACATGACAATTTATCTAGATTGTGTTTCATATCGTCAACTTGTTCTTTTGAGAGTACGCTATTTGCAATTTTTGTATCGTCAGCAAATTTTGAGATTGTACAGGTGAGACCCTCATCTATGTCGTTGATGTAAATTAGAAAGAGAATTGGTCCTAGTACCGATCCCTGGGGTACCCCGCTACTTACATTGGTCCATTTAGATGCCTTACCGTTTATGACTACTCTTTGCTTTTTGTCGCTGAGCCAATTTTCTATCCATTTCAATACACCGTCTTGTATTCCATGCGCTTTTAGTTTTAGCAGTAAACGTTTGTCGGGAAGTTTGTCAAAGGCCTTTTGAAAATCAAGGTATATAATATCTACAGGTTTACTCTCATCGTAGAGGTTGAGGATATCGTGGAAGAAGTCTAAGAGGGAGAGGGAAAGGGAGGGTGAAACGACGTATTGTACAAAGGAGTAGAAAGAAAATCAAGCAACAACATGTCTAGTGACCCCTCTAGGCTGCTTGTCCTCCAAAACGCTGAGGATCAAGTGTCCAAACAGTGGTTTAGAGTGGGTAAGGACAAATTGGAAAGGGAACCAATTTCCGTGGCAGTTTTAGGAAGCAAGTAAGGGACAGATGGGTTAGTAACATAACAAAGTTATAAGTGATCTTTTGTATATCTGGGAAAAAGAGAGTAACGTCTTGGTAATATATACTGTATACGCAATAATCATTGATGAATTTGAGCGGGGAATAAAATAGAGTTATTAATTTACAAACGCTGTCAGTCGGGGGTTTGTTGCAAGCTATTTGTCTAGGCGAAGTTTAAAAGATTTAATCGTGCTGCAGTCTATAACGTCTCTCGGGGAATCCCATTCCACAAGTTGACAACTCGATTGAAGAAGAAATTCTTAGATTCGTGTGAGTTAAAAGATTTACCAATAATTTGGCAGCTGCTTCCCCGCGTGTAATTAGATTGGTCTATAGTGAAGTACTTACTACAATTCATATTGTCAATACCTTTGATGATTTTGAACACTTTAATTAAGTTGCCTTTTAATCTGCACTGGGTTAAAGTAAATACATTTAATTCTCTAAGACACTCCTCGTATGGTTTGTTCTTTAGGCTAGGTATCATTTTGGTAACTTTACATTGAACTCGTTCTAGCTTGTCTATATCTTTTTGGTAATAAGGGCACCAGTATTGAATGCAGTATTCCAGAAGAGGGCGAACTAAGGAATTGTAGTTAGGATAACTTCTTTGGCTTTATGCTCAAATGACCTGCCTATAGAGCCAATTATTTTGTTTGCTTTCTTAACAACTTCTGAACATTGTTGACTCGGTTTTAGGTTACTCGATATTGTTACTCCCAGATCGGTTTCTCTGTCTACACTCTTAAGCAGAGTGCCATTCATCATATAGTTTGCTTTCTCATTTCGATATCCGATATGAAGTACTTTACATTTATCCAAATTGAAACTCATTTGCCAAATTTGGGCCCAACATGACAACTTATCTAGATTGTGTTGCATAATATTGTCAAGTTGTTCTTTTGAGAGTACGCTATTTGCAATTTTTGTTTCGTCAGCAAACTTTGAGATTGTACAGGTGAGACCCTCATCTATGTCGTTGATGAAAATTAGAAAGATAATTGGTCCTAGTACCGATCCCTGGGGTACCCCACTACTTACATTGGTTCATTTAGACGCCTTACCATTTATGACTACTCTTTGCTTTCTGTCACTGAGATAATTTTCTATCCATTTCAACACACTGTCTTGTATTCCATGCGCTTTTAGTTTTAGCAGTAAACGTTTATGGGGAAGTTTGTCAAAGGCCTTTTGAAAATCAAGGTATATAATATCTACAGCTTTACTCTCATCATAGAGGTTGAGGATATCATGGAAGAAGTCTGAGTTTGTAATGTTTGTTACAAAAGCTGTGTTGAGTATCTTCAAGTATGTTATTTTCCTCTAAGTGATTTACGAGTCTGTCTCTTATGAGTGTTTCTAGCATTTTACATACAACTGAGGTTAAGCTAATGACGATATTTACTGGATAAGGATTTGCAGCCATTTTTTAATATAGGTGTTATGTTGGCTAGCTTCCACTGATCAAGCATAGTTCCAGACTGTAAGGATTTATTAAATAGCAAAGTCAGTGGTTTGGAGAGCTCATCCTTAGTTTCCTTTAGATCTCTAGGTGATATTGTATCAGGTCCCGGCGTTATATTTACCTTGAGTTTATCTAAACTTTTCAATACTTCTCTCACTGTAATGGTGATATTGCTTAGAACATCAGAATTATCAATCTGAATCGACGATGCTGTAGGGATATCACCTAGGTCTCCTGTTCTAAAAACTGATGCAAAGAAGGTATTAAGGGCATTACTAGTTTGTACTTCGTCTAGTAAATGGATAGACGACGAGCAGGGAGGTTTTAGGAAGGGAAGAGGATGTTTAGATTCGATTTTTACCCTGAATTGTGTTGTGGAGAAGTATCTGGGGAAGCAACAAAAGGTGTATGTTGCCTTTATGGACTTGGAGAAGGCCTATGATAGAGTGGATAGAGAAGGTATGTGGAAAGTACTTAGAATATACGGAGTAGATGGCAAGTTGCTGAAAGCAGTGAAGAGAATGTATGAGGGTGCAAAGGTGGCAGTACATGTGGAGAATGAGCAGAGCGAGTTCTTTGACCTGAATGTTAGGTTGAAACAGGGGTGTGTGATGTCCCCGTGGTTGTTTGCTGTATATATGGATGGAGTCATGAAAGAAATACTAGGAAGAGCAGTGGATGTTGGTGTATCGCTGAAAAGGGAGGGAAATGAGTGGACGCTGCCTATACTGCTGTTTGCTGATGATACAGTTCTGATGAGCGATAATGAATGGGAGTTGCAGGGTCTGGTAAATGAGTTTGGAACAGTGTACGAAAAACGGAATTTGAAGGTAAATGCGGGGAAGAGCAAGGTTATGGTCTTCGAAAGGGGTGTCACAGAGTGTGAGGTGAAGTTGAATGGTCAGGCTATGGAGATCGTCAGCTCTTTTAAGTATCTGGGCAATGTGTTGAGTGAAGATGGGACTATGGATGAAGAAGTGCGGGAGAGGGTGCAACAGGGGAAGAGGGTTGTAGGAACGTAGAAAGCAGTAACAAGAAATAGGGTGGTCAGTATGGAAGTGAAGAAGTCCTTGCATGACAGTGTGGTATTCCCGACACTAACTTACGGTAGCGAAGCATGGACATTCGGGAAGAGACTCAGACCAAGAGTGAGAGCGGTGGAAATGAGTTACTTGAGAAGTGCGTGCGGAGTTACATGGAGGGATAGACAGACGAATGAGGAAGTAAGAAGGAGGTGTGGTGTGGAGGTGTATGTGCTGGAAAGTGTGAAAAGGAACAACTTGAGATGGTTCGGCCATATGGAACGTATGGAAGGTGAGAGAATGACCAAGAGGGTGTACAAGAGTGAGGTGGAAAGACAGAGAGGGAGAGGTGCACCGCAGGAGAGGTGGAAGGATGGAGAGAGGAAGTATATGAATGAAGGCAGTGCTGGTTGGGAGGAGGGGCGTCAACTGACTGGAGACAGAGGTGCATGGGAGCGGTTCGTTCGTGGCCACCATTTCGGGGATCACGGCATCAGGCAATAGATAGATAGATAGACTTCGTCTTTGGTGTATTCTCCATTTTCATCGACTAACGGTCCAACAATTGAAGAAACAACTTTTTTCTTTCTGATATAAGCATAGAATTATTGGGTTTTGTGACGTCTACCATCGTTGGCAGAATCGCCTCTCGTTAGCCACTAGCGCTCGCCAGGGCAGTGAAATGGGCTACAGTTGTCAGAGAATGTTGTTCTTTCTTTCTTAATAACCGCATTGTCACAGACAGTCCAGTGGTGGTCTTTGTTTTCTTCTGTGACAACGGGAAGTATTTTATATCATTAGTAGAATATAAGATGCTTTGTGTAGAGTTAAGGAGAAAGAGAGATATAGGCAGCGAGGTGGTAATATGTGCGTGCGTATGTATGTGTTGCCTCGCTCGGAGGAGTTTTCCCGCTCGCGCGGGCTTTCCCTCGCCTTTGATTGGCTGGTGGTTCCTGGCGCGTCCTAGGGGCCTGCTGCCTTGTGACGTATCGTATCGTGATTGGCCGACCATCGCGCCTTTGTGGGCTCCTGCGGTCCACAGGAGCTGTTCTCCTCAGGACAGGCTTGGCCTGCATGCTTCTAACATCCCTTTGCATGCTCTCTCCCGATCACCCCCTTTACCACTGTCTCTCTCTCTGACCTTCTTCTTTTCCATTGCTCCTCACCTTTATTCAATTACTTATCCCCTTGGGTTCTGCATATGGTTTCCATAGCCGGCCCATTGTATTGCATGCACCGTCCTCAGAGATATTTACATGTACTTAGAATAGGTTTTGAGGGTTCTTAGTAGAGGTTAAGAACTCTGTGTGTGTCTCCATTATTGATTTAGTGTTCTGCTCTTTTATTTAATGCTAGAATGGGATAAGGTAACTGTAGTCGTTGTCCCCGATGGGTGTATGGTTTGCTTATACCTACACGACTTCGACCGGTCCTGTGGTAGCCTGTGTTGTCTTTTCGCTTGCGTTCTTTATGAGTGCAGCATTGTGTTGACTGAGGGTTTTAGCCTGTTCCAGTTCTACACTTTGCTGCCTCTTTGCTTGTCTTTTGAGGGTCGCCAGGATAGAACCAGATACTTGTGATCTGGATCTATCAAGAGAGCACCCTAGTCAATTAACGTAACTTAAAGGATGCAGTCTTAAGGACATCGCTAGGCTATGAGCCTGTCTTGCTCAAGCACAGTTCCTTACCTAGAGTATTCCAGCTAGACATTATTAATCGAGTAGACACTTATTAGTATTTAATATAAGCTCTTTGATATGTACGTATTATTATTCACAGCATTTATTAGTCTACGTTGTTGTTGAGTTGCACAACCATAGCAGACTGTTTCGTTGATGAGGAAGTACTTCTTTTAGTGTCGAGCATTGCTACCGTTGCGCATTTATAGTATTCTCGTGTCAGTTAACATTATATGTCCTATCTTTTAGTGTATTCAGTTTACACGTGTTGTGTCCTGCCTCCTGCCTTTATATAGTTCAAGATTAGATACGAGCATCTTATGAGCATCAGACTTTCTTCAGAAGTTTCCAGGTCTATGCTGTAGGACTATACTTCACTTTCTTTCAGATAGGAGTGAAGAGTTTATTGTTGTTTAGAGTAACTATATTGAAGCATCTTTTTATTGTATTAAATCTTGCAGTGATTTAATTAATCTTTCCATAGATTCCTTTTCATGCACTTTAACGTAACTAGCATCTTGTTTGTTATCAGGCTATACCAGTGTGGGTTAGCCTGCAGTAGAGTACATTTATGCCCAGTTAAGGATACCCCGTTATCGCAGATTAACTCTGGAGGGTATCCAGTAGGTGTTTTTGTTCGCCGGCATATAAGTTCGAGGGTTTGGATCTAGCGTACCGTTGTTGCATAGTGCCCTATTACTAGTCCAATCGTTAAGTGCCCTTGTTTTATTCGTAGCCCCGGTCGTAACAGTTTGTTTTACTTTAATTCGTAACATGTAACTTTAGGGTATTTTTACTTTGTTTAACCCTTACTGTACCAGAGGGTAATACTACAAATGTAACCTCCAGTACCAAGTATTGTGGCCAAAATGGCTTCAAAGTCGAGAGAATGCATCCTCTCACCCCGAAAGCTGGACGTGTACGGAGCCAATTTGCCCGTGGGACCTTATATACACTCTGAAAAGTGTTGCCAAGGTCTCAAAGCAGTGTTTACAAGTCATGGTTCCTGGTACCGCATACTACTGACTGACATTGTACGGCGCTGGTAATAGCGAGTTACTTTCTTACTGTCGGCCATTGTACGTCGCTGTTACAAAATGGGTTAATTAACTTTTTGGCTTTGCGTCGTAGATCTACAAATTTCACCCGTTCTTCGTAATTTTGTGAGGATTTTAATCTATCATTACCAATCTTTTTAGCAAGCACACAGTCTGAAATCTCTTTATTCCATCCTTTGGGCTTATCATTGTGGCCTGTACGACGTATTGTCGATGGTATGCAGTCTTGCACTGCTTTTAGGTAAGTGGTTGCGAATAATTCCCAAGATGTATTTATATCATTCTTGTTAATTAGAAAGCTCCAGTCAGTTTCTATAAACATAGCTCTAAGTATATGAAAGTTTGCTTTCTTGAAATGAGGGACTTTCTCGATGCTGCTATTTGGTTTGTTACTAGTAAATTTTAAACTGAAAGTTATCGTACGATGGTCTGAATGTTACTGAATTCATCACCAACATTCAAATTTTCTATTAATTTTTCTTTTTTTGCAAGTACAAGGTCAAGAATGTTATTACCACGGGTCGGCGATCTAACAAATTGATAGAACGATCTCTCTTGCAAGTTCACATACAAGTCATGTCAGGAGTGTGATATAAGAGTATCGCCCCACTTGGTCACAGGTAAATTAAAGTCGCCAAAAATTACAGTATCTTGTGAGTTACTTATATCTGCAAAATATTTGTTCGTAAATGTCTTGGTCAGTTTGCACTGATTGAGCTGGAGGTCTGTATATTAATGCAAGTATTATTTTTGTACCTCTATTATTCTCTATTAGCACAAAGGATGTGTCGACATTCACAATTTGAAGTTTTGACAAGAGGGTCGGGTTAAGACTTTCTTCGATAAAAAGTAAAATGCCACATCCATTTTTATTTATTCGGCTTTTCTCATACATTACATAACCGGGAAGTGAATACTCTACTAAAAAGTCTCTGTCTTCTGTATTGAGAAAAGATTCTGTTATGCCAATCACGTCATAATTGTCTGTAAACACTAATTCGTCTAAATCTGAACATTTATTGCATATGCTACGTATGCTACGAGCGTTTGCATAGAAAAAACATTTAATGTTGTGATTCTAGAACTCACGGAGGAGCGCTCTTTAATCAAATTTTTGGTTTTGGTCGGATCTACATTTACGTTCATGGCTGTCCTCGGTCCTTATCGCTGGCAATCCTGGGTTGCCTCTGTTTTTTGCTTGGCATTTGATGATTTATGTTGCTGCTGCTGCTTCTCGAATGGCGTTTTTTGATCCATGGCTACGGACTGCTTCGTGTGGGCGACGACCCATGCGTGCTGAACCCACAGGGTTTAGATGATTGCCAGGGGCGATAGCCTATACCCCCCACAAAAAAAAAAAAAAATGATATACGTAGCAATAGGCTACCAGGGGAGATTGCCTAACCGAAAACAATTTATTATATTTAATTTTTATTTATTTTGTACTTGTATTTATTTGTTTATTTATTTTAAATACGCAGAAATAGGCCGCCAGGGGTGATCCTAACCGAAAATACAAAATTGATAATACGCAGAAATAGGGCACCAGCGGTGATAGCCTAACCAAAAGAAAAAAAAAACATAACAAATATATATGGAGAAATAGGCTACCAGGGGTGATACCCTAACTCAGTGGTTCCCAAACCCATGGTCGCGACCCAAACAAGGGTCACGAGGGTTATTCTGAGGGTCATGGGAGGATCTGGAGAAATAAAATTAAGTATAATGAAAAACTACTATTTGTGCAAAAATTCCATCGTGGAACTTGTGAATTTATAAAATTATGATTACATTATCAAATGACGTTAGACTCAAGACTCAAGTCTTAAGAATAAATACTCCTGTATTTGATATCCTACCAATAAAATTCCCCAACACATGAAGAGTTTCGTTCATTAGTTACTCCGTGCAGCTACCGTAAATTATGTCCAATACTCATACGCCGTACGGTACGGGATGTTGTCTGCCTGGCTTGGAGTCTGAACTGTCTGACGCCCAGTAACCTTCACTCACTCAGTTATTCTCCACTTGAGCGTTGGCCAGTCCAATTATTCAGTGATATTCCCGAAGGTTGTTAATGAATGATTAGTATTGGCTGCATCCTACTTGTTTATGTACAATTGTATATATAAGCTATATATTATATATATATATATATATACTTCAATTCAACATGTCTCAAGGTATCTATTTTGCCATGATGTTCAGTAGTGCGGTTTTAGGATAAGGTGAAAAGTGGTACACGTTTGGGAGGTAAGTCTAACAATTGCTTGGAAGAAATAACATGTGTCATTATAGCAATTATTTGTTTACTTACACAGCGACCTAAAAACCAAAATTCCCCACGTATGTTCTTATGATGAGGGATATATACACTGTATATATATATATATATATATATATATATATATATATATATACATAGGTACAATGGTACATACATGTAGGTAGTAGGGGTAGGCAGCCCCGCTCAGGGAAGTACTACCGCCAAGGTTTCGGGAGACTCAGGGAATAGCCTGAATTCCATTTTCTCTCCCAGGTCTTGGTAGCTGGATACATATCTTTCTGCCTCACACATCAGGGGTATCAGGAAAACCCTCTTTATGTAACATACACATCCAACTTCACAACATTGCCCTACATCGCTATCCTCTATCCATAAAACACTACTCTTCCCACTACATATCATACATGTAACACCATACACCTTTACCAAATAAATATGGCAGTACAATTGTTAAGAGCAAACCTGGTGGTCCCTCGGATATCCACCCCCGGCAGGGTTGGGTCATTGACACAGGGCCCTCCTGGTCGTCATCATGCGACTGTGTCAAGAGCATTGCAACGTCCCAAAGCTGCTCGTCGGTGCAGCTTTTTCTTTAGCAATATAAGGGGACTTCACTCTAACATCAATTCTGCACATCAATTTCTTCAAGCAGAATCCCCTACTCTCCTTTTTTTGACAGAGACTCAAGTAACATCCACATCTGACACGTCTAGATTTAATTTTCCAGGTTATCAACTGCTCCAAAATGTCAGACCTAAAGGAGGTGTATGTTGCTTCGCAAAATCTGAAATTGCCCTGGAGGAGGTTACTAGTTTCAATTGTCCCTATTTGGATTATTCTATATACAAATTAATTTCTGCTGGTAAATTTAAATACATATGTTGCATCTACCGTTCCCCAAATACTCCTCCAGAGCAAAGGCTTTTTGATTCTCTGTCCTCACAACTCAGTGTCCTCAACTTAAATGCTTCTTCTGAAATCACTGTGTTGGGTGATTTTAATGTCCATAATGTTGAATGGCTCACTCATTCAGCTAGGACTGATGATGCTGGTCTTGAATGTGAGCTATTTGCAGACTCATTTAATCTCACTCAACTAGTCAACCAACCCACCCGTGTACCAGATAATCCTAATCATAATTCCCACCTACTGGACTTATTTTTAACAACCAATTCAGAAAATTATGATGTTACAGTTAGGTCCCCGCTTGGATCTTCTGATCACTGTCTGATACAGGCCACCTGTCTATCACCTACCACACCTTCCCACTCTGAACCTGTTTTGGTGACTAAATGGCATTACGATAGGGCAGACTGGGAGGGTCTTCAAGGTTTCTTTACTGATATTCCCTGGACCTCTTTCTTTTCTAATGATGCACACACCACCTTTAGCCACATACAAGATTTTGTAAAAATTGGAATGGAAACTTTTATTCCTCATCAAAAGTACAGTAAAAGATCTAATTCACCTAAATGGTTTGACCATAATTGTGCTAGAGTAACTGAACAAAAAGCAATAGCCTACAATGCATACACAAGATCAAAAACACATGAAGCCTTTAATTACTTTAGAAACATCAGAAATCATGCCAAAACTGTATTAAACCTAACTAAATCAAACTTTCTCCACAAGCAGGCAAATAAACTTCTAAATAATCCAAATGATAACAAAATATTTTGGTCTACTCTTAACTCATTCAAATCCAACGTCACTACTGCTTCATCCATTCCACCCCTAAAATCTCCGACTGGCAATCTTGTAAGTGACCCACGAGGTAAAGCTAACCTTTTTGCGGATCTTTTCTCCACCAACTCAACCTTAGATGAAATAAATCAAGATGTCCCTGTACTTAATTTTAATTCACCTGAAATTCCCTCACTTAAGATCCACACCAGACATATCAAAACTATTTTGCAGAATCTCTCAGTAGATAAGGCTCCTGGTCCAGATGAAATTCCTCCAATAGTACTTAAGAATTGCTCCTTGGTGCTCGCTCCTGTATTGGCAAAACATTTCCGTCTGTGTACTCATACCTCATGCTTCCCAGTACCCTGGAAACAAGCAAACATCCATCCAGTTCCTACAAAAGGTGCCTCTTCAGATCCATCAAACTACATACCAATAGCTATAACTTCCACTCTTGGTAAAGTCTTTGAAATTATATTAAATAATCACATAATTAAGCATCTTGAGAATAATAAATTAATCAGTGATAGGCAATATGGTTTTAGACGATGTCGATCAACTGCAGACATTCTTTGCCTTCTTACGCATCAAATCAACCAAGCTACAGACCAACATGGTGAAACACATACAATAGCACTGGATATATCAAAGGCATTTGATAGAGTCTGGCATCAATCCTTATTGTCGAAGATGTCACACTACGGCCTTGCATCATTAGTTCCACTAATTTCTTCTTATCTTCATAACAGAAAAATATGTGTAATGGTAGATGGCCTTTATTCTCAATTTCACTCAATAAATGCTGGTGTTCCCCAGGGATCAGTTTTGGCCCCAACTCTGTTCCTCATTCATATCAATGATCTCATATCTACCACTCATAATCCAATACATTACTATGCAGATGACTCAACACTCCACAGTTCCTTCACATTTACCAATTCTTTCACCCAACCCGACCTTATAAATTCAAAAATAAACACTGCAATTTCTCTGAACCAGGACCTTTCTAGAATTAATGAATGGGGACAAAATAATCTAGTTTCCTTTAATGCACAGAGAACCAAGTACATTCAATTTTCTAACCGACAGAATCTCACTGACTACCATATATTTTTTAATGATGTAAATATTCCCACTTCCCCTAGTATTGACATTCTCGGTGAAACATTAACTACTAACTTGAGCTGGACACATTATGTTAGAAACATTGCTAAGAATGCCTCTAAAAAACTGGGACTCCTGTACAGAGTTCGAGAATTCTTCACTGACGAGCAGTTGGCCATAATATATAAAAGTCATGTGCGTTCTCAGATGGATTACTGTTCACCTCTGTGGAGTGGAAGTGGAGTGGTTGCATTGAGGCAGTTGGACAAAATTCAAAATAAAGCTATTAGATTAATCAATAACCCTGCAATCACACAGGACCTTCCTACATTATCCATACGAAGAAACGTTGCATCCCTTGCATTATTCTAGATATTTTCACAGCAATTGTTCCGAGGAACTTGCTTCAATTGTGCCGCCTCTCCAAATCTTTCCCCGTAGAACTAGGGCAGCTGAGAGCGCCCATGAGTTTACACTTTCTCCTCCACAATGCAGAACTTCTGCTTATCAAAATTCATTTATCCCTAGAACTACTACTCTTTGGAATTCACTTCCCTCGAGTTGCTTTCCACAAACTTACAATCTACAAAAGTTTAAATCCAGTTGTTACAAACATTTTATGAATGGAGGATGCCTTTAGGCACTTGAACCTTTTTGTTTTATCTGTGTTTTTCCTTCCTCCGTTCATTGTCTCTTAAAAAAATATATATATATATATATATATATACTGTATACATAGGGGAGGTGTGGCAGAGTGGTCTTGCCACTGGACTGGTAATCCAATGGACCCGGGTTCGAATCCAATATGTCAATGGGAAGATATTATTGGGATGGAATTTGTGCTGTACCTAGCATCAGTGCATTACCACAGCACACCGAAATGACAAAACAAAACACCCTCATTGTTCCCTGATTAAATAGCACTGTATGATTATTCCCATATTCAAAATATGCTACAGGGGGGCAATGCCTAGTGAGTACATTGCTCAATAAGTGGGGTTCTGAGAGTGAGGGTTCGAGCCTGGGGAGTGAGACTGTGAAGCGCAGAGACGAAGCAGCTTCAGAGATGGAGTTGGGTTCAAGCCGTGAATAGGTGCTTCGCATGTCTTACTCCCTAGACTGGAACAAGACCTCACGGGTCTCACCGCGTTCAGCGGTCGAGTGTAAAGGCTATCAGCCTATGCCCGAGAGGGAGTAGTTGGAATATAGGGAAAACAAAAAAAAAATATATATATATATATATATATTGGTTTCTTATTACCCGTTTTCACTGTGCAACCTAGAACCCAAAAAACATTGTAATGATAACAGTTATTAATATAATACATTGATAAAACAACAAGCATAATCAAGAATATTATTGAGTATGTGAGTGATGATGTTTTTGATGGAGCGAAGCCACAAAATGTACTTTAACACTAAATATTAAACATTATAGTTTTCGTTGTTTGTGGATTATTACGAATATATCCTTAAATATATTTATTATAGGCCTGTGAATGTTGGTTAGTGAGTGAATGAGGGGGGTTTCGTTGACAGCTTTTCATGGTAAATAATCTAACTGTGCACGTCTTTAAGCTTAATGTTGGCAGTCAGATTTCAATTTTTGACTGCCAAATAGAGTGGGTAAGCGAGTGTGAGCGAGGAAGATGAGCTGTGCGATCAACTATCCGGATTATCATGATGTGTGCATTGGCGGGAAATCTTATCATGTTGAGCACCTCAGTCATTTTCCCTTTGAAATATGACTCATTCTAAAAAAAAAAAAAAAAAATCATTACTACTTTAACCCTTCCTGCCCGGGTGTCCGTGTGAAAGGACACCACGAAATAAGGGCAGGAGCCCGGGTGTCCTGTTACTAGGCAGTAAGCTTTCAAGCCTATTCAGCTTGGTCTGAACGCCGTGCATCCGACGCATGTAAACAAAGCCGATCGTTGCGTCACCGCACCTCCGAAAACAATAAGGAGAGTCAATGTTATTGTTGTGACGTCAGACGAAATTAGTGTGTGAAAAGCTCCGATATTGTCAACATCGCGGAAAAATTCGCTCCACGGAAATCGTCATCACAACTGAACCAGTTGACTTAGAGAGCTCTACTCAACGCCAGTCTACAGATTGGAAACCGCACTACGTTTATAGATGCGTGGGAAATTTCTAGCAGTTAAATTAAACAAAAATACGGTAGCCTAGGCCTAGACGTTTTTCGGCCAGATCGCCCGGGTAGCCCACACTGTCCTTTGGAGAGACAGCCCAGGCCCGGAGGGTTAATTACAAGAATTTCAACGCAAAGTACAGTTACAGTATAGACAGAAATGTTGAAGTATGGCTTCGCTGAGTTTAGAGAACGCTCTGGAAATGTCAGACCTCAGTGTGTCCAGTGCCTTCAAGTCCTGGCTAACGAATCCATGAAGGATAACAAATTGAAGTGCCATTTGAGTTCAGTTCATCCAAATCTCACTGGAAGGAACAATAAGTGTTGGTAAAATTAAACCTGATTGATACTCCCAGCTCATCATTTGTTTTCTTTGGAGACGGCTTCATTGGCGTCCTTAGTAGTAGCATGGAATAGATGCAAAAAGCCTCATGTGTCAGCTTGTGAAACCAGCTGCAGTGGCATTGGAGAAAACTCTTTGTGGAACATATGTTGATAAGAAGTTGGAATCAGTACCACTTTCAAATAGTAGTATTAAATGTCGAATTGGACCTCATGGCAGAAAATATATTATCTCAACATATTGTGGCTTTGAAAAAGTAGGAAATTTGTCTCTATAGACAGATGAATCAGAGGGCATTGCAGGTGACCTACAACTCATGGCTTTTGTTCGGTAACAACGAGAAGAAAACATACTAGAATAGTTTCTATATTGTAGTGCCTTGCCATCTACCACCACTAGAGAAGAAATTTATAATATTTTTTTTTTTTTATAAGAAACATGACCTAGACTGGATTAACAGATGTATGCACAAATGTTACATAAACTTATAAAGTTATCAAGTTTGAAATACTATAATGTAAGAACATACATAACTGTCTTGTAAAATCATTAGGCATATAACAATCAATACAAATATAAAACTAACTATTCCTGTGTTCCAGGGTGTAGGGTCGCAAGAGCCATGAAATATTGTATTAACCCGGCAGCTATGGGAAGACTCTTAAGAGGTCCTACTGTGTGGCTGCGGGAAGACTCTTAAGATCCTAGGCCTAAAAATAACCATTTAAAACACCCCAGTGGCACTCAAGACAAATTCATTTACGTTTAGGCGAGATAATTTCCCTCCATTACTTTCTACACTCCTACACATGTGACCCACCCCCCCTTTACCCTCTCCCCCCCTCCTCAATTATCAGGTATTTTCTCTATTATTCCCGATAATTATAGAGTATTTTCGTGGGAGAGAAGGAGGGGGGTGGAAGAGTGTAACTCCGACCCTCCAAGCCAGTTTGAAAGCTCCCCTGGCCTCTCAGTCCCACGCGAGACAAGAGTGAGGGAGTAAGTCTCTCACTGTTCAAGGCTATATTACGACCGCGGGGCTAGAATATACAATTTTCAACAGCCAATTACTGTTACCAATTGTTTTATTGCTTTCCCATGTTCATATGTTCATATTAAAAGTAAAATAGGCGCATATGGATACGTATTAATTATATATATGGTAAATTAACGATTTTAGTGAAGAATGGATCAGAATACCTTCACACCGCGGGCACATTTAAATACCATAGCTGCGCAGTTAAAAGGTTAAGGGTCGCCATCAAAATAGTTTGGGAACCACTGCCCTAACTGAAAAACAAAAACATTGATATACGGAGAAAGAGGCTACCAGGGGTCTAGCTATCTATCTATCTATCTATTGCCAGACGCCTTACTCCCCTTAATGGGGGTGGCCATACACAAAATGCCCCCAAGCAAACCTATCCCCTGTAAGAGGGACAACCCATGCCAGTTTACTGAAGGACTTCCAGGATTGACCACTCAATTTAGGGTCCGTCTGACTCCGGGGCCTTTTATGTATTTTTTAGCACTATTTTGCTATTTGTGTGCGGCTAATCCATCCACTAACCTGCTTCACCCTAAGATAGCAGTACTGATTTTGTACAAGGTTTACTCCAATAGACAGGTTGCCGACCAAGGCTGACGAGTCCCATCCACCTGGATTTTTATAAGGTTATCTCCCCTAGATGGGTTGCCAACCAAGGCTAACGAGTCCCATCCACCCGAGTCCCATTACCAGGGGTGATAACTTAAATTAATAAAACAAATATATATATATAATAGAATATGTAACTAAATATACAATTCTCCAAATGGAGATTATATAAAAATAAAGTGTAACTGAACACAAGGGGTTAAAATACTGTATCAACAGATGGCGCTGGTGTCACTGTAGCCTAGTCAAGCATGACTCTTATTAGATAAACAACATTTATCAGTCAAAGGTTACTACAAGATCATGCAAGCAACACCTAAATAAAATAGCTACAATAGGATACTGAATACAATAACTACTAGAGTTAAACCATAAACGGCGACCGTCCTCAATAGAGGTTTTTCTGCTGCACTGCGACCGTCCTCCATAGATACAGAGCATAACAAAAACTCTAAACAAAGCAATTTGTGATTAGGTGAGATAATTCCCCTCCATTACTTGCTACCACTCCTACATATGTGTCCCCCTTCCCCCCCTGCTCAATTATATATCAGCTATTTTTCCTCTTATTTCCCCTATTATCGAGTAATTTTTGGCGGTAATTTCCCCCTCCCGGTCTCTTTAACACGGGTGAGACAGCTAGAGACCCTTGCAACACAGAGACTTCTACTCAGACTCATCAGTGTCGCTTTAACACGTTACGAGCGGCCTAGGCGGTTTATTTATATGTACCGCCCAGCGGGGTGTTTTTACCCAAAATAGGGCTGTTTACGTGATCATTTTCATGCCTAAATAAGATCCAGAGCGTAAAACAAGTATCTATCCCTGAAAGGGTATAAACAGAGCTTTCCAATGACACCATAACGATCCTTTTATGATGGCTAGTTTTCTTGCAACAACCGTGCAACGCGAGTGCAAAAAGCATGTATTTCGGCACTTTCCCCATACAATTCCGTATATAGCGAGTGAGAGAGGGAGGGAGGGAGGAGGTGGGATTCGTGTCAGTAGGTTCGCCGCGGTGGTCTGGAGCAGTCATACGCTCGCTACTCTCCTGCCACCACTTGTCTCTCTCTCTCAGCAACATTACGTGCTGAAATTGCCACACGACCTATGTCGAGCGCCGCCAGATAGTCCAGATTTATTATACTCGACTTATGTTGCTCGCCGCTAATTAAGGGTTAAAGCTTGGAGAGAGCGAATATACTTCCCCCCCCAGCTCTCGCCTCATGATACGACCTTGCTGCAATAATACGTCTTTTTCACCCCCCAAATGCTATTCCCACTTATTTTATTGCTCTTAGATGTTCATATGTTCATATTAACCCATGTCTAGCCGGGTGTTTTGGGCTCATTTGGGCATATTCAGGCCCTCCTGAATGATCAATCAAGTATCTGCATGAAAAGAAATGTATTCAGCAAAAAACTAGGCGATAAAAGCTTCAAAATGAGACCAGAACGAGCTACGTAGCATTCGTGGTTCTCTTGCAGTGGTGCCACGAACATGGGAGTTTAGCGTATAGCGGTATATTTTTCCCAGCTATGCTCACTACTGGCTACACTGCCGGCCTCTCAAGAACACAGGGAACATGAGTTAATGGGCGGCGGTAAGCCCTGGGAGTCGGCTGTCTGGCCCGCTGCGCTCCCGGCCATTTGCACTCTATTTTAACCCTTTAAAAGCCTTAATAATGCTCCTAACTTGCTGCAAATTGGTGAACGACTTAAGTCGAGCGCCGCCAATAAGGGGTTAAAAGCTAAATAGGTGCATATGGATAAGTAATAATTATATATATGTTACATATGACGATTTTCGTCAGAATAGAACCAAATACCTTCGCTTGGTGGGAGGGTTTGAACTGCCTTAGCTTCGCGGTTTATGAGTTAATAAGAAAATGCAAAGGTCGATTAGTGGTGCGCATCATCTGCTGCACTCACAAGCTAGGATAAAAAGGTAAACAACGATGTTTATCAGTCAGAGGAGCAAACAAATGACATGCACGGCAACTACTGAACTATGTGGAGGCTTAACAAGCACTTGACTACTGTTCATTCAATAAATGAAGGAAATAGGGTTATGAAATACAAAAATTATGATAAGAGTTTTGTCAGTGGTGATGCAGGGCTGTTGACATTGCTAGAGCCGGTGGAGGAGAGGATTTATAGGGAGGGGAAGGAAAATAACCATTAAATGAGTAGGGGGAAGTGGGAGGGAAGGAGAGGGAGGGGGGACACATGTGGGGGGAATGCAGGAGGTGGTGGAGGGGAAACATACCACCTAATCACATATTGCTTCCATTCCACTGGGTCTGGGGCATTTTTTTTATTTTTTTTTATTTTGTATTGGGTATCTACCAGAAGGAGCGTCGCATTCGCCCATGAAAACCTTCCGTAGTGTGTCGCAGCTCTTAGGATAAATGGTCGCTATTTAATATTATCGACATTAGGTGTTTAATGCTCTTATTATCTCCGCAAAAGAACTTGGACAGAGTTTATATAATTGTTTCTGTTTGGGTATTTGTCTTTGAATAAAGTATCTCACAAAGTTAGGAAACGATAAACACAACATTTTGTAAAAAGATAGGATATGTGCCAAGGAAGAAGTGATTATATTTAGGAGGCGATCCGGAACCTATGTCACGCTGCTATCGTTGTTGTGCATTTAAATATCTTTTGTGACAAAGTCCGCGTAGGCAGAGGTATGCGCTCTACCGAGTGTCCCTCTAGTTTTATGGGTTTGTTTTTTAGAAAATAAAGTGCAAATTTTTCATATATCTCTTTCACCAAAAATTTCCCGGAAAGGCTTCTCGATATTCTACTTTTTCCTCATTCATATTGGTCAAGAGAAATAGTGACCAATAGTCTCTACAGAGTAATAAAGTTATTATTGCTTGCATATCTTTTGTTGATATTTTGTAAATTTGTAATTCTTTATCTTTTTGACAATAATAAGTTTTGATTTTACCTATATCTAATCTGTGCTCTTTCTCTCTATGACCTTTTATAATTGCAAAAATATTTTCATATTTTGTATCTATTAGATATTTACAAGAAAACGGCCAGTTCATCTCCGTGACCCTTGGTCTAATGCATAGGATCAAACATAGACTACAGTAGATCGGGACTGGACACGAAAATAGAACTTTGCAGTAAGGGACCCAAAATCGGAGAACGAACCATCAAGTTCGACCCTCGAAACCCTGAAAATATGATATTTTCGCGGTTTCGAGATTCAAACTTGGGGGTTCGTTCTCCGATTTTGGGTCCCTTACTGCAAAGTTCCATTTTCGTGATCAGTCCAGATCTACTGTAGTCTATGGTTCAAGATATACATGAAGTTAGGATTTATATTTAAATTGTTCAATGCTCAACATTCTCTACTTCCTTCTATTTAAACAATATCAAGGTTAGTTACAAAGACATATACTGTGCAGCATTCTAATGACGCACACAAAATTTAATTATTATTTAATAGCGATATACAGTATATACAGTATATATATATATATATATATATTGTGTGTGTTAAGACCCAGGAGGCCCAACTCATGCCAGACTTAATCGAAGCAGTCGAAAACCTCGCCTTGCAAAAACGTGAAAAAGAACAATAACATGAACTTGAATGTTGAGACAGTCATTTACCTCGTCAATACCGGGGCTGCTGGATATTACATCAGCAGTAACTATTTCACCAATAACCAAGACCTTTTCAGCCCAATTTGCCCATCCACCACAAGCCTCATTGTTGCCGGAAATACAACTTTGTGTGCAGTGATTTTCTCCCAATAAGTGTCACCACCCTGGACAGGAAGGTTGCCACCCAGAGGTTCTCGGTACTCTACTTGTCACGCCGGACATACGTCTAATAAGTTGTGAGCGTCGACAACTGCAAATTAGCCACCCTAATTCTCTGCATAGATGACTCCCTAGATCCTTTGTTGGACGCCAAACGTCTCTTCATCCTAGACTTGTATGCTGGATATTGGCGAGTATGTGTGTATGGGCCCAATAGACAAAAAACAAAACATGCATTTTCGACTATCAGTGGCTCCCACTATGAATGTAATGTCCTCCCTTTTGGTTTATGAAGCGCCACACTACATTTTCCAGGTTAATGGATTCTGTTCTATATGGCCTCACCTGGGAAACGTGTCAAGCATACCTGGACGACATCATTATATTTGCACATACGAATCCAAGCCACAGGACTTAATCTCAAACTGTCAAAATGAACATTAGCCAGACCATGAAATGCTTGCCTTAACCATGTATTTTCAGAAAAAGTCATCTTCCCTGACCCAAATAACACTAGAGGCGATCAGCAACATCCAGCCCCCAACCGATTTAAAAGGTGTCCGATCTTTCCTGGGCTTATCATATTGCTACCGTCGTTTTTTTCACAGGATTCTCCACAACAGCTAAACCTCTCAACGACCTAACCCAAAAGGGTGAGCCTTTTATACGGACCTCAGAATGGCTCACAGCCTTTCACACCTTAAAAGACGACCTCACGTCCGCACAAATTGCTTCCTGCCATTTTGATTGTATACCGATGTTTCTCTCATTAGTACCGTGCTGACTCAAACCGGAGATAGCCATGAAAATATCAGTGGTTGTGCCAGTACCTCCAACATTAAAATCCCTTATATCCTGCACCAAATTGACCATCACCAATGACCATTCTCTATAATGGTTATGTCTATCCCAGACCACTAACACCCCTATCATAGGAAGGCGAGAAAAGCTTGAAAAGTTAGATTTCAATATCCAGTGCAGACTCGGGATATTAGACACCAATGCCGACACACTATCTTAGCTTCCGGTTAATGAGACCGCTGTAGCTTCAGCCCCAATCAACCCCATAAGCTTCCGGGAAAGAGGGGTTACCTGGACCCCTAGGATCTCAATGGTCTTAATAATAATAATAATCGTCTGGTTACTTATATAGCACCCGTATCTCCTCCTTCGAGGATTCTCAGGCGCTTGGCTTTCTTTAGTCTACCAGAGACCATTACCCATCCTCCTTGCTAATGGGGAAATGGTAACCGCCGGCTATATCCCAGAAAAACTTTTCAATCTGAGCGGGGATTGAACGCGAGACCTGCAAGATGGGAATCAGGTACGCGATCAACTGAGCCAGCCAGACGGCTGGCCCCTTATTTTGTGGAGTAACAGGTAGAGGGGTAATTAGCAGCAGTAGAGGTGGTAGCACATGTAGAGAAACTTACTGCTCCAAGTGTTGTCCTCGTTTTCTGTTAACCTGCTGCTGGTATCAAGAGCAAGGCTGAGTCAAAGGGGTGACTGTGCTGGTGCCGGGTGATTGGGGGGTGAGAGGGGGTTAGACTTTTCAGGAGACGAGGTGGTAACTTGTCTGGTGATTTGCTCAGAAGTTGTAGAATCCGGAATAGTATTTTCCCCGCTCATATATAAGTCACGGCCTCGTGGCTGGAGTCTGTATGTTGTGTTGTTTTCAGTGCAACTGATTAGTTTCAAATATTGCAGGTTGAAATAACACCGTTTTGTCACCTTATTGGGTATCCCAGGCTTACAGATGAGTGAGTGTGAGAGTGCTGAGGTATGGGTAGTCTCTCAGGATGTCGAAGAAATCTTGTAAGTGACCCACGAGGTAAAGCTAACCTTCTTGCGGATATTTTCTCCACCAAATCAACCTTAGATGAAATAAATCAAGATGTCCCTGTACTTAATTTTAATTCGCCTGAAATTCCCTCACTTAAGATCCACACCAGACATGTCAAAACTATTTTGCAGAATCTCTCGGTAGATAAGGCTCCTGGTCCAGATGAAATTCCTCCAATAGTACTTAAGAATTGCTCCTTGGTGCTCGCTCCTGTATTGGCAAAATGTTTCCGTCTGTGTACTCATACCTCATGCTTCCCAGTACCCTGGAAAGAAGCAAACATCCATCCAGTTCCTAAAAAAGGTGCCTCTTCAGATCCATCAAACTACAGACCAATAGCTCTAACTTCCACTCTTGGTAAAGTCTTTGAAATTATATTAAATAATCACATAATTAAGCATCTTGAGAATAATAAATTAATCAGTGATAGGCAATATGGTTTTAGACGATGTCGATCAACTGCAGACATTCTTTGCCTTCTTACGCATCAAATCAACCAAGCTACAGACCAACATGGTGAAACACATACAATAGCACTGGATATATCAAAGGCATTTGATAGAGTCTGGCATCAATCCTTATTGTCGAAGATGTCACACTACGGCCTTGCATCATTAGTTCCACTAATTTCTTCTTATCTTCATAACAGAAAAATATGTGTAATGGTAGATGGCCTTTATTCTCAATTTCACTCAATAAATGCTGGTGTTCCCCAGGGATCAGTTTTGGCCCCAACTTTGTTCCTCATTCATATCAATGATCTCATATCATTGATCTCATATCTACCACTCATAATCCAATACATTCCTACGCAGATGACTCAACACTCCACAGTTCCTTCACATTTACCAATTCTTTCATCCACCCAATCTTATACATTACAAAATAAACACTGCAATTTCTCTGAACCAGGACCTTTCTAGAATTAATGAATGGGGACAAAAGAATCTAGTTTCCTTTAATGCACAGAAAACCAAGTACATTCAATTTTCTAACCGACAGAATCTCACTGACTCCCATATATTTTTTAATGATGTGAATATTCCCACTTCCCCTAGTATTGACATTCTCGGTGTAACATTAACTAGTAACTTGAGCTGGACACATTATGTTAGAAACATTGCTAAGAATGCCTCTAAAAAACTGGGACTCCTGTACAGAGTTCGAGAATTCTTCACTGACGAGCAGTTGGCCATAATAATATATAAAAGTCATGTGCATTCTCAGATGGATTACTGTTGACCTCTGTGGAGTTGAAGTGGAGTGATTGCATTGAGGCAGTTGGACAAAATTCAAAATAAAGCTATTAGATTAATCAATAACCCTGCAATCACACAGGACCTTCCTACATTATCTATACGAAGAAACGTTGCATCCCTTGCATTATTCTACAGATATTTTCATAGCAATTGTTCCGAGGAACTTGCTTCAATTGTGCCGCCTCTCCACATCTTTCCCCGTAGAACTAGGGCAGCTGAGAGCACCCATGAATTAACACTTTCTCCTCCACAATGCAGAACTTCTGCTTATCAAAATTCATTTATCCCTAGAACTACTACTCTTTGGAATTCACTTCCCTCGAGTTGCTTTCCACAAACTTACAATCTACAAAAGTTTAAATCCAGTTGTTACAAACATTTTATGAATGGAGGATGCCTTTAGGCACATGGACCGTTTTGTTTTATCTGTGTTTTTCCTTCCTCCGTTCATTGTCTCTTTAAAAAAAAAAAAAAAAAAAAAAAAAAAAAAAAAAAAAAAAAAAAAAAACAACGTTGGATGTCCCAATCTCCATTAAGACCTGTGGCAGGATGAGAATGTACATCATAGCTGCTCTGGTGTAGGAGGTTGGGGCAGAAAACTGGCCGGGGCAATGAGGTAGTGTGACCGCTGCCTTGGTTGGTTGACATCTGATGACCCATGGGCAGGGATAACTTTCGCTGGTGTGGATGCAAAGATACCATGAGCGAAACCTAAACAGGTGGGAAGGGTAGGAAGGTGGCATAAACTAGACAGTTATATTTGCTGTGATGAGGTTATATGGGATTTATGGAGAGGGTGAAGGCTTTGGGGGAGGTAGAGGTGGTGGGTGAGGGGCAGTCAGGTGGGGGAGGTTGTTGAGGGGTTGATATGAGGATCATTTTGGTTAAGGGAGGTTTTGGGGTGCTTCGAGTGAGGTTGGAGTGATATTTTTGAGATAGAAAGAGTCAGTTTGTTTGGTTATATGGCAAATATGTCTCTTTTGGTATAATTATTCTGGTTGCCCATTGGTAGTTTGCAACCACATGGATGCAATATGTTATGCGTAATATAGAGAAGGGGCCTAGAAATGTTGTTTGGAATTTGTGTTTGAAGGGTAGGTTTAGGGACAACTACATTTTCTCGTTATTCTTTGGGGGAGAGTCTTGGTTAACGTCTTGGCATTTTTGGAATTAGAACAAGTGATCTTTGTCGTGAGTGAGGGTGGGGTTGGGGTCGTCTATGAGAGTTGATCTTGGGCAAGATGGCAGTTTGGTAAGAGGTAGGGGTGTTGTGCCAAAAACGTATTTGTGGAGATTGATACCGTCGTCACAGAGGTAGGAATTCATCTACCTATCTATCTATTGCCTGACGCCGTGATCCCCGAAGGGGTGGCCTCGAACGAACCGCCCCCATGCACCTCTGTCCCCAGTTAGTCGACGCCCCTCCCCCCAACCAGCACCGCCTTCGTTCGTATAGTTCCTCACTCCATCCTTCCACCTCTCTTTCAGTCTACCTCTCCCTCTCTGTCCCTCCACCTCGGTCTCGTACACCCTCTTAGTCATTCTCTCGCCTTCCATACGTTCCTTATGGCCGAACCATCTCAAGTTATTCCTTTTCACACTTTCCAGCACATCTACCTACACACCACACCTCCTTCTTACTTCCTCATTAGTCTGTCTATCCCTCCATGTAACTCCGCACGCACTTCTTAAATAATTCATTTCCACTGCTCTCACTCTTGGTCTGAGTCTCTCAACCAACGTCCATGCTTCGCTTCTGTAAGACAGTGTCGGGATTACCACACTGTCATGAAAGGACTTCTTCACTTCCATACTGAATACCCTATTTCTTGTTACTGCTTTCAGCGTTCCTACAACCCTCTTCCCCTGTTGTACACTCTCCCGCACTTCTTCATCCATAATCCCATCTTTACACAACACACTGCCCAGATACTTAATAGAGTTGACGATCTCCATAGCCTGACTGTTCAGCTTCACCTCATATTCTACTCTGTGACTTCACCCCTTTCGAAGACCATAACCTTGCTCTTCCCCGCATTTACCTTCAAATTCCGTTTTTCTCACACTGTTCCAAACTCATTTACCAGACCCTGCAACTCCCATTCATTATCACTCATCAGAGCTGTATCATCCGCAAACAGCAGTATAGGTAGCTTCCACTCAATTCCCTCCCTCTTCAGCGATACACCAACATCCACTGCTCTTGATGGTATTTCTTTCATGACTCCATCCATATATACAGCAAACAACCACGGGGACATCACACACCCCTGTTTCAAACCAACATTCAGGTCAAAGAACTCGCTCTGCTCACTCTCCACACGTACTGCCGCCTTTGCACCCTCATACATGCTCTTCACTGCTTTCAGCAACTTGCCATCTACTCCGTATATTCTAAGTACTTTCCACAAACCTTCTCTATCCACTCTGTCATAGGCCTTCTCCAAGTCCATAAAGGCAACATACACCTTTTGTTTCTTCTCCAGATATTTCTCCACAACACAATTCAGGGTAAAAACCTGATCTACACATCCTCTTCCCTTCCTAAAACCTCCTTGCTTGTCGCCTATCCATTTCTCCGTTTTCAGTCTCACTCTTTCAATCACTACCCTATTGTATATCTTCCCTACTATGCTTAGAAGACATATTCCTCAGTGGTTACCACACACTCCTCTTTCCCCTTTGCCCTTATATAGGGAGACTATTATGCCAGTCTTCCAGTCATCGGGCACTCCCCTTCTCCCATGCTAGTTTGCACATTTTCCATACCCATTCGATCACTATCTCATGCCCCATTGTATTATACAGAGTAGTCAATCTTCTGTTTTGTTAGTTAACAGCAGGATGCGGAGTTGGTTCGCAATTGTTTGGTGGCTACATTCACATACTGAATTGCCTTTAGGCCAATAGGGGGAAGAGTGGCAGATGGCATATCCCATGAGTTTTGACATTTTGGTCCAAACATGACTAGAACATTTGGGAGTGCATTCATTGTTTAAAGCTTGGAGATGGCCAAAATAGAAAACAATATGTCATATAAAAGAAATGGCAACAGATGTGGCAGTGTGTTCTTTGACTGGAGAAGCTATGATGAACTTTGAGTGTTTGTCAATGAAATTGAGGACATACAGTAATGGTATGAGTTGTAAACAGGGAGATTGCCAAACACCTTTTACCCGGGGAATGTGTTGATCATGTTTTTTGAAAGGTCCGCCACTGCGAAACTTTTAAAGGTCAATTCGGACCATATAAAGCAATATTACTGTGCCATATGCACATAGTTTACTTGCATAACGAACATGTGAAAATTGAAGACCTAGAAAATAAGTGAAAAGATCATATAGGACTATCCAGTGAAAAAACATATTATTATGAAGAGAAGGTGACGAATGCAATCAAGGGAGAGTGACGTAGGTGTGCTTTCTCTGGAGACTTGAGCCACACTGATGGCTCTAGCTTTGGTCTCGCATATGTAGGAGGGAGGGAAGAGGTACGGGAAGCATAGAAAAGGGTGACTGAACATATTTGAGGCAGGAGGAAGGATTTATTGTGAGTCGGGGAGGGAAAAAGTAGAATAAAGGAGGATGGGGGAAGTTGAGGGAGAAAGGGGGGGGGGGGGAGTGGGATGAGATACATGTAAGGGGAAGACAGGAGGTGGTGGTAAGGCGGCATGCTACCTAATCACCTATTACTTCCATTTCACCGGCATTGGGACTTTTTTTTTTTTAAGTCTCATCTTCCGGAAGGAACGTCGCATTTGCCCAGTAAAACATTCAGAGAGTAATGTCGCGGCTTAGAGGTCGGCTGTTAGGTTGTCAGAAGGTTCTTGGGGGGGAGATGTCTTTTCCCCTGGCACAGGGCAGGCACGCTTTGGTGACACACTTTGGGGCAGTTGCGGAGTGAGTATATCAGTACATCAAGTTAAGCAGCAGTAGTAGTTTCTTCTATCCATGATGTATGCTACTTCCTGAATGTTGGTTATTCATAGCCTCATCGATCTGTTTCGGGTCTATTATCAAGTGTCCAGATCCTGTGAAAAGGTGATATCTCAGTCTCTGAGCTTATTAGAATATGGCTTGGGGAAGCCATTGAGGAGTGCCTCTTTGGGCGAAACGTCTTGCGATGGGGTGACTTCTAATATGCGGATTAGTTATTAATTGGGTTTGTGGATGACGTCTGGCAATAGATACATAGTAACACAGTTTTACACCTTGCAATATCTGTTCATGTTGATGCTATATATTTAGATACCTCTCTCTCTCTCTCTTTCTCTCTTAATCAATAGATATTTCAGTGTAGAGGTATGGGTAATTAAGTCACAACAGCATCATCGCGGTTAATTCATTTTAAGGAAATAGTTGTTTTAAAGAGATGGGAACTTACAACATAAATATCCTAATATTGTCATAGAATCCGAAAACTTAAGGGCAGCCAGTTGTTTTTTCGAGTCCTCCTCCTCCCTCATCTTTAGCCTTATTAGTTATGTGATTTCAAGACATTCATCCCATTAGTTTGGCGATATTCAGACCTTTTGCTCCATTTCTTTGTCAATATTAAGACCTATCGCGCCATTTAGGGATAGATTATTTTTCCTGGCGAGCGATAGCGAGCCTGTATTTGAAGAGGAATCAACCTTCGGCCGGGACATTTTTCTACCGAAAAATGTACAAATTTATATCGAATGGGGGTCTTGTGGGTGTTTTTTTAAGATTGATGGAGGTTTAGAGAGCAAACTATACCCCCTCCATGAACCAGTAAATGATGCTGCACAATACCGTCTGAGCATTCAAATACCACTGACATGTGTTTGAATAATAGGTTTGCCTTATTATACAAGCCGTCCTCACTAAGCAATAATCGAAGAACCTAGTAAGAATAATTCAGTTTGGTTGTTGTCAATAAATTAATAAATAAGCATTACAATTACCCATATTACTTCTTCCTCATGACTAGCACTATCATTATCCCTGAAACTACACTACATCCATCACTCTTAAGGGGAGGGTTTTAGTGGATTCCCTAGACTTCCATCAAGCTTAAAATTACTCCCCCTAGACCCCCTTTCAAGATAAATTTGTACATTTTTCGGTAGAAAAATTTCCCGGTCGAAGGCCGGTTCTCCTTAAATTACAGGCTCGCTATCGCTCGCCAGGAAAAAATCGACACCTAAATGCCACGAATGGTCTTAATATTGACAGAAATGGGGCGAGGATTCTTTAAATCGCCAAACTAATGCGGCAAACTTCTTAAAATCTCAAAAACAATGAGGCTAAACATGAGGGAGAAAGGGGTCCAGAACAAAATCCTCCAGGTGGAAATCTCCCCTTAACCCCTTTAACACGATGACCCCTGCTTTAACACGATGACCCCTGCTTTATATATTATTCTGGCTAACATTTGGCCTGTGTTTGCAGATTAAGAAGGATCTGTATTACCCAAATCGTTTAATGGGATCGTATTTGCCATTGCGAGTTCAAGAACTAGATTAAGCTAAAGAATAATCGTATAATGGTAACCAGAAAATTATAAATATTACATGATCGTGCTGACCAATTAATATCAACTATCACTACGCAACTGAATCCACATTATTTAAATATTCCAGCACTATATTGTCCTGAAACGAGTACTCACATTACCCCAATTTGCATATTCACATTGTAATTATACCCGGCCAAACGAGGGCACATACATTATATAATTCTCGCTGAAAAAGTATGCTCATAAACATCACGGGACTATAACCTATATCAAATATCCGGCACTGTACTAATTTATTATAATAATTGCGTTGTTACTTATTCACGATACAGACTAATAACACACATAACACAGCCAGTCCAACAGCTTCCTCTCTCTCCAACACCCCTTCTCCCCTCTTCAGAAAATAGGACAAATAGAAAGAAGCTACGAGGTGCCGTTTTAAAGGATTATCCCTCAATACCTTCACCTGACCTGATGATGACACAATTGTCATCTTATTCTGGTTACCACTAGAAGATTTCCTTTAGCTTATAATGTACCTCTAGGACTCAAAGTAGTATGTGGAAGACGAGAAATCTCGGAATGAAAGTAAAAAGTGCAATGTATCAAAGAATTGTTGTGCCAACAATGATGTATGGGACCGAGACATGGGCTCTGAAGAAAAAGGAGAGAAGAAAGCTGGATATGATGGAGATGAGCTGCTTGAGGAGTATGTGTGGAGTTACTCGTAGAGACGGATTGAGGAATGAAGTGATACGTAGGAGAGTGGGGCAGCAGGAACATTTGTCAGCCAGAGTGGACAGAAGGGTGCCGAGCTGGTATGGTCATGTTGAACGAATGGGAGATGAAAGGCTTACAAAGAGAATATGTGAGTCAGATACAAGGGGAGATAGAAGGGCAGGAAGACCCCCATTGAGATGGAGAGACTGTGGTAAAGTCTTTGAAATTATATTAAATAATCACATAATTAAGCATCTTGAGAATAATAAATTAATCAGTGATAGACAATATGGTTTTAGACGATGTCGATCAACTGCAGACATTCTTTGCCTTCTTACGCATCAAATCAACCAAGCTACAGACCAACATGGTGAAACACATACAATAGCACTGGATATATCAAAGGCATTTGATAGAGTCTGGCATCAATCCTTATTGTCGAAGATGTCACACTATGGCCTTGCATCATTAGTTCCACCAATTTCTTCTTATCTTCATAACAGAAAAATATGTGTAATGGTAGATGGCCTTTATTCTCAATTTCACTCAATAAATGCTGGTGTTCCCCAGGGATCAGTTTTGGCCCCAACTCTGTTCCTCATTCATATCAATGATCTCATATCTACCACTCATAATCCAATACATTCCTACGCAGATGACTCAACGCTCCACAGTTCCTTCAAATTTACCAATTCTTTCACCCAACCCGATCTTATAAATTCAAAACTAAACACTGCAATTTCTCTGAACCAGGACCTTTCTAGAATTAATGAATGGGGACAAAAGAATCTAGTTTCCTTTAATGCACAGAAAACCAAGTACATTAAATTTTCTAACCGACAGAATCTCACAGACTCCCATATATTTTTTAATTATATAAATATTCCCACTTCCCCTTGTATTGACATTCTCGGTGTAACATTAACTACTAACTTGAGCTGGACACATTATGTTAGAAGCATAGCTAAGAATGCCTCTAAAAAACTGGGACTCCTGTACAGAGTTCGAGAATTCTTCACTGACGAGCAGTTGGCCGTAATATATAGAAGTCATGTGCGTTCTCAGATGGATTACTGTTCACCTCTGTGGAGTAGAAGTGGAGTGGTTGCATTGAGGCAGTTGGACAAAATTCAAAATAAAGCTATTAGATAAATCAATAACCCTGCAATCACACAGGACCTTCCTACATTAACCATACGAAGAAACGTTGCATCCCTTGCATTATTCTACAGATATTTTCACAGCAATAATCCGAGGAACTTGCTTCAATTGTGCCGCCTCTCCACATCTTTCCCCGTAGAACTAGGGCAGCTGAGAGCGCCCATGAATTTACACTTTCTCCTCCACAATGCAGAACTTCTGCTTATCAAAATTCATTTATCCCTAGAACTACTACTCTTTGGAATTCACTTCCCTCGAGTTGCTTTCCACAAACTTACAATCTACAAAAGTTTAAATCCAGTTGTTACAAACATTTTATGAATGGAGGATGCCTTTAGGCACATGGACCTTTTTGTTTTATCTGTGTTTTTCCTTCCTCCGTTCATTGTCTCTTTTAAAAAAAAAAAAAAAAGCTTTGGATGATAGAGGAATGACTATAGATCAGGCAAAGGAAGTGGTAATAAACAGGAATGAATGGAAAATTATTGTGAATAGTTGAGTGAACACGTGGTCATTTGGGGGAAGGGGTCGGGCGAAAGTTGGACTGGATAGTGGTCCATCAGGCGCCTCGTCCGGAGAGACGATTAAAATGAAGGGTGCGCCTGGAAGTTTGGTGGGCGGGCTTATGGCTTCGGCTCCGCTGCAAGTCTGCCTGCCGAGATCGGAACCTCTCCGGGTGGTCGGGGGCTGGGGGAGTGCTGGAGCTACCTTGGTGGCCCTGGTCTCTGAGTCTTCTCCTGGGTGACCTAGATGTGTGTGAGTTTGTGTTTATCTGTGTTTGGTCGTTGTTTTATGTTGTGTTTTGTATTTTCCCTGTTCTTGCTCTTTCTTGAGTCCGCCACCTCCAAGAAGAAAAATAAATAAATAATAAAATAAAATAAAATAGAAAATAGAAATAAAAAAATAGGAAAAGTGGGGATTGGGCCTGAGCATATAGATGGATAGGACTCAAAGGGAGTTAATACGTTTTCATAAAAAACTCTGAATAACATAGGTCCTTCTTAAACTGCATAACATCGTCTAACTTTTGCCAGAATAATAGGTAAACAGACGTCATCGTGCTGAAAGGGTTAACAGACATCATTTGTAGGAATAAAGGTTCATATTCGCACTCATTAGTAATATCAAGGGGGAATGGTGTATTTATTTCCTTATGTATTAACCTTTTTATTATCATTTTAGTTTCCTCCCTAAACCTCCATCAAGCTTAAAATAGAAAAACCCCAAGATCCCTCCTTCAAGATAAATTTGTAAATTTTGCAATAATAAAATGTCTAGGCCTTCCTCTTAAATTACAGGCTCGCTATCTCTCGCCAGGAAAAATAATCGACACCTAAATTTCGTGAAAGGTCTTAATATTGACAAACAATGGGATAAACATCTTAAAATCGCCTAACTAATGTGGCAAACTTACTAACATCTCAGAACTAATGGGACTAAACATAAAGGAGAACGGGAGCCAGAAAAGGCCCATCTTAAGAGGGTGTTGAAGGGAAATACGTATTGGCATTAGGTGAAAAAGGAGGCACAGAAGGCATTGATAAGGTACCGTGCATGTAAGGAAATAAGCGCATTGGGGCACAATTTACGTTTCATGAACCATTTCCACCATTTTTCAGTGTCAAGTCAAATCATGTAAAGTTGGTCTAAGCTCCAGCTGACCCACCCTCGCTCTGGGGCTCGCAGAATTATCTGGCAATACTGGTGTAGTTGCCAATCAGTGGATATAATAACTTGAATATTTAAGCAAATCTACGAACTTTGGGTGAATGTTCGGGATCATACATAGCGATGTGTGCATTTTTATTTGAAATAGGCTTACTTTCCCTTGTTTAGTATATGTTCTAACAATGATATAGCAGAAATCAGATCTACCAATCCCAATCTTTGTAAGACACACCTCCTTCCTACACCAGTATTGCCAGATAATTCTGCGAGCCCCTTCGCTCCTCCGATGACAAGCGTCCTCCTGGTCCTCCTCGTGGGACGTCTGAGAATCCTGTGGAACCTCCCTCGCTACCGAGACCGACGGTCCCTCTGTCGTTGTGCGACCTCTTTCTGTGACAAACTCTGTGGCTGGTCGTAATCCCGATTCAGCAAGTACTGGCGTGGAGATGGAGGTTGAAATTGCCACCCTCAAGTGGGCGAGGAGTGTGGAATCTTTGGAGAAGACCCCTCCTTCTAAGGTTCACACAAGCGTGCCTCTTGGGGACTCTGAGAGTGACCCTCCCTCAGGGTCTAAAGATGATTTGACATCACCGTTGGTGGCTGATAAGGACAGCCTTTCTGGGGTTCCAGTTCCTGCACCTAGCTCCATTGTGACAGGGGATGCGTCTTCAAACGCACAAGCGGCTTGCTCACCAGCTCCCTCTGACCCAGCCTCCTGCAAACAGCCTTCGGTTGATTTGATTGATGACGGTCATGGTCCGGGTGACCCTGTCGTGGCACCTGATCACTCGTTAAGGGCTGCGGACAAGGCAGGTTTGTCCAAACGGAGGGTCTATGTGCCTCGGACGCGTACTACTGCTAGGGCGGATGTGACTGTGGATAGAGATTCCTCCAAACGTCGTGACGTTAGACTATCATCATCATCCTCTCGATTGGTTAGACCGGAACACCCCCCTGGGAAGAAGGGCTTTAAAACTCTTCCCAGCGAAAGTCCTACATAGATATCTGTACTTTTAACCTTTTATATTTCTAATTTTTAATTAGTAACACCTTATGGCTACAACAATTTGTCTTCAATGGAATTGTCATGGTGTATTGTCAAACTGGGAGGAAATACAATTACTTCTCTCAGATCTGAATCCATTGTGTGTCTGTCTTCAGGAGACAATGGTGGGGCTTCGACCGTTGCCTTCACCTAAGGGTTATTCAGTCTTTCATTCCGCTCCTCCCCTGGCTGGTGGTCATAGCGGTGGGTGTGCCATTTTATGTCGTTCCGATGTCCCATTCACCTCCTTTGCTGTACAGTCTCCCCTTCAGGTTGTAGCAGTACAGATGCACCTTGAACGGTGTTTTACCATCTGTTGCCTGTACCTCCCACCTTCAGTCCCAATATTGCGATCTGATTTAGAGAACCTTATCCGACAACTTCAGACTCCCTTTATTTTACTTGGCAATCTTAATGGTCGCCATCCAATATGAGGTGATTGAGTTTACAATCCTCGGGGTGATCTTCTGGCCTCCTTGGTTGGTGATCTGGATTTGGTTGTCTTGAACGATGGGAGACCAACCCATTTCCACGTTCAGACTGGCACTTTTTCTGTTCTTGACCTCTCCATTACTTCTCCTGACTGTGCGCTTGATTTTTCCTGGGACGTTTTGGATGATCTGCATGGTAGTGACCATTATCCAGTGTTGGTCCAGTCCTCTCACTTTACTCCAACTACCCGTTTGCCTCGCTGGTGTCTGGGTAGGGCTGACTGGCCTCTTTTTGAATAACTCTGTGAGTTTTATTTGACTGTACATGATTTCCTAGCTATTGATGATGCACAACATTATTTTACTTCGACTATGATTAAAGCGGGGCTTCGTTCCATTCCATGGTCTTCGGGTGTATATTCCCGGAGACCTGTGCCGTGGTGGACTGCAGCCTGCTCTTTTGCTCGGGGGGTTTATAAAGCTGCATCTCGTCGATACCGTGCAAACCGGGAGGTTCTCTTTCTTAAAGTTCAATTTCGCAAAACACGTGCTCGCTATTGGTGGGTTCTGAAAGATGCTCGCCGAAGCTCGTGGAGGTCCTATGTTTCTACGATTACTTCTTCCACTCCTTTGCCTATGGTGTGGAAGAGAATACGCAAGATATCTGGAAAGTTTTCTCCCTCCTCTCCACCAGTGTTGAGGATCCAAGGTCATCTGGTGTCTGCACCTGGTGAAGTAGCCTCTGCCCTAGCTACTCATTTTTGCAAGGTCTCCCAGAGGGATGATGCCAAACCTTGTGCAAGAGCCCGACGTAACCAAGAGAGACAGGGTCTTAATTTCCGGTCTCATGGTGGTGAAACTTAAAATGTTGACTTCAGTATTCGTGAGCTGCGTGCGGCCCTCTCGGAGTGTGGTGACACTGCTCCTGGTCCTGACGACATCCCATATGCCATGCTTCGTCATCTCCCAAATGCCTCCTTGGTGTTTTTATTAGACTTGTTTAATAGGATTTGGGGAGAGGGTACACTACCTGCCAGCTGGAAGTTGGGCATTGTCCTTCCTATTCCTAACCCTGGAAAGGATCATAGCAATATTTCTAATTACCGCCCAATTTTTTTTTTTTTTTTTTTTTTTTTTTTTTTCTATGTGATTGAGGGAGGCAAAAGGCATAACTGCCTATAGCGAGTGCCTCCCCCATAGTTGAAAGAGTGACAGGGCCAAAATCAAGGGACGTTCGAGCCAAAATGCCTGGACACACAGAGTTTGAAGCAATTTAAGTCATAGGAAGAGGGAAAGACTGATTCTGGGAGAGAGTTCCAGAGCTCAGCTGTTGAGTAGAAGAAAGTTTGAGAGTAACGTTTCACTCTTGGGTTGGAGAGTTGCACAGAGTAGGGGTGGGATTGAGTTGCAAGACGGGTACCACGTGCCCTACGTAAAGGAGGTGGTATGCACTGGGATAGCTCTGAGGAACACTGATTATTATAGTAGCGATAGAATAGCGAGAGAGATGCAACATTGCGGCGGAGAGAGAGAGATTGCAGAGAGTTGGTGAGTGGACGGGAGTTAATGATACGAAAGGCCTTCCTTTCAACTTTGTCTAGGAGAGCAGTGTGAGAGGAACCTCCCCACACATGTGAACAATACTCAATACAAGGGCGCACTATGCCCCTGTACAGAGCAAGAAGCTGTGCAGGGGAAAAGAACCCCCTAAGGCGGTTGAGCACACCCAGCTTCTGGGATGCTGCCTTAGCAAGACTGGTAATATGGTCCTTCCAAATGAGAGCAGAAGAAAAAGAGACACCAAGAATATTGAGAGAAGATGAAGGGTTGATTTTTGTATTGTTGAAGAATAAGGGATAGTCCGCTGGGAGATCCTGACGGGTAGATAGATGATGAAATTGGGTTTTGGAAGCATTAAAGTTAACAAGGTTTTCTCTGCCCCAATTGGAAATAGTATTTAGATCAGAATTTAAGAGTTCTATGGCTTCATTACGTTTGTCGTTGAGGGATTGCTGGCTGGGGCGTTCTGAAAAACTAATGGATTAGTGCAAGGTTGAGTCGTCTGCGTATGAATGGATGGGAATTAAGGTACAGTTAACACCTTAAGGAGATCATTTATAAAAATTAGAAAGAGAATAGGAGATAGGACAGAGCCCTGAGGAACACCGGAGTTTATAGAGTGAGGAAGTGAACAATGGCCGTCCACAACCGCGGCTATGGAACGGCCGGAAAGGAAATTAGAGACAAAGGCACAGATGGAGGGATAGAAACCGAAGGAGGGTAGTTTAGAAATTAAAGATTTATGCCAGACTCTATCGAAGGCTTTCGATATGTCTAGTGCAATAGAAAAAGTCTCACCGAAGTCCCGAAAGGAGGATGACCAAGAGTTAGTAAGATATGAAAGAAGATCACCAGTAGAGCGACCCTTAAGGAAGCCATACTGGCGATCTGAGAGCAGATTATGAGAAGAGAAATGCTTAAGAAATTTGGAAGCAAGAATAGTTTCAAAAACTTTAGAAAGACAAGAGATAAGAGCAATTGGACGATAGTTGGAGGGTTGAGAGCGGTCACCCTTCTTTGGGACAGGTTGAATGTGAGCAAACTTCCAGCATGAAGGGAAGACGTTAGAGGATAGACAGAGACGAAAGAGTTTGCCTAGGCAGGGAGTCAGCACGGAAGCACAGTTTTTGAGAACAACAGGAGGAACACCGTCCGGACCGTACGCCTTATTAGTGTTAAGCCCAGAGAGGGTAGAAAGTACATCTTTAGAAGAGATTAGGATATTAGGCATAAGTAAGAGAGAGGAGGGCGGAGAAGGAGGAATAGCACCGGAATCATCCAAGGTGGAGTTTCTAGCAAAAGTTTGAGCGAAGAGTTTAGCTTTGTCAGAGGAAGAAGTGATGGTTGTGCCATCAGAGTGGGAAAGGGGAGGGAAAGACGAGGAAGAGAAATTGTTGGAGAGGTTTTTGGCTAGATGCCAGAAAGCTTGGGAAGAGCTAGAGTTGGATAGTTCAGTGCATTTATTATTGATGAAAGAGTGTTTGGCAAGTCGAAGAACAGATTTGGCTTGATTCCGGGCAGAAACATATGAAGAATGAGAGTCTTGAGTTTTAAGGCGTCGGTACCGTTTGAATGCTTCCTCCTTATTGCGGACAGCAGTAGAACAGGCGTGAGTAAACCAAGATTTTTTAGCATTAGTCTGAGAGAAAGAGAATGGAATGTATGCTTCCATGCCCGATAGGATTACCTCGGTAATGCGTTCAGCACTCTCCGAGGGTCCTCGGCCATGGAAGCAGAAATCATTCCATGGGAAATCAAAGAAGTACTGCCGAAGAGCCTCCCAGTCGGCAGCGCCAAAGTGTTTAACGTCGTGTGTATGCAAATTGTTTGAAAAAATTATCAATATCAGACTTGAGTGGTGTCTGGAGAGGGGCGGCCATCTCTCCCCTTCTCAGAGTGGCTTCCGCAAACTACGGTGTACTTCTGACAACCTTATCCGAATTGAATCCTCAGTCTGTGAAGCTTTTGCCTCTAAGCAACATCTTATGGCTGTTTTTTTTACCTCTAGAAGGCTTCTAACACAGCCTGGCGACATGGAATTCTACGGCATCTTCATGCTTTTGGATTACATGGTCGCCTGCCGGTGTTGCTTAGAGACTTTTTGACTGATCGTGTGTTTCGGGTTCGTGTGAGTTCTTCCCTCTCTGCGCCACTGTGCCAGGAGGAAGGTGTCGCTCAGGGTTGTGTCTTAAGTGCATTTTTGTTTGAGGCGGCCGTCAATAGTATTCTAGACGCTGTGCCTGCTGGGGTATCCTCGTCCCTATATGTGGATGACTTGGATATCTGGTTTTCTGGTTCCCGCATGTCTGCTATTGAGAGACGTATGCAACTTGCGTTGGACAGGATTTCTGCATGGGCTGATTCCAATGGCTTTCGGTTTTCCCCATCAAAGACTGTGGCTATGCACTTTTGCAGGATTCGAGGGGTTCACCAAGACCCTGATCTAATGCTCAGTGGCAGGAGACTCGGTTGTGTGGCAGAGACAAAGTACTTGGGTCTCACGTTTGATTGCCGTTTGACTTGGGTTCCACACTTGACAATTCTGAAGGCATCGTGTATGAAGGCTTTGAATCTGTTAAGGGTTCTGTCACACACCTCTTGGGGTGCTGATCGCAGAACACTCCTGTATTTGTTTCAGGCATTTGTCACATCCAAACTGTCGTATGGCTGTGAGGTCTACTCCTCTGCCACGGACTCCAGACTTAAGACTCTAGATGCTGTTCATCATGCTGGACTCCGTCTTGCAACTGGAGCTTTTCGGTCGTCTCCGATTCCCAGCTTGCTGGTGGAGGCTGGTGTACCTCCTTTAGATTTACTGCGTCAATCTGTGGTTGTACGTTGTTGGTTTCGGATTCGGCGCCTTCCAGACTCTCTTGTTTGTACCCGTGTCTCGGGTCAATCTTGTTTTTCATATTATGGTTAACATCCTCGAATGCCTCATCCTTTTGGCTATAGAGTTTGTGAAGTTATGAAGGAGCTTAATCTGTACACGGTTCCTGTGAGTCCCGTGCAAATTTCAAGGATTGCCCCCTGGGTCATGCCTGAACCATCATTCTGCAGGTTTTTTATAGGCTCAAAGGATTCGGTCACTCCTCAGTCTCTTCTTCATTTGTTTATGGAACATTCTTCTAGTCATAATAGTTCTGTGCCTGTGTATACTGATGGCTCTAATTCTGCCTCCGGTGTTGGTTTTGGTGTTGTGTTTCCTGACTTCAGCCGTGGAGGTAGTCTTCCTTTAGCTGCTTCGGTTTTTACTGCGGAATTGTCTGCTATCATTTTAGCTCTGAAATTAGTGTTTGCACACCGCAACAATCATTTTACTATTTTTAGTGATTCACAAGGGGCTCTCATGGCTCTGGAATATTTTAATTCTTCCCATCCTATAGTTTTAGCGATTTTAGAGTGGCTGTTTCTCATTCATCGTCGAGGGAAAAAGAGTGGATTTTTGTTGGGTCCCTGCGCATGTTGGTCTCAAAGGTAATGAAAGGGTGGATGCTTTGGCAAAAGCTGCAGCTTTGAGACCTTTAACTGTAAATTACCCTCTGCCTGCTTCATATCTGCATACTCCTCTCATGTTTGCTGTTCGTGCTTGTTGGCAGGCACGGTGGGATTGTGTTACTGTAAATTGTAAATGCTGTGTTTTTGAAACTATTCTTGCTTCCAAATTTCTTAAGCATTTCTCTTCTCATAATCTGCTCTCAGATCGCCAGTATGGCTTCCTTAACACCCTACGAGCGGCCAAGGCGGTAATTTCTATGTACCGCCCAGCGTTTTTTTTTATTACCCTAAATAGGGTTGTATCCGTGCTCTTTTTCATGCATAAACAAGACCCAGAGCGTAAAGCAAGTATCTATCCCCAAAAGGGCGTAAACAGAGCTTTCCAATGACACCCGAACCATCCTTATACGACCACTGGTTCTCTTGCAACGATCATGCAACACGAGTGCAAAAACCCTAAAATAAGGTAATTTCCTTACATAATTCCCTGTGTAGCGAGTGAGAGGGGGTGAAGGAGGGTAGAATACATCTCAGTAGACCCACGGCGGTGGTGGGGAGCGGTCATGAGGTAACTACGCTCGTCCCACTGCTCTGCTCTCTCTCAGAGCACATTACGTGGCTCAAAAATGCACTCGACAATAGCCATGACCCACCACATAGGCCACATTTATTTCACTCGACTATAGCCGGGTGCCGCCAGTTATGGGTTAAGGGTCGCTCTACTGGTGATCTTCTTTCATATCTTACTAACTCTTGGTCATCCTCCTTTCGGGACTTCGGTGAGACTTTTTCTTTTGCACTAGACTTATCGAAAGCCTTCGATAGAGTCTGGCATAAAACTTTAATTTCTAAACTACCCTCCTTCGGTTTCTATCCCTCCATCTGTGCCTTTGTCTCTAATTTCCTTTCCGGCCGTTCTATAGCCGCGGTTGTGGACGGCCATTGTTCACTTCCTCATCCTATAAACTCCGGTGTTCCTCAGGGCTCTGTCCTATCTCCTATTCTCTTTCTAATTTTTATAAATGATCTTAACTGTAACTTAATTCCCATCCATTCATACGCAGACGACTCAACCTTACACTACTCCATTAGTTTTTCAGAACGCCCCAGCCAGCAATCCCTCAACGACAAACGTAATGAAGCCATAGAACTCTTAAATTCTGATCTAAATACTATTTCCAATTGGGGCAGAGAAAACCTTGTTAACTTTAATGCTTCCAAAACCCAATTTCTCCATCTATCTACCCGTCAGGATATCCCAGCGGACTATCCCTTATTTTTCAACAATATAAAAATCAATGCTGCATCTTCTCTCAATATTCTTGGTGTCTCTTTTTCTTCTGCTCTCATTTGGAAGGACCATATTACCAGTCTTGCTAAGGCAGCCTCCCAGAAGCTGGGTGTGCTCAACCGCCTTAGGGGGTTCTTTTCCCCTGCACACCTTCTTGCTCTGTACAGGAGCATAGTGCGCCCTTGTATTGAGTATTGTTCACATGTGTGGGGAGGTTCCTCTCACACCGCTCTCCTAGACAAAGTTGAAAGGAAGGCCTTTCGTATCATTAACTCCCGTCCACTCACCAACTCTCTGCTATCTCTCTCTCTCCGCCGCAATGTTGCATCTCTCTCGCTATTCTATCGCTATTATAATAATCAGTGTTCCTCAGAGCTATCCCAGTGCATACCACCTCTTTTACGTAGGGCACGTGGTACCCGTCTTGCAACTCAATCCCACCCCTACTCTGTGCAACTCTCCAACCCAAGAGTGAAATGTTACTCTCAAACTTTCTTCTACTCAACAGCTGAGCTCTGAAACTCTCTCCCAGAATCAATCTTTCCCTCTTCCTATGACTTAACACCTTATTAGCGGCCTAGTGGTTTATTTATATGTACCGCCCAGCGGGGTGTTTTTAGCCAAAATAGGGCTGTTTACGTGATCATTTTCATGCCTAAATAAGACCCAGAGCGTAAAACAAGTATCTATCCCTGAAAGGGCATAAACAGAGCTTTCTAATGACACCACAACGATCCTTTTATGACGGCTAGTTTTCTTGCAACAACCGCGCAACCCGAGTGCAAAAAGCATGTAATTCGGTACTTTCCCCATACAATTCAGTATGTATCGAGTGAGAGAGGGAGGGAGGAGGTGGGATTCGTGTCAGTAGGTTCGCCGCGGTGGTCTGGAGCAGTCATACGCTCGCTACTCTCCTGCCACCACTTGTCTCTCTCTCTCAGCAACATTACGTGCTGAAATTGCCACACGACCTATGTCGCGCGCCGCCAGATAGTCCAGATTTATTATACTCGACTTATATTGCGTGCCGCTAGTTATGGGTTAAATTGCTTCAAACTCTGTGTGTCCAGGCATTTTGGCTCGAACGTCCCTTGATTTTGGCCCTGTCACTCTTTCAACTATGGGGGAGGCACTCGCTATAGGCAGTTATGCCTTTTGCCTCCCTCAATCACAGAAAAAAAAAAATAAAATAAAAATAAATCGGTTCAGGGAAGTTACCAAATTAGTCTTGCCAAGAGCTTGCCCTACCATTCTTCGCAAATTGGAAACTGCTTTGGCTCGCCTCCGCATTGGACATACCAGACTAACACACAAGTTCCTTATGTATGGAGGTGTACCGCCATTCTGCGATGACTGTCTAGTTCCCCTTACTCTCAGGCACTTGCTGGTTGAGTGTCCCAGTTTGGTAGAATTACGCCGGAGGTTGCTATTGCGGCACCGGAAGGCAGATGGTACTTACTGTCTCTCTTCGGTGCTTGGAGGAGAGGCCGGTTCCCCTGGAGATGATGTGTTTTTATTTTTGAAAAAGGATGGCCTCTTTCAGTTTTTGTGATTGCATTGATTTTCCTTTGATATCAAATTTTACGCGTTGTTTTTACGATTTTAGTTTTCAGCCAATATGTTCGCTTGTTCGGTGCCATATGACCTTGTTGTTGCGGTGCCAAGATTTCTATCAATAAATTCAATTACCCTAACGGAGTTCGGCATAGGGTGATTTATGAATATCATCCTTCCAATGCTCTAACAACAGGGTGTCAAAACTCGTATGACCGTTTTTTTTTTTTTTTTTTTTTTTTTCTATATTCCAACTACTCCCTCTCGGGCATAGAGGCTGATAACCTTTACACTCTACCGCTGAACAACGATGAGGCCCGTGAGGTCTTGTTCCAGTCTAGGGAGTGAGACATGCGAAGCACCCCGGCTCGAAGCAATCCCATCTCTGAAGCCGCCTCGCCTCTGCGCTTCACAGTCTCATCCCCCACACTCGGACCCTCACTCTCCGAACGCCACCTATTGAGTACCTAACTCACTAGGCATTGCGCCCCAGTAGCATATTTTTTAATATGGGAATATTCATACAATGCTATTTTAATCAGGGAACAATGAAGGTATTTTTTGGCATTTCGGTGTGCTGTGGTAATGCACTGATACTAGGTACAGCACAAATTCCATCCCAATAATATCTTCCCATTGACATATTGGGATTCGAACCCGGGTCCATTGGATTACCCGTCCAGTGGCAAGACCACTCCGCCACACCTTCCCTCATCCTTAGCTACCCAAATGATTATTATTGTTTTTTTCAATATAATTTGTTTTTAGCTTGCTCCCTAGACCTCCATAAAGCTTAAAAAACACCTCCGAGACCCTCTTCAAAATACATTTGTACATTCTTCGGCCGAAGGCCGGTTCCTCCTAATTTACAGGGTCGCTATTCTCTCGCCAGGAAATAATCGACACCTAAATGGTATGAAAGGAATTAGTATTAGTATGGGTGGATCGCACATGTGCTTTCATTAATTTCATTGGAGGTGTTTGGTGAAGTTAATATAAAATAGATTTGTATCTCAACCCCTTGAAGACTATGACGCGTGTTGACAGTTTATTATGGTTATCATTAGGCGATTTTATTCAGCCTATAAAGGAATAATTGTGTGAGTCAGAGGGGTGATTGAGATAGTTTTTATCCCTTTGACTGCTAAAGAGCAATCAAATAATAACCAGAATAACCTGTCAAATTGCTTCATAATCATCAAGGGGTTCAGCATTTCAGTGGAGTATCAGAACAAGACGGTGACTATTATATTGAGTGGTCAGCAAATCATTATCGTTAGATGATTACATTGCATTAAGGGAGCCCACCTCGCTTTTTTTTTTATCTTTCTCTCCCTCTCTCTTTGGCTTGTACACATTCGGCCCCATTCAGCCTACTGTTTTAAGACGTTTATCCCCATCCAGGTGTCAATATTTTCCTGGCGAGCGGTAGCGAGCCAGCGTATATATATTTGTGTTTTGACAGCTAACTAAATTTGTACATTTTTCGATAGAAAAATGTCTCAGGCGAAGCCGGATTTCTCCATACAATGCTGGCTCGCTATCGCTCGCCAGGAAGAAATCGACACCTGGATGGGGATAAACGTCTTAAAACAGTTGGTTGAATGGGGCCGAAGGGATACAAGCCAGGGAAAGAGGGAAAAAGAAGAGGAAGATAAAAACAGTCGGTCAATCCCATATTTTCCGTATTTGTCAACGTAATTTGCAAATATTGGATGGGGAAAGGAGGGGGGGGGGGGGAGTTTGCTCCCTAAATCTCTATCAAGCATTAAAAAACACCCCAAAGATCCCGTTCGATATAAATTGGTACATTTTTCGGTAGAAATATGTCCCGACCAAAGGTCGATTCCTCCTAAATTACAAGATCGCTATCACTCGCCAGGAAAGAATGGCACCTAAATGGCACGGAAGGTTTTAATATTGACATTTATATGGGACAAAACCTCTTAATATTGCCAAACTAATGGGGTGATTTTTTAAAATATCAAAACTAATGGAGCTAAGCATGAGGGAAAAGGGGGTCCAGAGAAGACAAAAACCCTTAACATTGTTAAGGCATTGTCACACCTACGTTGTTTGATCGTAATTGGTTATTGGTTGGATGGGGGATAGGAGAGGCATATATATTTTTTGGCGATGTCAATTTTGGCGATGACTGCAAACACTATAGCTCCCAAAGACAGCGTATGACAAATATTTGCTTTCATGAATATTGTTGTTGATAATTATTGATAACTAATTATCTGAGTATAGTAAATAATGATAATATACACACATAACATTAAAAGGGTAATGAGCGATTTGTTTTGTTTTGTTACACCAATTTATTTTAGCATATACAAAGATATACAAAGCTATGTCAAATATTCAAAAGATATCTTACAAGAAAACTAAAAAAATCACATAGTGTAAATAAATAAATAAAATGATAATGATCAAGTAAAGGTATATTGCAACATGCATGGAAGGATGGGCTAACAACCCATTTGCCAGTTTTCTGATGGTATGAAGTATTTTGATGAAACATCTGATACAACTTATAGATCTAATTAAAATAAACATACCACCAGAAAATTGTCAAGGTAATCTATAAGGAAAGCCATCCTATCCTATTCACGAAATCCATAGGTCAAATTCAAAGAGCTGAACAATTGATCACCATTACAATGTTGTTGTTCAATTAACTTTAAAACATGTCCAGTGTTACTATATATCAGCAAAGAGACTAGTTTAATCCAAGATTCCCCAGTTCATGTCCATTAGTAGCAATATCACTTTATCCCATTGAAATACATGGACAAAATAAATAACTATCTCTATTATATCCTAAAGCGCCTTACAAAATTTAGTAACTGCACATTGAACTTTATGTTCGCCTAACTGGCTTGCAAAACAAAATTTCGGATACGCACCAGTGCAAATAGTCGATAATGTATTGAAATATATTTATCTGTATGAGCAACCTTGGCAAGGTCGGACCTCTGCCGAGCACAATTCCTGGTTTGATTACATAAACGTCAGCACAGGGATTTACACACAGATATTTGTTACAGCGCCTTGATTTCACATGGAGACATCAAAGCATAAACATTGTCGTGGTATTCCCTTGACAACAAACCCAGGGAGTGGCAGGACGGTCCAGCGATTAATCTTGTATAGCTGACAAGGTTTCCGTAAATACGCTAATTAGACTCCGAAATCATGTTAAAAGAAAACAGGCATTGATGTCGGTTACTAATCGGTGTAAGAATCGTTCTAGCATAATAAGGACGTTGAATTGTTGTCTTCATGTATTTCAATGATAGGGAGTTAAAAATACACCAAGATGCTGCCAGATGGCCTACCGTTTCGTATTACGCTAAAATCATCCCACTGGTTTTTCTATTATAATATGAGCTCTTTGGTGTCGGTTCCTGTAAACTGAAGTCAATTACGCTGTCATACCAAATGACTTTGTAATATTTCATGTTGGCAATCAGTTATGCGAATACTATTAACTGGATAATGATATAAATTTTATTCAACCTGCCTGTAGATTAACCACATAAACATTGAACTTGTCTGAGTAAACGTGGTAATTGAAGGTACCAATTATGACAAATTAACAGTGATAATAATACTGTATAGATTATTATACGATATGTTATTACTGCACAAGGTGTATTTACTTCCAAGTGATATACTTCCGAATGCAATATTATGTTTGAATTTCAGTAAAGGTATTCCTATCAAATAAATTTGTTTAATTCCAACTGGGTGATGCTAATGGACTTCCCTAGCTTCCCACACATAAAGGTAAAAGGTAAAGGGTCTGTGTTTGACAGCGGTGCTAGGAATGAATACACACTGTAGATTTCATAATATGTCTTATGTACACTAAGTTGAGTGGTCCAAAACAAGATACAAAAACTATCCATTTAAGCAAATGCTTATACATTTTGTCTTAATATGTGGGAAAACATGAGTGACAACATATGTATACATTGAACAATAAAATACAATTTAAATTCTTTAAGAACAGTCTATATTACAATTTTTGCAGCACTCTGTGTATTGGTTAATATATAATTTTGAAACTCAAATGTGTAAATGTCATGGCTTAGATATGGGGAATAGGTCTTTTTTTTAGTCTTTCCTATAAAATTATGTTTTAATTAAATTTACATAATTGTATTAAGGGGAGATTTTCACTTAAGGTTTTTTCCTGGCCCACCTTCTCCATCATGATTAGCCCCATTAGTTTGGCGATGTTAAGACATTTCGCCCCATTTATGTCAATTGTAAGACCTTTCACATTTAGGAGCTATAGCGAGCCTGTAATTTAGGAGGAATCAGCTTTCAGTCGGGTAATTTTTCCACCGACAAATTTATTACTTAGCTTGAAGTATTTGCTTGGCAGTATTTGGTTTAAGCTTGATGGAGGTGTAGGGAGCAAACTAAAAATCTCCCCTTAACTTGTGTTAAAAAAACGGCGTGAGCCCCTTAAGGCACTAAGTTCAAGCCTTAAGTAACTAATGGCTCAAGATTTCACATCATTGCACAGTTGTCAAACAAAATATTTCAATGTATCAGAGTCTGGATTGGTAGGAGTTATCATATAATGGAAAAATCTATTATATATATTCAGTCAAGTTATAAAGACGATTAGTGAATCATAATAATGTGTATTACAGACATTGTAAGTGACGGTAGATGCATAAGAGATGTACTGACAATAATATATTCCAAATTCCATTTCACACTTGGCATATTATACGTTAGTACTATTTTGTTTTAAAGAAATATTTATGGATACATAGACCTTACATAAAATATACATAAACCTGTATCTTTACTTCTATGCTCTCAGTCAAACTTACTAATAATTCAATTTGTACCGACCACGTTCATACCAATTGAACACAACTATTAATAAAGCAAATTCAATCATGCCCAAATCTATAAACTCAACATTTTGTCCTTCCCACCTTGTAAAAAAAACTTTAAGGTGGTTGCACACCGACACGAAAGCACCTCCAGGCGAGTTCCCGACTCGAAATTTCAGCCTAATACGGCGAATCGGCAATATAATCGTGGATATCGGAAATTAGCCGTGGGTGGCTCTCAGGGTCCAAGCAACGTATCGGGGGTCGATACAAGATTTTGAGGTGTTCAAAAGTTTGTGGGAATTCCCCGGCAACTGTAAGAAATCGTCTGAGTCTGGTCTCCATCACGAACTCGCCGTATCACAATCGTGTGGTCCGTATCAAAGACGTATGGTCCGTATCAAAGCCGTATGGCCCGTATCAACGTCGTCTGGTGCGTAAGCCTGCCATGCGGACCGTATCTCTTCCGTGCGGAAAATTGACAACAGTCGAGTTGGCAACCACGCGTCTAGCCTCAATCCGGTTGCATGTCTCACGGCGTCGATAAGATTCTTCTGAGTTGTATCGCAGTCTTTTGGGTTGTATCTTTTCCATGGACTAGTCATGTACCCTTCGCACGACTTTTCCTATCTTTTTCGTAGCATTCGTTTCTCCACCGTATCAGCATCGCTAGAGTCTTATCAAGGCGTGCAGAAGACATACTGTAGAGATACGACTCTAACAATGCCAGCCATTTTCGCAGCGATCTCTAGTAAATTCGGCAAGACACGGAATTTGTATGTGTCGTGGGTGTTCGTGCCAGTCTTAAAGGGGCTGTCGTGGTGTGCAACAACCTTTACGTTGTCGGAATATCTGATACTACAAGGCAACTGTTTCCTATGGTGTAGTGTATTTACAGGAGTGTTATTAACCAAAATTAAAATCCAATCCCTTCTTTCTTACTGTGAATAACGGCCACCCATTAAACCCTACCACGGACTGCCTAAACAAAAAGAACAGAATATATATACTGTATATATATATATATATATATATATATATATATATATATATATATATATATACACACACGGGGGGTCTAAGGATGCATCTTCTTGAATTTGCGAGAAAAACAATATTTGCCTTCACCTCTTTCACAGGGTTTATATGGTATCCGTTTCTAATTATAAGAACACAAGCAGAATGTGTCGTCAACACGAATTTAAGGTATGTGGGGATTCATTAGCTTTAGGTTATCTAACGGGGTGCTATGGACTGCACCTGCTGTAGGAGAACGATACAATTACAGTCTACAATACCCCAATAATACCATAATGTTGGAAGTTTCCGAGGAGAGACATCTGTTAATACTAGACACTATGGTAATATATTGTTGTATTTATATTGTTCTTGTAGTTAAACAAAAATTTGTAATACTGTTTAAGTATGCAGTGAATTATATATTTATGTATGAGGTTTTTATCACACACCACAATTATGGACACTGTCCACATATTAAACATTAGTATTTCAGACCCAATATATTCCAGTAATCTGCTAGCTGATGTCTCCACTTCGGGTTTGTAGGTATTTCATGAACCCGTACCCCTTGAGAAGCCCTAATATGATCAAATTAATATTTGATTATCTAATATTTGGCACAATAGATGGGGCACCAATCACCTTATTAGACACACTATAATTATATTTCTAGGTGCGGCTATGCTGTTATCACAGTATTATAACAAATGGCGGATGTATTCTGTGCAATGAGTTCGTTACACGGAATTCAACATAATTATAATGGTATTCTCGCAATTCTTTCAATACCAATTTTAACTCACCTCCCCCCCCAACACAAAATTAAAGATAATACCAACAAAAATCCTGTTATTGATGTCTCCAGAAATCCCACTCAAGATTCACATTGAACAAATCAAATCAGTCTCATAGTAACTATCAGTTAAGGGGAGATCTCCACTTAAGGGATTTTTTTCTTGACCCCTTTCTCCCTCATGTTTAGCCCCATTGCTTTTGATATTATAAAACGTTTGCCCCATTAGTTTAGCGATTTTAAGAACTTTCACCCCATATTAAGACCTTTCGTGCCATTCAGGTGTCAATTTTATCCTGGCGAGCGATAGCGAGCCTGTAATTTAAGAGGAACCGGCCTTCGGCTGGGACATTTTTCTACCGAAAAATGTACAAATATATCTTGAAAGGGACTCAAGGGGGTGTAATTTTAAGCTTGATGGAGGTCTAGGGAACAAACTAAATACCTCCCCTTAACTATCATTAACCTGACAGCTGCTAGATCTTGATTTGAATAAACCGCCATGGTGCGAAGGAAACGAGCATATAACCGACCCTCGCAAAACATAATGTAATGTACATTAGCGTGTTGGTATCACACCTACACATCCTAATGCGGATACAAATTCCACAAAAAATATGTAGGTGTGTTGTGACCATGTTCAGGAGTTGAATGGTTGGCAAGAATAGGCACTTGCACACCCTTGTTTTGCTCTTGCATGTGTGATAGGGGAAAGGGGAGGAATTATGTAGTATGCATATATAGATCTCCCTTATAAAGCAAAATTAGTGCACCACAAGGCATATGTGAAACATTAGGACCCAGAAATTTGGCATAGATAAAGACAAAAATAACATAAAGCCATAAAGCCTCTCTCCCAGTTATAAGAATTGTGCGCCAACTAGCCACGGAAACGTGGTTCTTAGCCTATTCGGCATCCAAATTTTGATATTTTTTAGATACTCCTTGATGTATCTCAGAGCACCCTGAGGTAGGCTACTATGGGGACTCGCAAATGGCAATGACATCTTTACATGTAAAATGTAAAAATACATATGTTGTGTGCACCATCTTTCGGCCACATCCGTGAGACACTTCCAGGCAATCCATGCCGAATCCAAACTCACAATTTTTGCTCTGGAGCGCTTCGGTTTGTTTTGAAGCAACAGAAAACTGTTGAGAGACCATGGTATTGCAAGGAACCACACAAAATATGATGGAGTATCCAAGAATGGTCGGTCGGTTGTTCAGCCGGTCGGTCTCTCTCTGTAAGCAGTCACAGGTCTCCGCGAGCTGTCAATCGTCATATTCCGGGACAGATCTCAACGCTCCGCAACTGATCCGTAGGTACGTTTGTGGTGTTCTGTGGTATTTCATAACTATTCCGTAGCGCCTTCGTCGGACAGAGAAATAGGGTTGAAATCTAGAACACATAGACGGAGGAGTTGGTGTTGCAGGGCGGGTGAGTGGGGGAGGATGGGAAGGGCAGGGTGGCGTGGGGTTTGGTATTGGTGATGGTGGGGGTCCTGGGGGACTCCTTCTCATCCTCCATGGTCATCTTGCGCACTGGGGTCCCCTTCATGGTGTGGGGGAGGTCCTCTTCCTGCACTGGACGGTCCAGCCATGAATGGCGCAACCTGGGCAATCTTTCCCCTGATGTATGAGTCGGGATCACTGAGTTCTCCTGAGGAGTCCGGGTGGGTCCCCTCCTCCAATCTTCCCGTGTAGTATGATAGGGCTGTCTCTAGTGTTCTTGAGTTTATTCGTCCCTACCGGACTCTGGCTCGGTATTTTATTCGTCCCTACCAGGCTCTAGCTCGGTAGTTTTCTCTGGTGTTAGCAGTCCCCCTGGTATCTTAAAGGGGTGTTTCCGGGTGGATGGGACTCGATAGCCTTGGCTGGCAACCTATCTAGAGGAATATACCCTTAACAAATTACCGATGGACGACGCGCTAATCGGTGCCACTTACAGGTGGCGATCTCTATAACAGATAACAAATCACAGGATTCATTAAGATTTTTTAATCTTGGCAAGTCGGCACGTGATTCTTGTAAGTGGGAAAGGGGCTTAAGGTAAGGTATAAGCGAGTCAGGAGTGAGTGAGTAGTGGGAGGGAGGGTGGTACTAGCCTCCCTTCCTCGCTTGCAAGCCATCACACTTGTTCCAAGGTCTCTCTACTCACTCACTCGTATCTGTAAATAGTGTGAATGAGATACATGGGATATATATGGGGTTGAGTGACGGTACCAGACCCCTGTCACTGTTTCAACGATAATAAAGGGCTGTGAGTGTGAGGTGTAAGACTAGTGTATTATGATGATTGGTATCAAATGTTGCCATGTATGTCTATTCCTGATCCAATTTTCAGTTGCCTAAGCTTATTGGTGTAATTTGTTTACTTATTTCAAAATCCTGCTTACTGTAGGCAGGTCACAGCTCCCTTACAGTAACCCTCCGAAGGCATGTCACAGCTGCTAGATTAAAGCTCCATGCACAGACTAAATCCTTTCCCAAAACTCTGAAAACAAAATAATGTTCTCTGAAATTGCCCTTATACTAGGTAAACTTTCTCTAAATGCATTCACTCCTCTTCCTTCCCTGATTCTTGAATATGGTTAACAGTAATCTAATTCAAAAGAAGAAAAGCTTTTCCTACTTAATAGATTATAGACAAATTGGAATAACATTTCTATCTATTGCCAGATGCCTTGCTCACCTTTATGAGTGAGGCCATACACAAAACGCCCCCAAGCTGACCTGTCCCCTGTGAAAAGGACAACATGTGCAAGTTTATTTATGGACTTACAGGATTGACGAATCAATTTAGGGTCCATCCGACTCCGAGGCCTTCTTTGTATCTTTTTAGTAATATTTTTCTATTGTGGTGTGCGGAAATTCCATCCACTAACCTGCTTCACCTTTACATAAGCAGTATGGATTTGTCCCCTAGATGGGTTGCCGACCATAGCTGACGAGTCCCAACCACCGGATTATATTTAAGTTATTTAAAGTATCCTAAATATTCATATTACAAAGACATCTTGAGGTCAATAAGCTCAGTTACTGAAAATATAGATTCTAACATATAAGCTCCATTGCAGACATACTCAACCTTATCACAAATACACTTCACATAATTAATCTTCACAAATAAATTCTTGCTATAGGTCAGGACATAATTATTATCAACTGTTGATAGAGCATGGCGCCTCTCCCTACTATCCAAACGTCCTAACTGTAGTCTAACATCACTTGTCTCACTAGTTTCATTTATTTTCTGTTAGCTTTATGATATAAAAACTATTTGCGTTCTAAGTTTGAGTATTGCTCGCTTGTGTGGGATCAATGTGGAGAGCTGGCACTGAGACAGTCAATTATTATACAAAACAAAGCTAATACAAATGTCAAAAGCCCAATACTTACTAGTATATATATATATATATATATATATATATATATATATATATATATATATATATATATATATATATATATACAGTATATTCCAATGTATCAATGGGAAGATTTTATTGGGATGGGTTTTGTGCTGTACCTAGTATCAGTGCAATACCATCAAGCCCACCGAAACGCCAACAAAAAATACCTTCATTGTTCCCTGAATAAATAGCATTGTATGAATATTCCCATATTCAAAGTATGCTACAAGGGGGCAATGCCTATTGAGTTCATTACTCAATAAGTAGTGTTTTGAAAGTGAGGGTCCGAGTCTAGGTGGTGAGACAATGAGGCACCGGAGCGAAGCAGCTTCAGAGATGTGGCTGCTTCAAGCCGTGGGTAGGCAACTGTGCATCTTGCAAAGGCAAAATATTGGGGGCTGGTTGTATCCCAAAGTGCTTCACATGTCTCACTCCCTAGACTGGAACGAGACCTACCGGGCTTCGCCGTTCAATGTACGGTTGAATGTACAGGTTCTCAGCCTATGCCAGAAGGGGAGTACTTGGAATATAGAAAATAAAAACAAATACAAAATAATAGTATATATTATATATATATATATATATATATATATATATATATATATATATATATATATATATATATATATATATATATATATATATATATATATATATACCGGTATATATATTCATAAGATTAGTTTCCCCTTTCTCTGATGTTTCAGCAAAAATAACAACCCTCCATCTCTGGGTTGTCTATGGCCACTGCTGGATGTTGTTCTTGTGGCACCTGATGGTGGGTTCTCACTGGCATAATGGTTGATGGCCTTCTCTTATGGGTGTTTGTTGTTGTTGATAGAGTAGGGATCAGGTGTAGTTGGTAGACAGGGACATATTGGAGGTTGTGGAGGAGCTTTGAATTGATTTTATTGACCGCCTCCTGCCTGTGAAGGGTAACCGGTACTGTGGTGTTACGTAAATCACATTGGTTTTAATTTTCTCATCCGTCAATCTCCTCTTATTTTTCCGCCTCCCTCTCCCTTTCTCCTTCACTAGTCTTTCTCTATAGGTTGTAAACTCATCCTTTTTCAGGTGGTTGTTATTGCTGTTGGTGCTTTTCGTCTTCAGGAACAAATTTAGTGCTCCTGTTTTCATTAACATTACCTGTAATTACAATATTTAAATTTAATATGGGATATTGCTGACATATTATTTGTAATTCACATTTACTTTAGTAATATATAATGTAAATGTTATGTATTTCACCGCAATATTATTTCAAAATTATATTTTGTACATTGGTTTATAATATAATTTCAACACAACTATATGACGACTGTACGTGTCCAGTAAACCTGACCTATGAAACCATAATAAACGTCTTTAAATACTGTATAAACAGTGTTTTCAACTATTTGTACCACCTTTCTGTTTCTAAAACTCTCTGAGAGCTAATCAGTGCAGGAATTGTTAGTTTTGTTCCAATTACAGTAAGAGCTGATGCACGCTTTAAAGACTGGTCAATTTACAGAAGACAGCCCCATAACCCCAGACGTATTGATACAAAAGGTTTTGTAATAGAGTCTGGTACTATTAGGTATGATAAATAGCATACTAAAAATCTAGTAGAATCTTACCCCGGAAACGATGCCCTTTTCAAGATGTCGGGTAAACAATAAGATCTTTATGCAAAAAGATTTGTTTTATTGATTATGGCACTATTGGGCATGCTAAATTACATACTAAAACAATATTTGACTTGATTCTGACCCAGGAAACAAGGCCATTTTCAAGATGGCTGATGGGAACTTATAATAGCTATACCTCGATTACTATTCAAGAGGTGATTTGGGTGTCTAGCTCTAGGTTTCAATGGTCAAGGAATCCGAATTAATCAGTAAAATTATATAATTTGCTAATTATGCATTCAATTACAAACTATATATTGTCTTTCTCATGGTCAGGTTAACAGGACAGTGGTGGGGGTGTCGGTGACGGTGTATTGGTTATCGGGAGGGTTTGGTGGTGTGGAGGAGGTAGTCTTCCCGTTAACCCTAATAGGTGCAGGGCGGACCAATTTGGATCCTCCCTGATTTACTCCATTAGCTTGGATATTTTAGGACGTTTCACCTCATTAGTTTGGCGATTATATGTTGCTTCAACCCAATAAGGTGTCGATTTTTCCTGGGCGAGCGATAGCGAGCCTGCAATTTGGGAGAAATCGGCCTTTGGCCGGGACATTTTTCTACCGAAAAATTTACATATTTAGCTTGAAGGGGGTCTGGGGATTTTTGTTTTAGTTTGAAGGGGGTTTGGAGAGGCGTTTTTCCAAGTCTAGGGGTTAACTAAATACACATTGTTCGAAAATGGCTAAAACAATTAAAACCCTCATTAATAATTAAACAAAATACCATAATAACCCCTGAGACGTTGCACCAGATAGTGTTAAGCAATACCATCCCCTACTCTACACCCAGAGCCTCCCCACAGCCCTCGACCATCGTACCTACCATTGGTTTCCTTCAGGCTCTCCAGGTCGTCCTTGGCACTGTGTAGTAAAATGTAAAATATTAATGTATGGTGGTTTACAAAATGTGTTGCCTCACTCAGTTTGGCTAGGACACGACATTGCTACAAATTGACCACTTATGAGTTTCAAGCTATAAGGAAGTTGGAGCTGTAGACATATATAGTTAACATAGTTATCATCTTATATACGGTTGTAGTACAAAATTTAATTCATAAAACCAAATTTAACACACTATCAGAATGCTACATAAATATTGCATATATATACCGATGTGTGGCAGAGTGGTCTTGCCACTGGACTGGTAATCCAATGGACCCGGGTTCGAATCCCAATATGTCAATGGGAAGATATTATTGGGATGGAATTTGTGCTGTACCTAGTATCAGTGCATTACCACAGCACACCGAAATGCCAAAACAAATACTCTCATTGTTCCCTGATTAAATAGAATTGTATGAATATTCCTATATTCAAAAATATGCTACAGGGGGGCAATGCCTAGTAAGTTAATTGCTCAATAGGTGGCGTTCTGAGAGTGAGGGTCCGAGTCTGTGGGGATGAGACTGTGAGGCGCAGAGGCGAGGCGGCTTCAGAGATGGAGTTGCTTCGAGCTGTGAAGCTTCGCATGTCTCACTCCCTAGACTGGAGCAAGACTTCACGGGCCTCACCGTGTTCAGCGGTTGAGTGTAAAGGCTATCAGCATATGCCCGAGAGGGAGTAGTTGGAATATAGAAAACAAAAAAATCATTATAGCCTTAAACTCGCTAGCGGTCAATTAATGATGGGTGCGCGATCATGTATACACTTAGAAGCCAAAAACATATTCTTGTTTACATGAAAATACTTTAGCACATATACATCGCTTAACCCGTGGAGCCCCGGCTAGTTTTGTAATGTTTGCGCACCAGAACCCGGCCGGTTTTCAAAAAATGGTTTTATTCCAGAAACAATAGCGAATGGGTTAGGAATGAAGGAAAAACCATGAAAAACCGCTCAAAAAGCTTAAAAAATGGTCCTACAGAGCCCCCGAAAACGGATTTTATAAGAGTAAAAAATTGAAGGCAATTATCCCAAAAAAACAGGTTATTGCGCGCTCGCACGCTCGCACGTGGACTTTGAGAGTTTTCAACCATCGGCACGGTTGCGTGGGATACGTACACAGTTCCCATACAAATCTGAGCCCTCTTGAGTGGCTACACCTGAGGTTACGGTCGGCGCAATTAGGGTGACGCGCCAGGCGCGTCTCTGGGGCTGTGCGTTACATACATCGCCGACACGTCAGGCGCGTCGCTGGGGCTGTACGGGTTAACCCGTACAGTACCGGTGACAACCTTTTAATTATATATATATATTCTGGCAATGGTTAGGCGATTTTATTCAGCTTAGGAAGGACCTTTAGCCATTATATGGCTTCAAAATTTCTCGACCAACCCTTTTAACTTTCACAGATCCTTCCTAAGCTGCACAATATCGTTAAAATGTAGTGATAATATAATATAGCGCACGGCTCTGGTACTCAAAGGGTTAAGTTGTAAGCTGTTTATGTTGGTCACTTATCGGCACTATAATGCAACACTAAAGCCGCTGTCACACGAGCGCTTTTTCCGTCAATTTTCCATGAGCAAGTTTTTTTCTGGTGATATTTAGGGATATTTTTGCATTGTAATCGGAAACTAGATTGAAGGTAGATTATGTTAGCTAGTTTAATTTTTATGGAACTTGTATTTTGAAGCTACCAGACAACAATTGCCCGTAAAAATTTACGGAAATATCGTTCGTGTGACACCGCCTTAACTACAAGTGTATTATGGATGTCCCAGGTAACACAGTGAGACAGCCGGAATAGTTTTTCATTTTACTCACTTTTCTGAATGTGTGGGTTTGTAGTCTCCATGATCTGTTGGTGAAATACAGTGCATCAGATGTTGTTTTAGGCAATCACGGTTGTTTTCAAGTTAGTATACTATACTGCATCTGATATATAGATGACCAACCAACATTAACCCCTTGAAGCTCTGACGCGTTTTAGCAGTATATTTTGGCTATCATCAGACGATTTTATACAGCTTAGGAAGGATCTGTGGGTATTAAAAGGGTAAAGAATCTCTCAATCAACCCTCTGACTGCCATATACCCTTTCTAATCTGAATAAAATCGTCTAATAATTACCAGAACACAAAACTGAAATGCGTATTGGAGCTTGAAAGGGTTAACTAACATGAACATTGGTTAAAACATTTACAGATTCAGGGGAAAATATTGTACAAGTATTGTATTAACGCATGTAATTCAACATAGAAATACAATGACCATTACCTATTATACTTTAATACAAATATATGATCAAATTAATAAAAGAAAGCAGTTGCACTTATACGCTTTCAAAGATGTTAATATAATTATGATTGAGAATATGTGGAGGATTTGGCATTAAATATGCGAGACTGTTCTTTCAATATAATTTGCATAGTTTTTAAAGGCAAATTGGCCATACTTAATAGCTATTCTAAAGATCCAAGCAATCATTGCAATCGTTTACCAGTAATAATTATATACGAGTTGTCTGCATGAACTATTAAAACAGTATAAAATTGAATCAATAGAAGCTACGTGTGAGCTTCAATCTCTAGACATTATATATATAAACAGGAGGCGTAAATCATCGTTATATTATTTTGTAACCATATGCATGGAAAAACATTATCTTACTATTGATCTATGATGCAAATGATGCTTCAAATATATATATAAGACACTTTAAGACATGTCTTAGTATTGCATTATTAGTATCAAAGCCAGTAAGAAAAATAATAATTCATAATACTATAACTCCCGCTACCTTCAATCATACCACCCCACTAGCAAAGCAGTTAGGTAGAAGAAGTGTGCAATATTTTATACAAGTATCAAAATTGGCACATGTGATCCAAAAGGCAATATATTCAAAATTACATAGGAAAGCCCCATAGGCTTAGCCTATGGCGTCATTGCCAGCCCCTTTTCAATTATTATCAATGAGAATTCTAAAACACATATTTTTTACCCATAGTTTATACCATAGTAGAGATGTCAAACTAGTCTCAAGTTACTTGTCTGGAAAAGGAAAACATTTTGTATTCAAACAATGTTGGGATAATGATGACCATTTGACTAGTAGTGTAGTTTATCATCATGTCACAAATCAGAAAGAATTATTTCTAATTGCCACTAGAATGTTCAATTACAGGATGCAGTACAAGTCAAAAGGTCAACAATAGCCAAACATTGTCTGAAAATAAGTTGCCTCCCTTGTCCAGACGAGTCATTTGAGTCTAGGTTGAAATGTCTACCAAGGTTTACAGCTTTGGGGGGAAAATAAGTGCTTCAGAACTCTAATGGAAATTAATTGAAAAGGGGCTGCATTAGCCAACAACATTCGCTAAACCTATGATGGTTGCCTATCTTATTCTGATTATATTGCCTTATGATTGTTTGTGCCAGTGTTAATACTTTTATCATTTTATATTTTAAGAGTAAAGTATCATAATAATACGGTTTAAACTTACCTCAATAAACATAAAACACTTACAACAAACAGGGAAATTTTTCTGTAATCTGAGTTTCTTTTTATTTAAGGTGTCATCTATATCCATCAACTATTTATTGAATACCCACGCATGTGTTAGTTTCAATGCAATGTCTGTAAGCCAAAGCTAATCCAAAATCCATTTGTTTTTCTCTTCAAAACTTGCAACATTAAAGTATTATAGTTGAATAATGAAACAATTATGTTTCCAATGCTTTAGTTACAAAACCTAATATGAAATTTCTCCCTGAAATATGTTTGGCTTTCCTGTAGACAACTGTAATAAGGGAGTCGTTGAACACTTACACTACTGGCGTCATGATGAAGCACTACCAGGCAGACTGCAACGGATAGATGCAACAAGAGCTACCAACTACAGCGGAAGGAAGGAAGTATGTTTACCCAGACAGGATGTTAGTTATAAAACAACTTGTATAGAACCAGTTGATTCTGTGCAGTTACCCACATGGAACTATAATGTCTCCGTAATGTTCTACGCAGGAAGAACATTGTTGTGCTTAAATTTAAATTTTATTTTATAGTCCTTTCGTTAATATGTTTAATGCATTATAATGTCATTTTAATAGCACATAAATCATTGTCAATCACACTATTATTATTTCAATATATATAATAATTTAGTCTGTAATATTCATGCAAGCTACTGCATATTGCTCATTCAAATCCAAGATAAGACAACATTTGGTACTTTCTTTAAGAATACGGTAAATTTAGTAATTCAAGACTTCTAGTGTATATTACGAGTATACCAATATTTTAATGCAATAATTAGTGTGTGAAAGGTTTAGGGAAATATGATTCAATATTTAATTTTAATATAAATGTTACAACAAATCAGATCCCTAAATGTGGTATCACACTAGAGGTTTTATAATCAACATTCGATGATCAAATTTGTTCTGGCAACATTTTGGGATTAGTTTGCACTGGTATCGGAACCTAGATTGCAGATAGATGAACTTAGGTAGCAGACAAATTGTATATGTTTACCTCATAAGCTGCCAGACCAGTGTTGAGCATAAATGTTGAGTGAAAAAGCGCTCGTGTGATACCGGCTTAAGGAGGGTGACCTGTTTTTTGTTATTTCTGTCCTTTTCTCTCTTTCTCTGGTTGTATCCATTCGGCCCCATTCAACCAACTATTTTAAGACGTTTATCCCCATCTAGGTGTCGATTTCTTCCTGGCGAGCGATAGCGAGCCAGCATTATATGAAGAAATCCGGCTTCGCCGGAGACATTTTTCTATCGAAAAATGTACAAATTTAGCCTGCTGTCTAACAAACATAACAAAATATGCTGGCTAGCTACTGCTCACCAGTAAAAAATTGACACCTGGATGGGGATAAACGTCTTAACACCTTATTGGCGGGCTAGGCGGTCTATTTATATGTACCGCCCAGCGGGGTATTTTTAGCCAAAATAGGGCTGTTTACGTGATCATTTTCATGCCTAAGTAAGACCGAGAGCGTAAAACAAGCATCTATCCCTGAAAGGGCATAAACAGAGCTTTCCAATGACACCACAACGATCCTTGTATGACCTCTAGTTTTCGTGCAACAACCGCGCAACACGAGTGCAAAAACCATGTAATTCGGTACTTTCCCCATACATTTCAGTATGTAGCGAGTGTGAGAGGGTGGAGGAGGGTGGGATTCGTGTCAGTAGGCCCACCGCGGTGGCTGGACAGTCATAAGCTCGCTACTCTCCTGCCACCAACATTACGTGCTGAAATTGCTACACGACCTATGTCGCGCGCCGCCACATAGTCCAAATTTATTTAACTAGACTTATGTTGCGCGCCGCTAATACAAAGGAGTACAAAGGAAATCAAGCAACAACAGATCTAGTGACCCTTCTAGGTTGCTTGTCCTCCAAAACACTGAGGATCAAGTGTCCAAACAGTGGTTTAGAGTGGGTAAGGGAACATTGGAAAGGGAATTACTGCCCTGGAACTATGTCCGTGGCAGGATTAGGAAGTTAGTAGGGGACAGATGGGTTAGTAACTGAGGGGGGATAAAATAAAGTTATTCATTTACAAACGCAGTCAGTCGCGGGTTTGAAGCGAGATATTTGTCTAGGCGGAGTTTAAATGAATCAACGGTGCTGCAGTCTATAACGTTACGGGAACCCCATTCAACAAGTTGACAACTCGATTGAAGAAGAAATTCTTAGATTCGAGTGAGTTAAAAGATTTACCAATAATTTTGCAACCGTTTCCCCGCGTGTAATTAGATTGGTCGATAGTGAAGTACTTACTACAGTTCATATTGTCGATGCCTTTGATGATTTTGAACACTTGAATTAAGTCACCTCTTAATCTGCGCTGGTTAAAGGAAATAGATTTAATTCTCTAAGACGCTCTTCGTATGGTTTGTTCTTTAGGCTAGGTATCATTTTGGTAACTCTACGTTGAACTCGTTCTAGCTTGTTTATATCTTTTTGGTAATAAGGGCACCAGGATTGAACGCAGTATTCCAGAAGAGGGCGGACTAAGGAATTGCAAAGGGTTAGGATAACTTCTTTGGATTTATGCTCAAATGACCTGCCTATAAAGCCAATTATTTTGTTTGCCTTCTTAACAACTTCTGAACATTGTTGACTCGGTTTTAGGTTACTCGATATTGATACTCCCAGATCGGTTTCTCTGTTTACATTCTTAAGCTGAGTGCCATTCATCGAATAGTTTTGCTTTCTCATTTAAGTATCCGATATGTAGTACTTTACATTTATCCGCATTGAAACTCATTTGCCAAATTTGGGCCCAACATGACAATTTATCTAGATTGTGTTGCATATCGTCAACTTGTACTTTTGAGAGTACGCTATTTGCAATTTTTGTATCGTCAGCAAATTTTGAGATTGTACAGGTGAGGCCCTCATCTATGTCGTTGATGTAAATTAGAAAGAGAATTGGTCCTAGTACCGATCCCTGGGGTACCCCGCTACTTACATTGGTCCATTTAGATGCCTTAACCGTTTATGACTACTCTTTGCTTTCTGTCGCGGAGCCAATTTTCTATCCATTTCAACACACCGTCTTGTATTCCATGCGCTTTTAGTTTTAGCAGTAAACGTTTGTGGGGGAACTTTGTCAAAGGCCTTTTGAAAATCAAGGTATATAATATCTACAGCTTTACTCTCATCGTAGAGGTTGAGGATATCGTGGAAGAAGTCTAAGAGGTTTGTTAAACAGGAACGTTTTTTACGAAAGCCGTGTTGAGTATCTTTAAGTATGTTATTTTCCTCTAAGTGATTTACGAGTCTGTCTCGTATGACCGTTTCTAGCATTTTACATACAACTGAGGTTAAGCTAATTGGACGATAGTTACTGGGTAGGGATTTGCTGCCTTTTTTGAATATCGGTGTTACGTTGGCTAGCTTCCACTGATCAGGCATAGTTCCAGACTGCAAGGATTTATTGAAAAGTAATGTCAGTGGTTTGGAGAGCTCATCCTTAGCTTCCTTCAGAACTCTAGGCGAGATTGTATCAGGTCCAGGCGTTTTATTTACCTTGAGTTTATCTAAACAATTCAATACTTCTCTCTCTGTAACGGTGATATTGCTTAGAACATCTGAATTATCAATCTGAATCGGCGATGGTGTAGGGATATCACCGAGGTCTTCTGTTGTAAAAACTGATGCAAAGAAGGTATTGAGGGCATTACTCATTTGTACTTCGTCTTTGGTGTATTCTCCATTTTCATCGACTAACGGTCCAACAGTTGAAGTAACTACTTTTTTCTTTCTGATATAACTATAGAATTCTTTCGGGTTTGTTTTACTTTGATTCGCAATATGTAACTCTAAGGTCCTTTTTACTTTGCTTAATTAACTTTTTGGCTTTGCGTCGTAGCTCTACAAATTTCACCCGTTCTTCGTCATTTTGTGAGGATTTTAATCTATCATTAGCAAATTTTTTAGCAAGCAGACAGTTTGAAATATCTTTATTCCCACCATTTGGGCTTATTATTATGGCCTGGACGCCGTATTTTCGATGGTATGCAGTCTTGCACTGCTTTTAGGTAAGTGGTTTCGAATAACTTCCAAGATGTATTTATGTCATTATTGTTAATTAAAAAGCTCCAGTCAGTTTCTTTAAACATAGCTCTAAGTTTATGGAAGTTTGCTTTCTTGAAATTAGGGACTTTTTCGATGCTACTATTTGGTTCGTTACTAGTAAACTTTAAAGTGAAAGTTATCGTACGATGGTCGCTGTTACTGAATTCATCACCAACATTCATTAATAGAGGGTTAAAACAGTAGGCTGAATGGGGCCAAATGGATACAAGCCAGAGAAAGATAGAAAAGGACAGAACAAAAACAGGTCACCCCCCTTAACAACTCCACCAATACATATAAGAAACAATAATCATGATAAATTGTTGTAAATGCCATAACGAACGAGACAACTTCATATTATGTTAGAATCGTTAAACATTATCATGAATGCAACACAACTCATTTAGAACACACATCATACTTCACCCAATACATACACACACAGTAGTAACATTGTTTATCGTAATGATATACTATTCTGCAATTCGTGTGTCTTTATATTTACTATTTATATCAACAATATATTCAAAGTAATATTAATCACACAATATTTATTGATATATACAAAAACAAAAACACACACATTATCCAGATAAGAGACCTTAGCGAAATACTGTGTTGTAATTAATACTGTACGCCATTTGGGCTACTGGGAAGGAGTGTCTGACTGGTCCCATTATTAACTTAGTAACCTAGGTTTGAATCCAAGGCATATATTATTTGCCCCACTCACAACTCATCAAAACACCGCATCTCAATACATGCAGTGAATAACATTAAAGGGGCATGATAATCTCAAGCCAAGATAGATATATACATACATAGAATTAATCAGAATGTCATATTCACAAGCAAGAGATTAGCCGACCAAACAGAAGCCATCGTCATACAAGTTCTTCTTCATGTTTATCCATAAATCCTATTAACACCAACTCAATGGGTGTTTGGATTGTCCTGTTGTATCAAACCAATTAAAACATAACAAAATAATAGAGTGAACTAACTGCGTTTCATAAGACTAGATTCATTTATAAATCTAGCACATTCGACGTTCTTTTCGTTACTTTTTATCCAGGGTATAGAAGCAGTCTGGAACTTGGAGTTTGATAACTTTATAACAGAGGCTCTGCATTACGTTACTTGAACCCTTACATCCAACAACACTCCAATGCCTCAACACCACACCTTACCCAGCTAATCATCGTTTACCTGTCTAGAAAGAGTAACACTTAACTATACATAAGTCCCATACTAGTGTTCAATGGAGATTCTATACTATATCTTTGGTATGTTTAGCTTACAGTCCTAAAGGGTTTCGGATAAAGCAACTGGCAACACCACTTGTCATGGCATCTTGCTACGAGGTGTTGGTGATCTGTCACAATTGTATCTTCATATATACAATCTTAAAATATCATGTCATCAAACTACCATTAATTGTAAAACACAGAGTAACTCTGAGTTTAGATTATGTGGGATGGGAACACCATATACTGTAGATTATAATTAAGTACAATATTTTCAAAACTTATAATTTAGTCAACATCACCAATTTGCAGTGCCCTTAATCCTTGTCTTCTCAGTGTCCAAGTATTTGCTATCAGCTTTTCTTTAGACCAACATTTTCCTTTTTATCTCGCCTCAGTAGTATTTGTACTGGTGGGCGTCATAGGCCTGGTGAGGTGACACTCCTCTGGCCCGTAGATGTACTGACCTCGGTTTGGAACCTGATAATAAGTAGGGGGTTGGAGTGAAGGTGTTATAAAAAAAAAAGGCAAGGACCAGAGAAAGAGGAGAACAGAACGGAAGAAAGGGAAGTGAGTGGAGAAAGACAAAACATAGAAAGTGCTCTCAATAAATTTGTAGATGGACTTTAAAGGGGAGAGCTAAAGCAAATGGAAATGATGGGGCACAAGAGCACAGGAGATAGTCAATGTAAATAAGCTGGCCACACACGTAGGAGACTGGTGTGAGGTTTATCGTTTGTGAACTAGCATCATGCCTAGGTTCATAGTACTTTTTTGCACATAACTCTACTAGTTGTTCACAAGCTGCTTAACTTCTCTGTTTGTGTGAGTAATCACCGCACACTTTCTACAAGCGTGGGAAGCTCCTGTACATCTCTAAACACTCCCAAATAAAACCTGGATAAACATACTTCCACTATGATAAATTTTATGACAGCACAAGGCTTATCCACAACATTTACTGTAGTAGATGTGAATGTAGTGTACCATTCAAATGATTGCTTAGGACAGAGCACACATGGTCGAAGGCCAATCCCTACACTGGGGTGACTTGCATCTTAATGGCGCAAAGTGGCGGCAGGACAGTCCCTACATGCAGACGTATGGCATCACGATAGCATAAGGTGGCAGCAGGACAGTCCCTACACACAGACGAATGGCGTTCATGATGCCAATCGTTCCCTTGGCCTCATGTGGAAATATAACCTGATGAAATTCCAAGAGGTGCAGTCATTCTGCCTGAGGACTGGCCTCAACAGACCCACCCATGGTGAGGATTGATCTGTTGACGCTAATCGTGTGCGGCCACCTTAAGAGTTATATGTTTGCGGGTAGATACATTTACGAAGAAACTAATCAAATATAGGATCACCAGAGTAGTAACAAGAGCAGAAAGTAGGAAATTGTGGTAAGGGAATAGTAAAAGTTAGAAACTATGATAATATACTGTATATAAAGAGGAGACATACATAAGTGCCCCTCACGCTCCCGCCCACTGACACTTGATTTTTACGGTTTTTACAGGCTTTTAAAGCCTAGAAATTGCTGTAACTTGCCAGGACGTTCCAGAACATCACCCGCAGTGAAAGGGTTAACAGAAACATAGAAGAAAATAAAGATACAAGGCAGATGTAAGAACACCAACATATGGCACAATAAACTGAATTAGATACGTAACAGGAAAAGTCTAACCATAGATATAAGGTGAGAAAAAACAAGGATTTGCAAAATTTAACACACACTGCATTTATAATATCTGTGACTATAGGTAGCGCCAACGAACTTGACAATTTTCTTGACCCCTTAACTTCTCATAACTCAAAAAAAGGCCTAGAGCAATCTGGCTGTAGATATCCACACCTATTTCCTGGTGGGCTCTTCCCTAATGATAGAAATGTCAGAACGATTGCTTTCATGCACTTAAGTTATGAGAAATTAAAGGGTCTAGAAAATTGTCAAGGTCGTTGGCGCTACCTATAGTTATGGTAAGAGGTAATGTATTTAACCCATTCAGTATCAGTGTCGCCCTTTTTGTTATATTTTGTAAAGAATTATACCATACATTTTATCAGCCTAGCAAGGACGTCTAGCAATTAAAAGGTTGCAGACTATATACATAAATCCTTGTAACTACCACAGATCCTTCCTAATCTGTGTAAAATCATCTATATCTAGCTGAAATAAAAACAAATAATGGATTTCGCCGGTACTGTAAGAATAAAGGGATGGGTCAGGAATCTCAGGATATACAGTATATGATGGATATTAAAGTAGTGGATTGTTACCACTTCCCTTAACCCAAGACTGGTGGAAGGTGAGTGTCGTCACGTGTCAGAGAAGCTAATGGACAGGGCACTTCATGGAATCTTCTCTTGTGAATCACACTGATAGAAGGCATATCACACCAGGACCATAGTCATTCACATGAATAACTTTGGTTGGCAACATGAAGGCACTTTATTTGGTTCAATATGGACATGTCCATAATGGTTTCGAATTCACATTTGGCATTACTATCCACTTTCTAATTTATGTTTGCACAAGTCTATTGTTCTATAGTTTCTATTCTATTGAGCGTCTGGTATATGTGCGCAAAGTACATGTACATTTCTTAGACACATTAATCTCTTAATCAGATATAGTTTAAAATTGTCCTTCAACCTTTAGTCATTTCACATTTAGCTGATTGGCCCGTCACAAAGTCATAATTCAAAACTGCTGCTTAACGCTTCCATATTTACAGATTGGCCACCATTCTTTTACTGTCTTCGTAGCCCAATGGATAAATGCACTGAATTTCGGTGTGAGCATCCTAGGTTCGAATCCCTGGACTGCCACATGTATTTGTTGATTCAATAATTGAGTTTAGGAGTAAAGTCGGTTGGTGGAGGTAACATAATAATTATAATATATTATAACCCTGGGCTACGTGCTTCCAATGGGTGGTTGGATTGGTTGTATTGTTTTAAAGTGGATTTATAAGTTCACTTCTGTGTAATCATGTTTTAGAAGTAAGAATATACAGTATATTATTTTAAATTATTAGTATGCATTATCCCGCTAAGGGGGGGGGGGGGGGGGGGGCTTTTCCCTCACGTTTAGCCCCACTAATTTTGTTTTAAGATGTCAAGGGAATTTTTGCCCTACAAGTTTAGTGATTTTATGACCTTCCTTGCCATTTAGGTGTTGATTTTTCCTAGAAAGCGATAGTGAGCCTGCTGAAAAATACATAAATTTATCTCGATGGGGGTCTTTTTAAAGTTTGAAGGAGGAACTAAAAAATAAGGAATTATCAAACAAGTACATAAACATCTACCAATAGCTCCCTCTATACCGGTGATGTCTATTAACTTTACTCTGTCTAACATCTACCAATAGCTCCCTCTATACCGGTGATGTCTATTAACTTTACTCTGTCTAATATTAGACGATTTTATTCAGCTTAAAAAGCGCCTCTAGCAATGAACAGGCTCCGAACTATCTCGCCTTAACCCTTTTTGACTACCATAGATCCTTCTTAAACGGCACCACATCGTCTAAATAAAACTAGAACAAAACTACAAAGACTTGGCCGGTAAAGAAGAGGTTAAGGTACAGTGAACACTCCACATCACTTTTCCCTGGTTTATATCATACCAACTCTACAATTCATGGCACTCGTACGGCAATATTCAATTATTTTCTCCAGTTTCCAGTTCAGGGCACGACGTATTGGTCAAGTGTTGTGTTACGGCCGTCAGGGGACACTTGGTTGCTGCTTGGTTGACTCCACTTGTCGGGTGTCTTGTCTCTCTCTGTTATGGGGTCACCAACAACAAGGGTCACAAATATGTATAGCATCAGGGTAGCAGGATTAGTTTGGGTGTGGATCAAACCATGCACATTGAACAGCCATGATGCACAACAGATAATTGCCAAAAAGCAAAGTATATGTTAATGTGTAGGAACAATGCTAGCCAATTGATTATGTTTGAGAGGCGTGAGTGCATTTATGAACATATTGTGTATACAAAGCTGAAAGTTCCTTACGTGCGAAGTGAAATTTAGCTTGCTTTATAACTATCTATATGTGTGTAACAAGTAAACGAGTAACAAGATGCAGTAGAAGCATGTAGGACAAATGTATTGACAATCGAGTAACTTGCTATGACTGGTGGAAATATATGTACGATTCCAAATTGAGTTTCATTAAGTAGGTATAGATGATCGTAAAAGTTCCAGCCACACAACGATTCCTTATGGGAGGAATGTATATCGAAAAAAAAAAAAAAAATTTTTGTTTACAAAACATAACTACAGAAAATAAAAACATAATTAAATATATAAATAATGACTTATACATACATACAAGATAGATAGATATATAGTCATTTATCACTTTATATCATGTATTTGAAATCTACCTATATATTAATCTGTCTGATATAATCCAGTAGGGTTTCATTATATATACAGTATACAGTATATATACATATATATATATATATATATATATATATAGTATAATAATAATAATAATAATAATAATAATAATAATCACATGAAAGACATCACAGAACTACTTTGTTCAGAAGTGAACGTATATACCAGTATTCAGTGAACATTTGGAGTATGAGTTGTATTTATCTGAATTGAAATACTTTATAATTTATATACTATTTACTAGCCTATGCCAATTAATATATTTATAAAAGTTCCAATATGAGCTTCTGCATGCAGTGTACAGGATATGAGCTTATGCATGCAGTGTACAGGATATCATAATATATCATTTCTAGTTTCTCGAATAATAACTATTAACAGAACTTGGGAATTATAATATTATTGTTTTCCCAATCTTAAAATAATATTGCGAATATTAGTTAGGGACACAAAACAAACTCCATATGTTACACACCACGTAATTAGAGATAATAGTCCCAGGGTAATTACTGTCAACACATTTAATTACAGTATTTAACGATCAAACTGACACCAAACTCTATGGAAGTTAATGATTCATATAGGAATATCATTAGTTCATTGGGATCAAACGGTAATTGATATCACTTTCAATATCTATAATTACTATTAGTGTTCAAATGAATTGTAAACAGTGTGTCTATGATCTGTCTGATTGAAAACACAAAATTATTAATTACATTAAGAATTTTTTTGCTATTGTAATGAAGGAGTGATACTATAGGTAACTTAACATTAACTAATTATATTATGTTCCAAATGTATTGATAATCAGCAATGTTTGGATAATTCATATTTTGTTTTCCTTATGTGAGTGAAGGAGACAAAAGACAAATCTGCCTGTAACAAGTGTCTCCCCAAAAGTTAAAAGAGTGACAGAGAGCCAAATTCTCGGTACATTAAGAGTAAACATGTCTGGACACAAATTGAAGCAGTATATATCATAGGATGAGAGAAAAACAGATTGAGAGAGACTGTTCCAAAACTTATTTGTGGAGAAGAAAGACTAGGAACATTGATTCACTTTTGGGTTAGAAAATTGGACAGAATAAGGGTGGGAATGTGTTGAAGTGCGGTATGTGTGGAACCTCACCATACATGAGAACAATACTCGATAAATGTGCGCACTGTACCCCTATACAGAGCAAGAAGCTGTGCGGGGGTGTAGAACCCACAGAGACGGTTGAACACACCTAACTTCTGGGAAGCTGTGTTTAGCAAGAGTGGTAATGTGATCGTTCCAAGAATGGTCAGGACTGGAGAAAAAGAAACACCAAGAATAATGAGAGAATCTGAAGGGTTGATTTGTGTATTGTTGAGGAATAAGGGAAAGTTGTGTGAGAGATTGTGATGGGTAGAAAGAGATATTGGGTTTTGGAAACATTGAAAGTAACAAGATGTTCTCTGCCTGAATTGCAGATAGTTGATAGATCAGAAAATAGGCATGCTACAGCCTCATTACATGAGTTTTTGAGTGATTACATGCTGGGTCGTTGTGGACGCTAGTTGAACAGTGTAAAGTAGAGCCATTAGCATATGCGTGGATAGGACTAGAGGTACAGTTGAGCGGATCATTAATGACTATATGAAAGAGAACTGGAGACAGTATAGAACCCTGAGGAACACAAGATTTGATAGGTTGAAGAAGTGAGCAATTGCCGTCCACAACTGCAGCTATGAAATGGCCTTCACAGGAAATTTGAGATGTAGGCACAGCTGGAGGGATAGAAACCGAAGAAGGGTAGTTCAGCAGCTAGAGATTTGTGCCAGACTCTATCGAAGGCTTTCTTTATATATAGCACAATAGAGAAGGTCTCTCCAAATTACTAAATGGAGGATGACCAAGAGTTAGTAAGACACAAACAAATAAAAAATCACCAGCAGAGCCATACTGGTGATCTGAAAGTGTATTATGGAAAGATAAATGCTTAGGATATTTTGAATTACGAATAGTTTTAAAAACATTTGAGATGCAAGAAATTAAAGCAATTGGACGATAGTCTGGGGATATTGTAGGCACACATCGAGCAGGTCAGGACCCAGGGGAGGCCACACAGGCACATGATAAGGATTTGCTGGAACTCCTGTTTCATTAGCGTGGCTTCCTCCACTGCTTCTATTTGTTCCTCACCTACACAGAAATAAATCAAGCTAACTCTCACAAACATCTCCTCCTAATAATTTCACTACACTTATCAAGCACACCACACTTCTTTCCAACACACCTAAATTACCTATAATGTACTTTGATGTTGGATCTCTCATCACTCTTTCAACTTTGTGTGTGACATTTGTTACAGGCAGTTTTTGCCTTCTGTCTCCTTCAGGCACATACAAAAAGACAAGAAGACAAACAAAAAATTGGAGAGTTGAGAGCAATCACCCTTCTTTAGGTCCGGTTGAATGTGATCAAGCTTCCAGCAAGAAGGAAACATGTTAGAGGAAAGACAGAGACAAAAGTGCAAAACCATCTGGTCCATAGAGGAGAGGGCAGAAAGTACGTCCTTGGAAGAGATTAGGATATTAGGCAGAAGTAAGAGCGAGGAGGGTGGAGAGAAGGAGGAACAACACTGGAATCATTCAAGGTGGATTGATTGATTACAAACTTGGCACTGCAACAACAAGGTCATATGGCGCCGGACAAGCTAACATAAATGCGGAAAAACTAAAACCTCAAAATATCATGACTAAAACTAGATATCAACATAAACGCAATGCAATCATAAAACGTGAAAGAAGCCAGCCTCTTTTAACAATATAAACACATCGTCTCCAGAGGGGCCAGCCTCCCCTCCAAGCACCGAAGACAGTAAGTACACATGAGGAACTCATGAGTGAGCCTCGTATGTTCAATACGGAGGCGAGCCGAAGCAGCCTCTAACTTGCAAGGCATGCTAGGTCACACTCTTGGCAAGACTAACTTGGTAACTTTCCCGAGCTTGTTAACAGTACACAATCCCACCGTGCCTGCCAAAAGGCACGAACAGCAAACATGAGTGAGCATGCAGATCAGAAGCAGGCAGACGGTAATGTGGCATGTGCAGCCTTTACCAAAGCATCCACCCTGTCATTACCTTTGACACCAACACGTGCGGGGACCTAACAAAAATACACTCTTTTTCCCTCGACCATGAATAAGAACAGGCACTCCAAAAATCGCTAAAACTAAAGGACGAGGAGAATTAAATTAATCCGTGCCAAAAGTGCACCTTGAGAATCACTATAAATAGTAAAATTATTGTCCTGTTGAGCAAACTCCAATTTCAGAGCTTAAATGATAACAGACTCTGCAGTAAAACCTGAAACAGTTAGAGGAAGATTACCTCCATGGGAACACAACTCCAAAACCAACAACAGAGGCAGATTTAGAGCCATCATATGATCAGTAGGCTATACACAGGCACAGAACTACCATGACTAGAAGAATGTTCTAAAAATATATGAAGAGGGGACTGTGGAGCGACTGAATCCTTCATACCTGCAAAACACCTGCAGAATGATGGCTCAGGCAAGACCCAAGGGGCAACCCTCGAGGTATGCACGGGACTTAAAGGAACTGCCAACAGATCAAAATCCTCCATTATTTCATGAACGCTATATCCACCATAATAAGAAGAACACGAATACCTTGAGAGAGTCCGAAAGGCATCTTATCCGAAACAAGCAACTTGAAACCACAGACTAACACAGTAAATTTAAGTGAGGCACACCAGCCTCCACCAGCAAGCTGGACCTCGAGAGACGACTGAAAAGCCCCAGTTGCCAGACGAAGACCAGCATGATGGACAGGCATCTATAGTCTTAAAGTCTAGGATCTGTGTCATGGAGTAGACCTGACAGCCATATGACAGTTTAGGGGCAACAAACCCTGAAAACAAATGCAGTAGTGTTCTGCGATCAGGCACCCCAAGAGGTATGCGACAAAACCCTCAACAGAGCCTTCAGATTTGTCGAGTGTGGAACCCATTTCAAACGGCAGTCAAAAGTTAGACCCAAGAACTTTGTCTCTGCCACACAACTGAGTCTCCTGCCACAGTAGCATTAGATCAGGGTCTAGGTGGACCCCCTTAATTCCTGGCAAAAAATGCATAGTCCTTGATGGGGAAAACCAAGTGCCCTTGGAATCAGCCCACACAGACACCCTGTCCAGAGCAAGTTGCATGCGCCTCTCAATAAGCAGAAATGCGGGAACCAGAAAACCATAATAGCCAAATCATCCACATCAAGGGGATGAGGAAACACCCCAGCATGCACACAGCGTCTAGAATAGCCTTGTTGATGCCACCGCAAACAAGGAAATACTTAGGACATTACCCCTGTGGGACACCTTCCTCCTGGCACAGTGGCGTTGAAAGGGAAGAACACCACACTGAACCCACTGAATACACGATCAGTCCAAGAAATCTCCAAGCAACACTGGCAAGCGACCACGTAAAACACAAGGCATGAAGTTGCCTTCAGAATGCCATGAGACCAGTCTGTGTCATAAGCCTTCCTCTAGGTCACATTCAAGGGTGAGTTTTTAGCGCAACTTTGAGCGAAGAGTTTCAGGTTTAGCCATCTGAAGACGTGGCAGTGGTGGCCGTCAGAGTGGAAAACGAGGAGGGAAAGATGCAGTAAATAGTTGGAGAGGATTAAAGCTATAAGTCCGAAATCCTTGGGGAAGAGCTATAGTTCAAAATGTTAAGAACATTTCTTATTGAATGAAAGAGTTTTTGGCGAGTCGAAGAACAGATTTAGTTTGCATTAGAGGCTGAAAACATAAAATTTTGTAGAGTCTTGAGTTTTGAAGGCAACGTTACCAGTTGAATGCTTCCTTCTTACTGCACACATCAGTAGATCAAGCATGAGTATACCAAGATTTATGAGAGTTAGTTTGAGAGAAAGAAAATTGAATATATGCTTTTCAGCCCGAGATAATTACCCTCAGTAAGGCTCTTCAGACTCTAGGAGGGTCCCCGGCCATGAAAAAAAAATTATTTCAGGGAAACTCAAAGAAGTACGGTCCCAAGAGCCGCCAATTCGGCAGCTCCTAATTGCCACACCTGGCCACCGGGTGAGGGGGTCAGAAGGCCGTACTGTAGAGATAAGACAGTTAACAGAGATAAGGTTATGATTGGAGGAGCCCAATGGAGGGAGAAGATTTACAGTGTAAGGCCAAGGCTTAGAGAGGTTAGAAACAAGTCAAGGATGTTGAACCGATCTCCAAGGCACGTCAGGAAATGGGTAGGGTGCTAAAATAACTGCTACTAGGGCATTTAGGATCAAACAGATATAGGCTTGTTCACCAGGTTGATCCCTGAAAATGAGAGGAGAGCCAATTTTGTTGCAACATGGAAATCACCCAAGATGGAGTTTATCAGAGAAGGGAAGAGATGGATAAAATGTGTTCCACTTTAGAAGTCAGATCACTGAAAGCATTTTGTATAGTCGATAGAATCAGGGGGAGAAATAAACAGCACAGATATATGTAGTGAGAGAGAGACAATATATTTTTACGCCACATAGTTGAGAATTCAGAAGAGTCTAATTTGTGGAACGTCCCTATTTTGATTATTCTAGTACAACTTTCTTTCGGGCTGGTAAATTTAAATACATATGTTGCATCTACCGTGTGCCGCCAATACTCCTCCAGAGGCAAAGGCCTTTTTGATTCTCTGTCCTCCTCACAACTCAGTTTCCTCAAGCTTAAATGCTTCTTCTGAAATCCACTGTGTTGGGTGCTTTGAATGGTCCATAATGTTTAATGGGCTCACTCATTCAGCCATGCCTGAGATGCATGCTGGTCTTGAATGTGAGCTATTTGCAGACTTCATTTAATCTCACTCAACTAGTCCAACCCAACCCACCCGTGTACCATATAATCCTATTCATAATTCCCACCTACTGGACTTATTTTTTAACAACCAATTCAGAAAATTATGATGTTACAGGTGAGGTCCCCGCTTGGATCTTCTGATCACT